>KK119807.1:271902-317603 GCA_000611955.2 Stegodyphus mimosarum
ATCGGATTCATCCTTAAGCAATAAGTCCAATATTTCTTTATCAAGGTCCATTAAATTACAAAGACCAAAATTTTACTTCAATATTTTCAATAGTATATATCAATATATTCAATAGTTATATCAGTACTTTTAAGTATTGCTTTTATGCTCTGATATAGTTTTGTGAAGTTCGCCTTTAATGGTGCCTTTTTCTTAATTTAAAACACTCAAGCAAAGAGAACTTTTCCTAACTTCAAGCATACAAAAACATTTTAACTGGACTTTAAAACTCAGATAACAAATCACAGCCGGGATCATTACTAAATATTGTTGCGTATCCGCAATCATTACTGAGTATTGTTGTAGTTAGTTAGATAAGTCCTTCTTTTAATCAAACAAACTTATTTAAATATATGGAATGTCATATCACTCAGGGCTAACATTTATTTTCATAGAACAACAAACAGGCTGCCATTTATAGAAAAGAAACTTATATATCGGAGCGTCATCTGCATTCAAAAAAGCAACTATGATCGCAACAAAATTTGCTATTACATTTTCACCCATTAGTGACCGAGTGAATACAATTGTTGAACACTAGTAGTTCCTGTCAAGTTCGAAACAAACTAGCAGCATAGAGTTTCAGAATTTTCTCCACCTGTAACATGAATATTAGCCTTTCTCCCTTCAAAACATAATGTGAAAGTCGTACTTCCTAGGGCTCATAGCCCTCACCTGATTTGACATAATCAATTAACTAACCAAACGTTTGCTAATTTGATTTTTCTGTAATCCGTATTTCATTACGGCGGCGAGGCATTCAGTGATACTAGCAGACAAGCAGGTGTATTTTAATTTACGTATTATTTCTTACGTTAAATCTTTTCTGCGTTTCTACTTTTCTCTCTGCTCCATCAGAATATGTAAATAAGAGGAGTTTTAAATAGGATTAAGGGCCTAATTTTAAGAAAGCGGACTGGCAGCCTCATCCTTCCGCAGTGAAACTCCTGTATTATTACAAGCCTTTAACGCCCTTGCTATTAGTTGATCACTCTGATTTAAAATTAAATTAATAGTCATGGATAGCGGAGTGTAATTGTTTAGACTTTAAATTTGAGCTTTGTCTTGTAAATACTTCATTGTGTCTATACAGACGCAAATAGTGAACGTTAATTTTACGAATTATTTTTATTGAATTTCAGTTTGAAGTTCCATCAAATTTTTTAGCGATTTTACGTTGTTGTGTTTTAGTGTTATGATATAAAAGAAAAATGAGGAGCGATATTCTTTCCGCAGTCTAGAAGTTTAGACTTCTAAGCAAACTTCTAAACTGCGGACTTCTAGATTTCTAAGCAAACTTCTAGATTGATTAAGGAAGAATGAGATATAAGAAGTATAAGTACTTGTAACATATATATATATATATATATATATATATGTTACAAGATATCATTCAACAACACAACATGGTTCATTTATATAACAGAGATGTAAGAAGTAAAACCGAAACCAAGCAGCCAATCATAGCTCTGTAAATGAAAACGATACTGCATTTTCAAAGCAAGAAGTAAAAATAATCACAGTTCAGTTACATAATTTAGAAAAAAAAATCTGGTGGAATAATAACGGATTCAACTATTTCTAAATTATTGAAAATATACTTCTTCCAGGGCTAAAGTATTTTAAAGCAGTTTTCCAAAAGCTGTGCTGCAGATTATAAGTATTTAACAATTTTTTAACAAAACACATTTAAGCTCTGGAAAGTATGTATGTAATTTGAAAACAAATAAGTTTGTTACCCATTATGAAAATGAGATGTAAGTTTTAATTCGTCAATGTTTTGAATATTTTTAAAATACCTTGATTATTTACAATGATGACAGAAAAACGAGTCTGCGCTCAGAAGACTTATTTTTGAAAAGGCATGACACAGAAGTAAGGTATCCAGCAATTTCTTTTCGGGAATGAATGTTTATAAATTATTTTATCAGCCGCATATTGTCGAGAGACGTCCTTGACCTACTTTGAGCCTACAAACAGCTTAAAATCATTTTGTAATTTCTATCATAATGCAATCATTTGCGTAGTCTTACAGATTTATATAGGCCATCAATGTTTGTTGAAAATTTTTGCTAGACATAAAACTCTCTTAGAATACTTTCTTTTTCAGTCTGTTTTGTATGACAGTAAATTAGTAACTAGAATAAAAACTTTACAGAAAGTATTTTCAAAATTAATACGTATTTAAAAACAAATTAAAATTAGATTTTAAATGTGACATGAAGGTAATATTTGTTGCCACACCGAAGGAAACCTATTTGTTAAAAAAATATATTTCTTGAAAACCATTGTGATTTATTACTAGGCAAGGTTTTACATATTTCTTACGCAATAAAAAAGTGTTCATCTATGTCGCATAATCGGCATAATTTTCATTAGTATTGAAATATAATTTGCGCCTAAATAGGTTATTTAAGAGCTGGAGTTTGAAAATAAAATATACAGTGGTATAATTTGCACAGATAAAAATATATTATGCCGCCCTGGAGGATTTAGTGATTAGCGGAGGTTAACTGCTAGCCTTAAACTTAAGAGTGTAGCTTATATGCACATATTTATCTTCCTTCTCGCTGGTGTTATATCGGTCTATTCCCACCTCCACAATGATCAGTGCGTTCTGTCATTGAGAAATTCTTTCGATTGGGAGTCCAGATATTTTTGGGGATGTTAATAATCCCCAAAATAATCCCTTTTAGGCAATTTGCGGCAACATTAAATGTAGCCAAGAAAGACAAGGGAAAAAGAGCACCAATGAGATGACACGAAAAAGAATAATCTCTTGCAACGAACTGGAAATGCCAAAAGATGTAAATACATATTAAGAATACATAATAAGGAACTAGTTTTTTTATTTTCTACGCTTTTTGATATCTATTCATATCCATTCCCTGTATCAGTCTGCTTAGTTCATACTATGAGGTTAAAATGCTTAAGGAAAGTCGAGGGACCACCGACAGGGAAATATGGTCAATTATCCACTTCTTATCAGCGCGAAACATGAAAGCTGCGGATATTCATCACCAACTATGGGAAGTGTATGTACGTGTTGAGTGATAGTGAATTATTACACAGATTATGAATAATGAATTATTACATACATTAGCAGAATCAACATAGAAATACACAACATGACCGCATTTTTATTTAAGGAATACTATTATACAGATTTTTTATTATATTTATGTCCATCAGATTAGACTTCACACATAAACAAATATAATATAATAGATGCTGAATAAATAAGCCTTAATTATTTGTCAAAGCACTTTATTCCTTTGCCATTTGTCTCCAAGAAGTATGATACTGTGGCCACTAAATTTCGTCTTCTAAGCTTAATATTGCCGACAAATTTAATTCACCTTGAAGACGGAGTTCTCCTTTATTAAGAGAAATGTCTTTAGTATAGTATTATATTGTAAATACCGGGATCTTTTCTGTCTGTATTTTTATTTTTCTGTATTGTTGTGGCGTTCTGTATTGTTTTATACATTTATTGTTTTCAGTTTAATATTCTTTCAATTTATTTTGTGTTTAATTGAATATATGACCATATAATTTGTATTTAAGTATTTGTTTGTTAAATAAACTTATAGATATTTGGAATCTGATTGAAACGACGGGGAAATCATAAAAATATTTCAATTAGAACGCGAGATATAGGCAATTTTGTTCCTGACGGGCCTTGGGGATAATTTTCGTAGCCTTGTTGGCGGATTTGGCCATGTTGACGATTTCTGGCTTACTTAGTGACTTTTTTTGTGTGTGTGGAAAATGCGCGAAATCATTTTTTCGAAGTCTTAAGACCGATTTTTCTAAAAGTTTCCAGACTCCATGCCACAGAGTATAAATACAGGTCGGAGAGCTAGGGAATTAAATTGTGAATCAGCTGTTATGAAATTTAGCGGCTAGCTGTATTACAAGTTAGTGTTTACCTTGAGAGCTATTTGAGGAACGTTACGATTTATTTCGTGTGCTGAGGAGAAATTGTTTCATATCCGTGTGCTCTTTAAGTTATTTATAGTTATTATAGTGCTATGTATGGAACTTATTGTGCTTATTTTCCTAATGAATTGTTCCTCTCTCCCTGCTTATCTGGACTCATTATTTAAGCAAACATCAACGATCTCGTAACTGGCACTAATATTTTCCGTTCTTGCAACCATAAATATCACAGTTACTTATAAAATCAATAAAATTGCTTAACCAATCATTTACTTATTAGTTTATTAGACAAAGCAAAATAAAGGGGATAAAACTCTATGGGAAAAGTAAATAATCTAAATTTAAACAATGGCTATCAAAGTTAACGTGTAAAAATTATGTAAGATAAAACGAGATACCTGTGACTTAGTGCAAAAAGGGCACAAAATAAAAAATAAATAAGAAAAAAATACAGTAGTTCTTTTTAATTTGATTATTCCTTTCATGTCGAAAAATAATAACAGATTATAATAAGTTGCACTAACTGCGTCATATCATAATTAATCCATCTTGGAAGATTCTTACATGACGTTAAGGATGCAGATACTTACAAACTCTTCGACAAATTGGAATTGCAATTCTTTTCAAAACCGAAACTATAGTCAAATAGAATAAAGTAGAACTGTAACTTTATTAAACCTTCATCTGGAAACTCATCATTCCATCTCTCGCTTTTCTGGCTTACATTGCACTGTGGCCAGTGGGGCTTCTTTTTTCATCAAATATTCCTAAAAGAATAAAAAGACCTATCTGCAGGCTGCGTTTGTCTTAAACTGGCGGCCCTATAGCAATTTTATGGGGTCCGCGAATACATTTCAATTGTGTTTTTACTGAAATAGGGTGTTGCAAAGATTTCCAAATTTTAGTTATTTAAAGTCCAAAGTTACATAATTTTCATTACCGTTAAAATGGAATCAGAAAAATATATAAATGGAGCTATTAACTTTTATTCGTAATTTAACAAACAATAAATACATTCATTTACGAATTTTTGCAGCACGAATAATCTTTTTTTTTGTGATTATATTTATTTTTGAACAGCCTTTTTTTGGACAACTGAAAATTAATACGAAAATAAATCGACTGACCACTTACAATCCGTGACGATAATTTCTTACCAAGGCTGCAAACTTTCTCAGAATCATGATGTCATCAATTGTCAAACTATAGTAAGAAATAAAGAAGTTTATAATTATTCATAGACAAACATACCTGGTTTTATTTATTCATCGAAGAAAATGTTAATAAATGAGAAAAAGACATTAGGCTGTTATTTTTTATTCTGAAGTTTTGTCTCATTAAATAAATTATCTCTGAAAACTACGAGAGCTTTTATATTTTGTTTATTTTTAGTTTAAATTAAAGCAAGTTATTTCATGATTAATTAAACATGTTATATTTAAATAAATATTAAAAAAAAAGGAATAAGGAATAAATAAATAAAGAAAAATAAATCCTTTAAATAAAGGAAATGTAAGTCTAAGAATTTTATTATTAGCGTCCAGTCTATTTGAATTACAATGTGTTACCAATCAAAATGTTCTCCAGGTACCAAACTTGAGTTTCCTTACATAAAATAAAAACACATTTGTATTTCTTTAATTTGCGATATTATTATTATTATTGTTGTTTTATATGTATTTAGACAAATATTAAGGCATTAAAATTTATTTTAAATATTTTTTTTATTTTTTTAATAAAATGTTTCATTTAGTTAAGAGGGAAATATTCTGACCTGATAGCTATTTTGAAGTCGTCCGCATGAGATTTTAGCTTGAGATTGCTGCGCTAAGTTATTAAATATTACGTCAATAATAAAAGAAATTTTTTAACTGACAATGACTGTGAGTATTTCCGTCCTTAATATCTAAATTATTATGCGTACTGGGGCCACAAGCGTCCTTACTCGGCCTTTATTTTCACAACCATTGGGTGCTAAGCATATTCTTCCAGTTACAGAAAAAATTTAAATAACGTAATTACTGCATTTTCGCGCACATTTCTCCACCTCACGTATTTTATCCCCGTAGTTTTTTCAGCCTACGGTTTAGGAAATTCTGATTTACGGTAACAATGTAAAATCCATGTACAAATAGGAAATTATGTTGTGTAAATAGAAAGAATATTATTGAAACTGGCAAGTCGTTTGAAATACGTAACATAACAAACAATATTGGTGTTTCTTTATGTGCGTGTGGTTGTGTTTCTTTATGTGCGTAGTCTCTTTAGAAAGAATAAGCATATCGTACGACGTACGTTTCCTTTTCCTGGTTTTCAAGCGGTAAGTTTAGTAGAAGAAGGAGAACAGAATACTCGGATAAATATAGTACTAATAATTTTGCATTTTTAAATTTAAAATATCCGTTTTATGAAAATTACGAAACATAACTTTTTATGCAGCCACTGAACTCATAATAAAAAGATAAAAAGTTTGACAAAAATTTGCTGAGATATTTCATTTCAAAATTTAAGATATTTGATATCATTTTAAACTTGATTTCAGGTTTCGGTTATTAAATAAATTAATGTAATTCCACAGTTATTGTCCTCCTTAAATGCTATTCAATTTTATTCTTTTATAATTTGTAATTATGTAACGCATAATTTTGTTACAACTGGCAAGCTAAAAGGAATTTCACACAAGTAGTTTATAAGTTTTCAGACATTAAAAATATACTATTACTTTTCTCGTGAAATTTTATTATTTTAGAATCATAATTTAGTAATCGTAGCCAAAAAACGTCACTACACCACAAATATTTTTAATCTTTATTAATGCCAGTAATATTACGAGTTGACTACGGGATAATATCAAAGCTTGGCAGTAATTTCTAAAACATGAATTGGGCAAAATTCTGTGAATGACATCTCCATTTTGAAAACATTTATGTTAATAAATATTTTTCACAGTAATTTGCATAAAAATGTTCATCACGTAAATCTCTCAACATTAGAAAGCTTTTTCTAAACTGATATTTAATTTTACTTCCTTCTACGAAGCAAAGGAAGTATTGTAATCACGAAAAATTCCGGGTACCATATTTCAACTAAAATATCCATTTTGACAGGCTATAGAATGCAACTGAAAGACGTTTTCTTTTAAGTGACATGTGTACGTAAGGGCGGAATAAAGGACTCTTTTTATCAAAACGAATTATAAATTTGATTATGAAACGAATTATAATTGATTTAAAATGAATGCAGAAGAGGTTTTTTTTCCTGGCGTCTGTATGTACGCACGTACGTACAAACGTACATATGTATCTCGCATAACTCAGAAATGGACAGCCTCAGAACGTTGAAATTGTGTATATAGGATTGCTATAATATATAGCTGTGCACCTCCCTTTTTGATTGCAATTGGCCGCACCAGAAGTAAATAAATACATATATACACACCCACTATGTTACTCGGCTTCGTGAGCTCAGTTTTCTTTTTCTTATATATTGATAAATTGCTCATTTTTTGCTTTAAAGAAGTTTAAATTATGTTGTTCTTACCTTCCTGTTAAGGTTTTTGTGCCTTTAGTTAATCTGCATGCAATAGTTGTAGAATTTTCAGCAATTTAAAAATTGTTTAACTGCGGCTAAGCCTAGGTTTTGTTTACATAGCATAATAGCCAGTTTCTGCACCTTCAGTGTCAGCTTCTGCACCTTTAGTGTCTTTTTGCCGAGTGGGACCAAAATTGAACTCATGTTTGTGCACCGAAATATCTGCCTTCCTGCGTGCTGGCCGAATTTCTTGTTTTGCGTAAAAAATCTAATTTTTATTGTAATTTTTTTACTGTTTTATTTTTTCTATATTTTTAAATTTTTAATGAAGATATTTTGAGGTTTTATGTATTTTTGCCATGTCGCGAGCTGAGAACAGAATTAACAGAATGAGAAATATATCCCTAATGAAATTCGAGGAAATAATTGTTTCGTATTAGCAATAAATATTGTCGTAAGTCTATCTCGGACAAAGGAGATTGTTTATGACTAGCGCATGCGCATTGGGTAAGCGTGTATTTGAATAGCATATGTGAGAACGATTTGATAATTTTTCAGATCATATAATTTTTGTGCATTCGGAGTTATAAAATGAATGAGACGTAACGTTGTTAAGTGAATCTAGCGCCAGATTGTCGCTATGGTAAATAAATGTAGTGAATTTTAAGGAGTGCATTTATTCTGTTGAGGTTTATGCGCTATCGGGGAAGTAGATTTAATTCAATTCAATAAGTTTAAATGAAATGTAGGAAAAAATGCGTGTAATTTAATATTCCGTACAAACATCAGACCTTTTAGTTCTGGTAAGATTTCTATCTTCAGTTTGCGCACGGCCCCTAATTATGATTTCAGAATTAAATACTAATTCCTTCGGTCAATTACGTTCGTACGGGAGTGAAATTTTTTGTGTTTTATGAGGAGTATAGAGCTTTCCTAAACATAAGCATAGAGACTGGAGGGACATATAAAAAGTTAGATTTCGTAACTTTTACAAACCTGATTTAAGTTGAAAAATGCCCAAACATGAATATTTATGTCATTTAAACCATTTTTGTAATTGGTAGCATACGTCCAGGATCAATAGTTATGAATATAAAAGCTGAGTAAAAAATTTGCCTGATATGGTGCACATGCAAAACAATATAAACGAAAACTGCAAATTCACTGAAAAATTATATTCAAAAGCATACTTAAAGTAAAATATCATAGAAAGAAAGTTTCCTATAATCTTAACAACAAAGGAGTGCCAGTCTTAAGCTACATCTAGGTACGCGACATTCAGGCTGATCACAGCGTTCATTGACTGTTAGCCGTTAAGTAGGACTATTGAATGATTTGAAAACTTTGGTAGTATTACAACTTTACAATGGACAGCACTTATATGGATAACGCAGCATTTATTACCGCCTGGAAATTTTTCTTTGGAACGAATTTAAATTTCTTTGGAGCGAATTTAAAATAAATATACAAATACAAAATATGTATCCATTCCTCAAGTTTTAAACAGAATAAGGTTCGGAAAGTTTAATGTTCTAATTTCTTCCTTTTTGAGAAATGCTTAAGTCTTTAAAAAATTAGAAATAAATAAAAAAAAACTTTTCTCGCAAAGAAACAGTAAAACATTCAGGCAACATACAGAAATCAGTAAAACATACAATTATGGTGTATACAGGCATCCCTCCAATAATACAGTACATAGGTTTTTAGAAAATATAATGTTGTGTGAAATGTTATACGGTAATAACAATCAACATTAACATAAAATTGAGAGATGCGTTACGAGAACTTTTAAAAACAAAATATTTTAAAATGTTTTCACTGCTGCCTCATTTTTTGCAATGTCAGGTGCCGTTTCTCTTCTTAACAAACGATACAAAACCTGTATCATCTTCAAAGAAATAAATGTTCTTTAAACTGAAATATAATTTCGCAATAATTACTTTTAAAAACGATAATGCTAATTAGTAACACATAGCCAAAATTAATATATATATATATTCTTAAAAAATCACAATTACGTAATTTATGTAATCTCCCGACTGACACCTGCAGCAAAAGATACTATGAAAATGACCGACGATTCAGTTTCAAAAGAATTTCAGTGTAAGAGAATGCTGGTTTTTCCGGAATTTATTTTATTTTTCTGTGTACATAAATAAAAAGGTTGTTGTTATTCTGTAGTACACACGCTGGCATAGAACATAATTTAATTCTACAGGTGTTCAAAATCGTCTTATCGAATCGTGTTACTTGAAATCGTGTTATCGAATCTTTAAGTATCTATGTGATGTTGTAGTTTTTTCGGTTTGCAGTCATGGTATGTTTCATTTTTTAGTCATGGTCGAAGTGGCAATAAATGTGATGCACAATTTAAGAAGGCGTAAAAGATGTAAACTCTTAGAAGAACCATAAAATCCTTGGATAACCATCATATACCTTTATTACTTGATGATTTCGCTGTTCAAATATCATATTGAGTATCATAGCATAATAGAGGCAACCTTCTCCCAAAATGTTTAAATATGCAATCATATTTTCTTTAAATATTAGAAAAAAAGGACGCAGCGAGGGACGTAGTTTATTCAAACAGCAGCAGGCGAAAAAAAGGGATGTATAATAACTGCTGTCGTATTACAGCCGGAAAGTTTTAGTTTTAATCCTAAGCAGCGACTGGGCTAAAGATTTCGCAGTGCAGAGATATTGCAGGGAAAGAATGACGTAACATGCTGCAGAGTGACACAAAAGACTATGCTTCAAGTGGGGCTGTATTTAATTAAAATTTATGAACTGAAAGGTCTATTACAAATTAATTCCAACTAAGTTTAATAATTTTATTTCCTATTTTATATTTGGCATGTACATACGTAAAGCATTACAAGAGGGTTTACGCATATTCATTAACTTGCTAGAATGAAACCATGTTGGTATGCTATACGAGGGTTTCCGCAATTTTCTTATCGTATAAGAGCAGTAGAGAACTGTGTTGTAAGAGGGATACGTATATTACACATTAAATATGTAAATTAAGTCTTAAAATTAAGGTTTTAACTTTAAAAAATTTGCTTTTGTTTTTGAGCGAGTATTTAAGCTACATCGTGTGGCAGTAACGTACAATTAATTTTTTCCCGCTAATTCTAAAAATTCTATACTAATTTCCATTAGTTATCAAAACAATTTAAAACGAAAGCAAATTTCACACCCTTAAACTTCTTTTTTTTTCCTTTGGCAATTTCTGAAGCATTCTTTAAATTATTTTATAAATAACACCTTATTTTGAAAGAATGAATAACAGAATATTAACCTGATTGTCAGAATAAAATTAAAAGAAATGTATCGCATAAACATTCGGAAAAATCAGAACATTACACGAGAGTTGGTACAGTTGTATACCTCTTAATTTTAATGAAACAATTAATTAAAACTTTTAAATTTTTTTGTTACAGGCTGCATTAATTTAATATATTTGCACATTCATTAAAACAAGATTAATATGAGATTTAGGAAAATTTCATAATTAAGCATTAATTGCTCACATTTTATTCTAAGATAATTTTAGTTCTGTTTAATTATCCTTTTCTGTAGGCATTTCCTTTCAGTTATCCTCTTATCAACAGACAATTATAAACCAGTCATAACTCATTTTAAGGCACAGATAACTGTAAACCAATCATTATCATTCTTTGATATCTCTATATCTAGTATTAAACAATGAACAACTTGTATGTATATTTATATAAAATTTGTTTTCTTCATCGTGGAAAAACAGCGACACCTAGAGTCATTAAAATTTGAACCCTCATAGTCTTCCACGCGAAAATGCAGCCGTCAAAGCGCAAATTTTGTATTTCGAATCTGTTTTTTATTTATTTCAAATTTGCTAGAAATGTTTCGACTATCTGATGTAACGGAATTGTTAGAAATAAAAAAGTGATTGTTCATTGTTAAAAAATTATTTTTCGTTTGAATAATTTGATTAATAAATTGACATTAAAAAAGATAAAAATAAAAAATATAAATTTTTTGATAAAATAAGCCTTTTTTTAAAACTCCATTAAATCATTTATAAACTAACAGAACACAAATAATTTATCATGTATTTCAATAGAAAAGAGATTAAATAATTCTCTCAACAAAATTCATGGGCAATTTTATATCGCGACCAGTAAAAGCGTGAGCACTTGGAAAAAAATAATAATCGAAATGCGCTGTCGGAAGTTTAACTCATTATGTTAATAAATTTATTAAAGACGTTCCACGATTTAATTATGTAAAACCTACGTACGTATATGTGTGTGTCTGTGTGTGAGATAAAAAATATGTAAAGCAAACCTCTGATTTTAATTGGCAATAGCCCCTTTTCTCTTTCACCTTAATATGGGTACTTCTCCTTTCTATCCTAAAACTGGTAATTACTTATAACATCAGTTTAAACTGTGTCATTTAAAATTAATCCGCATCATACTTTTTTTGCATAATGCTGCAATGCAGATATCTTTTACCCAATCACTAAACAAGATTTCTATTGAGAACGGAAATTCTTTAACACTCTCCACGTTTCTTTTGAATGCGTCGCACCTATCCTGCTTTGCTTGCTTCGTGTTAGAATGTCTTCGCTTACCTCTTTCTACTTCATCCATTACATGTGTTCAGATAAATTAAACTTCCAAACATCTGGCAGGCAGATTACGCACATAATGATATGTGAATTCGAGCATGCATCTCAAGGATTTACCTAGAAATAATTACGTATTGAATCTACAGCTACATTTCTCCATCCTTATACTACGCAAGTATGCATTCCATCTGTATGCACCAATATCTATATACACCTCAGCCATGATTTAAAATTATTCACGACTTCTCTCCGTATCCTCAAATGTTATGACAATAATAATAATAAAATTGCAGATGGATTTTGTAAAGAAAATGATTTAATCTCTTAACTCCATTAAACTGTACGATGAATTAATTTTCTTCCTTTGTTTATTAATTAATTTACAATTTCGAATAAAAGTTTCTTTCGTAAAAACTTTTTGTATACTAAAGCCTCTAATTATTATATTAAATTATTAATCTATTTGTGTTAAACATTGTACATTATTAATTTATAAAAATATGATACATTGTTAAATAAGCTATTATTGCAATATTATAATTAATCCCGTAAATATGAGAAACACGAATTTACTTTTGTTTGTACTTGCCTGATATGTATAATTTTACAAAATAAAGCAATATTTTACCATAAAGGTTATACTATTATGGAAAATTTAAGAAACATTTTAACTGTTATATTAGATTAAGATAATAATCAATATAATCTTTGTGGTAACAATTTTTTTTAAATTTTGTAAAATTAAATCCGTAATCTCAAGCTGCTTGAGAGCTTGATTTTATTATATATTTTTAAGCCCATATTTTTTAGTCCTTTTTGTATTACTCTCTAAATATCGTTTACATATAAAATAATAAAGGTTAGCAGATTGTAACATCATGATTAATTTAAGCTTTTAGTGTCGTTGTATGTGAACTTGACATTTAAACACTCACGTTTACGGTCAGATTTGAGAAGCAGCACTTCTGCTGCACCTGCCATAGGAATAAAACGAAAGAAATAACTGGAATTCCGAGTTGTTGTTGCCATTCGAGTGGAGTAAATATGTTACAGTACTGTCACTTCCGTTACCATAAAACCTGGCTTATCAGATCACAAGTAATTCATGTACGAAATAATTATTCAACCCAGAGATTCAATTCATAAAAGCAGAGCCCGAACATTTATATTACCCCGCTGTTTGGTGGCAACCGTGTGATTTTCATCCATAAATTTCATGCTTCGTTAGGCAACAGTGCAAAAAGTGTCATTATGTAACAGATTATTATTTTAATTACGTATGCGACAAGATAATTTGATAAAATTTCTGTCAAAATAAACCGCACGAAAAATAAGCAAATAGTAGTTAATTTGTATAAAAGAAAATTCGATTCCGTCACAAAAATGAAATTATTGCTGTCGAAATGCGTAGAGTGTCTTCTAATTCATATTCTATCTATTACGTGTTATCATAGATCTGTTTATGTAACAATTTCTGATCTAAAAATTGCTGTTTTCTGCGTATTACCGCTACCTTCATTTGTCCAGACTTCTATGCCCCAAAGATGGCGGCTATACCTGAAACAAGCGAACACAAAGTTAAAACCTTTCTTCTCTCGACTTTTACGACGCAACCACAAAACACAAAACACAAGCAAATGCCATTCAAAAAAAGAGAAATTTGAGTTGTTTATCCAATGAGAGGTAGGTGTGGCTACAGCGATAGCGCCATGTTCAAGGGCACCGGCCAAGTGCATGCCGGGAGAAGTTGTCCATGTTTACCTGTACATACCCCTTTCTGCCTTGCAGAAAGCCTTTTATTGCTGTTTACATAAGTCTTGTCAATAACTTTTATCTGCTTGTTTGTACGGAGGGTGTGTGTTACCGGATAAAAGGGAATTTTTTTATTATTATTAGCTTTTTTTTCCTGGTTTGAACGCATACTTGTGCAAGCGTGAAAAATTCTTTGTGCTGTGTAGCTGCGTTTCAGTTAGAGAAGAGTAAACAATTCAACGTTGAAAGGAGATTTATTAAATTCCGAGAAAAATTAGAAAGCTGAATCATTATTTAAAAGTTGCTACGGCTCAAGAATTTTTATGCTTTCTTTTAACTAGTTAAACTTATAAGAAACACTGCCGAAAAATTTAATTCATCTTGAACACAATGTTTGTCAATATTTAACCCTATTTTAGTAGATTTGCATATTTTTAATTATACATGTTAATTAAGAAGACAAGCTCGATTACCGTAAACTTCTTTAAAAATAAGATTTTTATTTCTTGTGATTCATGGTTATTAAATGTGTGTTCAACTTAGAGGTAACAGAATTTTCTTAAGAATATACGCGATTCGGGTTTATTTATTTCAAGTGTGTGGGATGTATAACTGCGAAAGCATTCTGAAAACTTACCTTTTCGTATCAATTTCTCTTATGCCAAAATGCTACAAGATAAATCAGTTCACTGACGTATTTAAACAGACGATTTAGAGATATAATAGAATGTACATGCAAAATATGCTGGTACTTTGTTTACTTTGGGAATTAAAAATGTATATATAAAGAAGCTTTTACAAACTAAGCTTTTCTTTAAAACTCATAAAATATTTTATATTGATAGCTTGATTTCCTTTCAACAACTCAACTCGGTACAAGACATTACTCTGCAAATCTTGATTAATAAAAATACTTAATCTGTATAGGAATCATTAAACATTCTGACAACAGTTGCGAATCAAAAGAAATTTTAATAATAAAAAATAGAAAAATCTGAGAGTTCAAGTTTTAACGGTCGCCTAAAAGGGTTTGTTAAGGTTTCGTACGCTCCCGTTGAGCTCGCAGTTTACCAGTCTGCTCTTAAACTCACTCCTGCTAATCCATTTCTTTTTGTATTTTTAGCTTAATTACAAGAAATTATTTTCTTCGCACTTACTCATACAATTCAATAGCAAAATTACAAAACTTTTAAATGCAGCATAGTGGTATATGTGTAGAATTCCAAATGCAGTCTTAGGTTTTTGTCATATATTTTTCTATTTTTTCAGTCTTTTCTCAGTACATCATATCAATGTTCAGTTTTCTTAGTAAGAGGGCTTACAAAACATTTTTTTGTATATTTATTATTAACGTATTGGGTGCTAACTTTATTTATTAAATGTCATGTTCTTCGCTGTTAGGCCATATAAAATTCAGTGCAACAGCAAAATCACAAAATATTTAAAAACAGCGTATCTTTCGAATTTCTCACAGAGATGGGCTAAAAATGTTTTATTCGGCATAGTGTTGCCACTGCCCGCTTTTAAATCATTGAACTTGTTAATAAAAATTCATTAAAATTTTACAAAATATAGAATATAAAATTCTAAATTAAAAACTCGGGCTTCTGGAGGCACATGTTCGGGTGTAGGTACTCTATGTACCGTTGTTATTTCATATTGCGAGGTAGGTATATACGCATACGTGCAGATTCTTCATTATTTAATTCCTTCAAAAATAATAAATTAAAAAAAGTCTGAAACGTTTCAGATTTTAAATTACGTCCAAAGGGACGTTTTTTCTGTGTTACCTTTATTTATTAAATATCATGTTCTTCGCACTTAAATCTTAAAATTCAGTTCAACAGCAATATCGCAAAATACTTTTAAAATGAGTATATCTTTAGAATTTCCGATACACAGTTCCGCGCGCTTTGGAAAAAAGGGTTTTTTTTCCCTTAGAGTATTGCCATTGTTCGCTTTTAAATCGCTTGAGTTTGTTCATCAAAAATTCGTTAACGTTTTACAAATATGAAACAGATAATAAAACAAATTTCAAATTTGGGCTTCCAGATGCGCATATTCGGGTGGGAACGTACGTTATTCAAATTTGGATGGCTCTCAGTAACCGTTGTTTTATCACATTTGGAGAAATATACATACATTTATGCAGATTCTTCATTATTTAATTTCTTTAAATATAATACAGAACTGCAATATTTGGTGGCAACAGTTTGAAAAGTGATTCAGACTTTTAATGTTTCCCACGACAAATTGCAAAACGAAAGCAATAGTTCTTCAGAGACAAAGCCCCTTTGGACTGAAACTAATACAGGGCGATAATATTCTGTGGCAACAATTTGAAAATTGATTCGCCGTTTAAAGTTGATGGGGCAAAATCCCGTTTCAAGAATAGTAGCCTCGAGAATAGTAGCCCTTTCAGGCTAAAATAAATTGTTCTCCTTCTATTTAATTTTTCAAATATTGTGCATAACAACGTACTTCAGTTTTGATTATACTGCATAGACTAAATTTAGATATGTAAAAAAATATGAAAGCTTTCAGATTTTACTTTACGCCCAAAGAGGCATTTTTTAACGTTTTGTATGTTACCTTTATTTATTAAATATCATGTTCTTCGCACTTAAACTATAAAATAAAAAAAACATAAAAGCAGCAATATCGTAAAGTAATTTTAAAATGAGCATAGCTTTAGAATTTCCGATACACAGTCTCGTGATCTGGAAATAAAAATGTTTTTTTTTTTTTCTGTAGAATGTTGCCATTGCTCGCTTTGATACTGTTGAGTATGTTAATCAAAAATTCGTAAAGTTTTACAAAATATGAAATAGATAATAAAACAAATTCGAAATTCCAAATTTGAGCTTTCAGATGCCCATATTCAAACGGAAACGTTCAATATTCAAAATTTGATGGGTCTAGGTACCGTTGTTTTATACAACGAAACATATATGCATTTAAGCAGATTCTTCATTATTTAATTTAATTAAATATAGTACAGAGCTCTAATATTTGGTGGCAACAATTTGAAAAGTGAACCGACAGTTATAGGGAACCAACGCGAAATGCCAAAACGAAATTAATAGTCCTTCTGACCAAATTGCCCCTTTGGACTAATAATATACACATATAAATCTGTCTGGTAAGTTTGCAGTCGGTATCAGCATTACACATCAGCATATATACGCCTTGTCCCCGAAAGTCTTCATCCTGCTTCTGTTTTCGTAACCATTTGTCGAAGGTACATATTAGATACAATTAAAACAACTTTTAGGTTAATGACTTTCATGTGCTTTTTTTGTATTCAAATAATCTATAACCTGACCTAACAATTTACTAAAATGTTTTAAATGACGCAAATATTTCATGCTTTGTATTTTTAAAATTAAAAAAAAATCAGTTTTGTAAAAATTTGGAAATTTAACATTCATATTTTCCCTCGGTCCTTACGCTTATATTTGTAAAAATTTTACACTAATTACCAAGTAAAATACAAAAAAAGGTGATTCTTGTACAGTTTTACACTCATTATCAAATAAAATGCAAAAAAAAAGTGATTCCTGTATAGTTTTACACTCATTACTAAATAAAATACAAAAAGTGACTCCTGTACAATTTTACACTCATTACGAGATAGATTGCAAAAAAGGTGACTCCTGTACAACAAAAGTAACCGATGTATTTCATTTTAAAGTTTAAGATCATATTCCGAGGCTGCACACAAAATTAAAGAAAGAAACGTTGGCGTTTATAAGTAACTAAAAATCAATTTTCAGTTTTGGAAAAGGTGTTTGATGTTAGTAAATTAAATAACGAAAATTTCTTCGCGATGTTAGTAAATTAAATAACGAAAATTTCTTCGCAGATTTTCCAAGAAAATACTGGTCAATACAAATATTTTTTTTCTTATGGTGTAAATGGTTCGCAATTCAGTTAGTTCATAGTTAGAATCCCGAGGACACCACAGTTTATGTTTTACGATACCAGCGTTGAAACGTCTGATACCTTCTAAAGTGGCTCCCGGACTAAAAATGTGCTGAATTTGGATTAGTCGAATGAGTATTGCGTCTTTCCCCAGTCGCCCTTTAAGAGAAAGAGAATGTAAGGAACTATCGCATTCTCTCATGAATGTTCCTGTGGCGTAAATAATCATTATATCAAGTTGGCAGTTAGAAGTTTCATATCTGAAATACAGATAAAAGTACAATTGAATTTCTGTAATTCTATCTACAAATTTACTTTCAGATAAACAAAGCAATTTAAATTAAATAATAGCTGTATACTTTTTATAGGAATTAAATAGTTATACACATAATTAGTTAATTGCTGTGTCTTCTCGCAAATTAATATTTATAATAAAGCAATTAGCAAGATCAAATGGAAGAGCAGCAAGTAAAATATAAAATAAATTTTAAAAGCAAAATTAATTTCGCTTAGATTTTCAATAAAATTGTATAGATTTCCAGAGCGATCAGATACAACATCCCTTTTCTAAGGAACAATAATTTTAAATCAATAAGAGTTTCTTAGATTATAATCAGTCGATTTTTAATTATAACATTTTAAAGCAATTACTTTAAGCTAAAAATGATTTCACAGCTTTCTCTTCTCACTATTGAAACATTCCACAATAATTACTGCAGATGGAACATATGAAATAGAACAATTACTGACAGCAGGACGGGGGGGGGAGTTGGGCGAAATAAAGTTTTAATCTGACACGTCAGTGTGAGTGGGAGGAATAAAGATAAACTGTTTATGATCGAGTAAACACGCCAATCTTAATAACAGTGAAGCTGCAATTATCTGACCAGAGCTCCAATTATCGGAATTGCTTGCTGCGTTTTCAAAGCCAAGTTAAATTAAGTTTGCTTTTAACTTGTTCACTGTTTTTATCTTCTTCGGGCATTTAAATAATATAAAAAGATAATATGTACACACAATGCGTATTATGAAGATGCTGTTGAATTAATTTACATAAATGTGTTCGACATACATTTTGGTAATTTTTGCAGGGTTCATTTAGTGACTATACTACAAACATTTATTAATTTTTATTAAATAATTAAACAAGGCTTTATGTTTCCTTGTTTAATAAAAATTATTAGCACTAGCACTGCTATTAGTTTCGCAATTCACATTTTGTTCGTATCACTTTTGTGTCCGAATCACTTTTCAGATCGTTGCCATCAAATGTTATCAAGACGCATTATTTAAAAAAAATTAAATGATGAAGATTCTGCATGTATATATTATATACGTTACTCACACTGTGAAAAAATGATGGTACTTAGCGTCTCCGATTTTGTAATACACGTAGACTTCCAACCCAACATGTATACCTCGAAGACCGAATTTCGAATATGCTTTTGATTATTTCGTATTTTGTACAAATTGAACGAGTTTTGTTTATCGCAATTCAAGGATTTGAAAGCTCGAAGTGGCAATAGTGTTCGAAATGAAACATTTTTATTTCAACGCGCTAGACTGTTCCCATTTGACAAAATGTAATCTTTCAGTTTTAATCCACAAATTCGGCTATATGAAAGCAATGTGTTGCCACTGCCTCAAATAGAAGGTTTATTATTTCTATGCACCAGCCATTCAGTAAAATGTAAGATATTTAGCTTAACCTTTCTGTTATTTCTGCTACAAATTTAATCTTTCTGGTATTAGTAATAAACCAAATGCTTGAAAAGCAATAAACGCAATTCTTGAAAATACCTTTTCTACTCCTTAATCTGATTAATTTAAATAAAAACACATTTAAATCATGAGATATCTAATTAGAAATTTTAAATATTGTTTAAATCATTCTATCTGAGCTCATTAAAATCATGATATCCTATTTTGCTTTTTTATGGTAAAACTTTCAGACTGCTGGCTGCTCAAATAGCTACTTTTCAAAGAAATAATACAGTGAATAGGAAAAAAGGTATGCCGATGCCTAACGCTTTAGCGGGAATTCTAAAAGTATGCTGTTTTTAAATATTTTGTGATTTTGCTGTTGTGGCGTAAGTGAGATGCAAGCGATGCTTAGAACTAAATCTGAAAACACACACACACACAAAAATGTGTTAGTACGAGATAGTTCAAAAGCAGATTTGTAACCTGTGATACTCAGAGAGAGCATAAGATCCCTTAACAAATCCCCTGGAATAACTTTAGAATCTGAATCCTTTCAGATTTTCTTTCCTTTATCATTACATTTTTAATGGTTTTGAACTGAAATATAAGTTTGATGTTTAGACAAGTAAAATTAACGGCATTGTTTTATTTTGTAGAAAAATGTGTGTTTCTTACTTTGTTTTAAGAATATTTAAGATATCTTCTTTTTTAATTGCAAAATCATTGTTGAAATGAAATCCGATAAATGAAAAAAAAAATTAATTCCCTCACTCAAACTACAGTTGCGATTCCTTCTCTGCAAAACACGTTTATCTTCGAGATGAAAGCCAAACAATAATTGGAATTTCTAAAATATCTGAATGGGCAGCGTTATCGGATAATCCGGATATCTACAGTCATTTTTTGAAGTACTTTCCCATTCATTTTATCAGTGTTACATAGTATTAAAATTACACGGCTACCTAAAATATAGAGCTACAAGTGCTTTTCTGTGTAGAGCGTTTTTCTGTTAAAATGTATCCACCAGCAACCGGAGCGGTTAAACCGCTAGTCACTGAAATTTAACCCTAGTTCAAATTCCAACGAGCAAGCTGGCTGCATGAAACGATTTGGGACTTTTCCCGTGTGTAACGTGGATACCAGCTAATTTCCTTCAGAAGGTCCTCCACGAAGGCATTCCTACCCTTAGAAAAATATTCCTTATGTTCTTCGCTGTAATCTAATAAATTCAGTTAAATCCAATCCATTGAAACCTGGCATTGAACCACAAATGATCTAACGCAGCTGCGGTTTTCAATCTTTTGATAACGCGTACCATCTAAACAAAAACTGAAAACTTTTAGTACCACTGCTACCCCACCACTCTTGAACAAAGCTCAGATCTCATAAATCTGCGATTGTTAGAGAAAAAACTCAGTCAGGATGTTGGGGTTTTAATTTTTGAATTTAATAGTTAAAAATACTTTGCTTCTTTGAGTACCACATTTTTCTCTTGCGTACTACCGTTTGAGAACCCTGATCTAACGAGTATCAAAGTAAAGGATGTGGAATCAAAATTTAATTCATTAAATCCAGCGGGAGCGGAAGGAGACCAGAAACTGAATATTACTCAGAATAAGAAATATTATTATGTTTGTACATCTTCAAAGACAATTTTAATCAAAAATTGATGCAAACAAATGCGAGTAAAAACAACAAAGGAATTTAAAGTATACAGTACATTATAACTAAAAGTTAAATAGAACACATAGTGAAATAATAAAATGTTTTTTGCTCCTGAAGAAGAGAGACCTGTGTTCGATTGCTTTCGAAAACAATAGAGTTTTATTCAAAATCTATGGCAAATTAAGTTTCCTTTAAGCATAACAACAAAAGGTAAACATAGGCATTTGCAGGTGTTTAAAAATAAATCAAAATCACATCTTGTAAACACGTTGTGTTTAAATAATGTGCACGATATGATTTTTATTCGTAGTTTTTTTTTTTTCATGATACGCATATTACATGTGTGTACATTTTGTAAATTTATCTTTCTAATTTATAAAAATTCCACATTTGAAAAATTTTTTTGCTGACGAAGCTTAGTGCATAAAAGATGATAGTCATAGTAGCTGATTTAAATTTTCTTTCTTTAGAAGACGACTATTCTTAGTATGAACTACACATCATAATGGGTGCATGCCGTCTTGATCACAGGGCCTTTTGTTCATTTTCAGAACAATTAATTTTGACGGAGTAATAATAAGTTGATAACAAGCAGTAGCTCTAGAGAACAAGCAGATTAGCAGGGGGGAAGCGAAAGACAGAATGTGACTTGTCTAAGATGAAAGTTTTGTGCAGAAGGATTTCGTTTCAGTTTAGCTTTATTTTAATTGCTTAATATCTAAGAAGAAAATATGGTGCAGAGTGATTTTTTTTCAGTTTAACTTTATCTTGATTTATATTTTACATTCTTTTATCTTTTTATTATTGATTAATATTAAGTTTTGGCTTCCAAATTTTAAATCATTATTGGATGAAACTTTACATAAGTATCTGGGCCAGTAGCAATATACACTGGTGTGCAAAAATTAAGGATGAAGTCGAAAAATTAGCATATCAGCTGAACGAAGAGGTAGAGCGGACAGAGAGACCAATCAGGAGATTACGTAAGGTGATGTACGGTAGCACATGCGCAGATATGCAGGTAGACGTAATGGGGGAGTGTCTGAGTAGTATAAAGCATGTTGTCGGTGTAAGATCACTATTTCTGGCAAAGAGATTGCACGCCGTATAGCAGTTAAAATCCCACCGAGTTGCTGCCTCAGCGAGAAATGACGAATAATCAATCTGTTAGACGACATCTGGATGCTTTTACCCGAGGTCGAATCATTGGAAAGTTGGAGGAAGGTCGCAGTGTGGCAAGTGTGGCTGCAGAGTTCGGAATTGCTCACAGCATCGTTTCACGACTTTGGAGACAATTTCAAACTACAGGAACAGCTATCCGGGGGTTTAGTAGTGGTCGTCCACGAGGAACCACACCCGCAGATGACCGGTATATTGCCTTACAGGCCAGAAGAAACAGGCGGCAGACAGCGGGAGAAATCGCTAGACACACGACACAGGCGACTGGACGACCGATATCGCGTTTTACCGTGGCCAGAAGACTGCACGGTGGTGGTCTGTTTGCACGACGGCCTGTACGGTGTGTACCTCTAACGCCTGCCCATCGGAGAAGGCGTTCTCTGTGGTGCCGGGAACACCGGAATTGGAGAGACAATGAATGGGGACGAGTACTCTTTACAGATGAGAGCAGATTTAGTCTGAGTTGCGATTCTAGACACATACACATCTGGACAGAGCGGGGAACACGCAATAACCCCTTCAACATCATCAAAAGGGACTGTTTTGGAGGTCGCGGAGTTCTCGTTCGAGCAGACATAATGCTTGGTAGCCGGACCGACCTTCATATCTCCCAAGGATGTTCGTCACCTGGGACTGCTATTGTAACGAGGTTCTTCTTCCTTACATGCGTCTTTTCACAAGGGCTATGGGTCCTCAGTTCCTCTTCATACACGACAGCTCTCCACCTCATCGCACAGTTACTGTCGAAGAGCTGTTGGAGAGTGAAGATATTGAAAACATGGATTGTTCGGGAAGGTCTCTGGATCTAAATCCCGTCAAGCATGTACGGAACTTACTAAGGATACCCGTGGCAGCACGTAACTTATCGCCAGTAACGATTTCGAAACTGCGATTGGTGCTACAAGAGGAACGAGCAGCAGTGTCTCAACAGCTCATTAACAACCACATATCCAGCATGCACAAATGATGTGAAACCTGCCTAGCAGTCAGGGAAGATCATATCCCCTATTAAAGACCGGATGTTTCTTGCTGGACACCCATCACAGGGATGTTTCGGACTTCAGTCGCATTGCGCTCCATGCTACTTTTTCAATAAAGCTTCTTTTTATCCCTCTGATTTCTCTTTTAGTAAGTGTTGCTTACATTACTCATGTCCTTACGTATTGGGGATCTTACGGTATTAAATGTGTTGATTTGGAAAGCTTTCGTACAAAGTTATATTGAAAAAACCGTCTCGTCCTTAATTTTTGCACACCAGTGTATAAGAATCATACGACAGCGATTAATTTTGAAATGCTGCAGTTTAAAAGCTTTATTACAAATAGTTACTATTTTTACATCAGAAAGGGGAAATAACCAAATTAAAATGGAGAGCCAAGGGACTTTTACAAATTAAAGTTAGTATGCGGATTTACATATTGTTACGAAATGTCCAGGCACGGTAAGGTAGCCTCCCCGCAAAGCAGGTTGAGGGTTGCCAGAAAATAGCAAGGGAAGACAGGGCTGCCATATTTGGCGATAAATCGCCCATTTGGCGACAGAATTGGCGATATGCTATAGACGCAGGGAGAACCTCCTGGAACGAATTCTTACTGGTTTAGCCCAGAATGTTCTCGAACACAAGCCAAAAGCTATATAAACCCTGCTGGAACGCGGGGAGTCAGCGCGAAATCTGTGCGGAGTCTATCGAGTTGATAGTCAGTCAGTGAGAGAGTGTCTTATAGTCTAATGTCGACTTGGTCGTCGAGTGCATCGAGAGAATCTCTTAGGGTATCGCGAGTTAGTGCATCGTCGAGTTTTATCTTAGAATGTGTTGGGCTCCGAGAACGGCCGAACCCAGTTGGAAGCTTTACTCTAGTGTATCGTCGAGTGCATCGCGAGTTGTAGTGTGGAGAATCTGGAGAGTACGTAGTATTCCGAGAACGACCAAGCAGAGTCGGGAGCTATACTCTAGTGCCTTGCCATGAAGCTGTCTCCACCGTTATAGCCTGATAGCCTGAAGGCTGTGTCGCTGATTGTCTCAGAGTGTTTATAGCAGTTCTTTGATGACTGTAAGCGTGATTTTGGAGCTGTCTCTGAAAAATTCTGGCTAATAAAGTGTGTTTCGATACTTCATCAGGTATCGCCGTTATTCACTCCAAATCCACGAACCCCTCTAACGTACGTACGTAAGAAGAAGAAAAGAAAAACGTAACAATGTTTTATTACATATATGTATGATAAAACGTAGGTAAATCAAAACTAAAATAAGCAACATCTTCTTGGTTCTCCATTTTAATTTAGGTATTTCCTCTCACTAATCTAAAAATAATAATTGCTTATAATAACTTTCCATGGACTGCGTCATTTCGAGATTAATCCATATCATATGATTTTTGCGTAACGCTCTGGCGAAAACAGCTTAAATAAGCCTTCAGCCAATAATAATTTTAGAGCTTTATTAATATTTAACCAAATGACACTGAAACAGAGTTAGTTGTGAGTTAAGATTTCATTGTGTACTTAACGCATTTCGCCTGTGCTACTCGGCCTAACTAGACTGTTGCTGCGCTGTTCTCTTCTGTTCTGTTCTTACTGGAACATTATAAAAACTATAAGAATTCTGAAATGGTCACGATTAATGTGCCAAGATTTGCGGCAGCAAAATGTTTAATTAAAATAAAAAGATTATTATTTAATTCTGCTGCAACTGCTTATTGTTGAGTCATTTACGTCCTTAATTACTAATCAGAGTCCTTAATTACTAATTACTAACTTAATTAATTCCCCTAAATTAGAAATTTAGAACATTGAGAATTTGTTCAACTCAGTTTTAATCTGGTTATAAGTTTGTCTTCATATTTTGATTATCCTACATATATACTGGGTGTTTCAGCAAAGCGGGTACAAAATTTCAGGATAGATACAGTTCACTTAGCTGATGGAAAAACAAAGCAATGCTTGATCAGAAACGATTTCCTGGCGCAGTAGTGACGACACAAAACATAGGAAAGGAAAGAGACGAACTGAATAATGATGTTTATTATGCTTAGTGCAGCGGAAATCAAGAAATAAGAACAAAAACAGGCAACGATCATCATTAAAGAAGGTGTTCGAAATTACAATCCGGATCGTGATGCAGGAACCGGGCGTCACGCGTCTTCTATCTGATCATCTTCAATGCGTGATGCATATCTTCCATGCGCCGGAGATGTGAGTTCGGAGATGTCTGCATCACGGTCCAGAGTCGTAATTTTGAAAACATTCTTTGATGACGGTCGCTGTCTGTTTTTGTTATTATTTGTTGGGTTTTGCGTAATAAAGTATGTTTTGTCATACTGTTCGTGTCATTCCTCTTTTGTGTTTTGCGTCGTCACTCCCGCGCTAAGAAAGCGTTTCCGGCCATGCATTGCTATGTAATTTCCAATGGTGTACTCTATTTCTCCTGAAATTTTGCAACCGATTTTATGAAACACCTTGTGTGTTTATATATATATATATATGTATATATAAGATATAACAAAATATAATAGCTGTTTTAAAAACTAATTGGCGATCTCAAAATTAAATTTGGTGATCTCCCCCTAAATTTATCTCTTCTCCCAGGTTCGAGATCATTCGAAATTACACAGCGCTGGTTGGAAAATGGTAACTAAAACTGACCAATCATAGCTTTAGATTCGTTTTTGGATCTACGCAGTATAAATTCTGCTTCGCGAGTAACTACCTTCACTTTTTTCCTAACTTCTGCCATTCAAGCATATTCGCGGCGCTTAAATGCTTTCCTGATTGAAATGACGTAGCATTTTTTTTATCTGGCTGTATAAGAAATTATCGTAATGGCTATGATTAATGAGTATATTGTCTACAAGTAATTATTCTAGTGTGCCTGCAGATCTGCAAATAAAGATGTTAATTGGTTGAATTTAGTTTGGTATCAACTGTTTCCTCTTGCTTACCACTCTGCCATCCCGACTGTGCTCCGAAAATATGACATATATATATATATATGTCCGAAAATATGACATATATATATATATATATGTACAAAGAGAGAGCGATAGACAGATAGACAAATATAGATATAGGATAAATAAATATAGTTCTGAAATGTAAATATTGATCATCTATAGTTCTGAAGTTCGTGTAAGCCCATACATGTTTTTAAGATATCTATAACATACGCATTTTCATGCCGCTGATTTTCCAGGAGGGAAAATGCTTAAGCTATCAATGTTTTGTCTTTATATGCCTTGTTCCGGTAGGCAGTACCCAGTACCTTCATAATAGCCTATACCAGCGATCGGCAAACTGATTAGTCAACGGAGCCAGTTATCAGGAGTTCGACGATTGAAATTTCGTTTAAGAGCCACATTTTTTAAACTTATTTTATAGGTAGGTATATTGTTATTCACTTAATTAGGATACTCTTACGCTGGTTTTTACTAAGAACGTCCTCAATCTGATCAGCGTATGCTTACTGGGATCTTCCACCTCTCCCATCCACACTTGTCTTGCGTACTCCTTTCGTGTGTATTCTTTCGTTCATCCTCTCAACATGTCCAAATCATCTTAACATATCTTTCTCAATTCTCGTCGAATAAAACTTGATATTACACTTAATAACGATTCTAATTATGGACAAAATAAAATTGTAAGGTATCCAAAAACTGGTTAATAAAACCATGATAATGACGAACAAACACCAGTGTGAACAATGACCTTACATCTAAACAGAAAGTTTGTGCAATTCAGGTTTGTATGTTGTTGTTTTCAATTTTAAGCGTGATTCCAAGTTCTCATCAATAAGACGACTTCTCAATTTAGTTTTGATAAGGCTCATGCTTGAAAATAATTCTTCGCATGAATATGTAGACCCGAATACAGAACGAACAGCAAACGTTGGTTTTTTCAGATGACTATGAATCAGGAATGCTATTAAATGTGTTAAAAGTCAACATATCTTCCTTCTCCAGGTCTTCCACAGCAGACCACTTGTGCCGTGAACTAAGCTCACATTTGTTTTTCTCCAATGTTTCTATATCATCGCGCCGTTTAAATTTCGAGCTCCGTTGTTTTGAAATCAGTACAATGCCCCATTTATCAATACATCAGTAAAAATCTTACTAGAATGCGTACAATTGAAATTTTTACTTGATACACCAAATAACGTAAAAATGAAATTTCCTGTCAAAATACCTGGGATATTAGTTTTTAAACATTTCTAATTTGACGTTTTAATGTATTATATGCAACCGTAAACATCATCTATATATTTTATGCTGCCTAAATTCACTTGCTGGAAAAAATTTTGTTTCAGACACTGGAAAAAACTTGAAAGGTCTACGAAGCTAAAAATCAAGATATTTTGAAACTAAACTTAATTTTTACCTTATTTGGATTCTCATTCAAGTTAAAATTGCCGTTGAATGGTATATAAATTCAAAGTACTTCGTTAGTTAAAATTTGGCATATGACACTTACTACGACAACATAATTTGATTTTACTAATTATCAGCATAATTATCTGCACAATCAAAACGCCGAAATCGGTACAAAAAAATTCCTAGAAATTACATTGGCGGGTATGTTTTCAGTTCTTTTCATACTTCTATAAAATTTGATGGCCTTTGCGTTGTAGTTTTAAGATTTTCTTGCTTTTACGTGCGGAGACTCGCATGTGTTGTTTGTGGAAGAGTCACGAGTTGCCGACCACTGGCCTATACTATGGTTTATCGGAATGGGTTTATATTAGGAGAGTGATGAAATATTAAAACAATGACGCAATCATGGATTACTTAATAACGCGCCATACACCATTACAGTTCAGAAACACCGGCACAGAATACAAAACAGTTTCTCCCTAATTCAGAGGCAGGCAGGGAATCTAACAATTCCCTCTAAGTGCCCTTAAAACGATTATTCACTCTAAGAAAACTGTAATTTGAATTTAAAATTATGACAGTTTGAAAATAAGTTATTAGGACAATACAGATAAAGTGTAATATCTATTTTGATGCTTACAATGATATAAGATAAACATTGCAGATTACTAATTTTTAAAAGAAGCGTTATTTCTTCTTTCCCATATCTGAAATGCAGGAAGCGGATAAAATTATCACTTTGTCATATTATTTATTTATACGTCAGCTAACGCACACAAGCCCAGCCTGAGAAAACAACTGATTAATATGTGCTACGCTGATAAGTGTCAGCTTATCTTTTTCGGAAAATATTGATACAAAAGCGCGAGGGAAAGAAAGCTTAGCAACTAACGGGTTGAGGCAGCATGAATAAAAAAAGGATTTCTTGATTATTTGGATTATCTACGACCTGAATATTTTATTTTTGTTGACTTTAAAGACTTTGTTACTTTTGAGTTCAGTATATCCGATAAGCACTTGAATGAATTGGCTTGTGGCGGTTGGAAACTCTCCACATAGTTTCATAAAGTATAAGAAACGTTAAGAAATAAACAAGAATATTCATGTTTCGTTTTGTTACAAAGAGCTCAACCTAATCAGGACTCACTGAGCAAAGATATACATAGTTGGAACTTCAGTATCAGTTTCTCTTTCCCATACTACTCTTAGTTGCAATCAACATGTTGAAGGAAGAATTTCGGGACAGTGTTCATGATGAGTGGTCGTAAGATTTTTGACTAATAAAGGTTATTCATTCCGTCTCATACTCATTCGGTCTGTTTCGTCATCGAGTTTTCATCCCGTTGGTCCACATAAAGAATTTTTAGAAGGGAAGAAACTTAAGTCTAATGAAAGGTTATTGACACTGTGCAAGAATGGATCATCAAGCAATCAGAAAACTTTCATTCTTCTAGAACAAAAAAATGTCTTTGGCATTAACGAATGTGCATTGGAATGACATATAGCTGCTAATAAAAATAACGCGTAAATTATTTTGTTGTGTTCAATAAATACTGTTTGGCTGACAAAATCCTATAACTTACGAAAAAAAAAAGGTGTATGAAGTATTTCTCCCGTCTTCTTCGATTGCCTTCGTTATGTATCGGCCAGCACGCTCGACGCGTAACCGACAGATCCGTGGTTCAATTCCCGTTGCTTATTTTTCATGTCTCCTGCGTCGAAATATCCTAATGTCTCTACAGGTGAAACCTTCATTCGAATTCAAAACTTGATAACTACATGGAAAAAGTTATTTAAAAAATTATTCGCACATTTGTTATTGCTTTGGTGTCTTATTAAACGGTATCTTATTGATTTGTTGTTGCTGTGATATCAAAGTAAACAGAACTAGACTAGATTCAGAAAGTAAACATAACTCGAACAGAAGGTTAAACATAACTAGACCAATTTCATAACTCTGGATATCTTTACAAAAATCTAAAACGAGGTCAGGCTTCTACATAGATTCTGTGTAGCCAGCTAAATGAACGAGAAAAGAGAAGTTGTAGAATCTGTTTAGCTATCTGTCTGTTAATCTCTACAATTACCAGACGCTCAGAAGAAGCCCGAACATTAAGAGTTTTCTAATTATGTCTAGGATTCTTAAATGGCAATAATTATATGCCTACAATAACACAAGGACGTTCCGTACTGTGAACAATACTGAAATGCCATTAAGATGTTCTGTTTGTAGATAACACTAGTAGCAACTTTTAAACCAAAAATGGAATTTCAGATATTTAATTTGTGATTTTAATGAACATAAGAAATTCAAAAAAGAGTTTCCAGTGAAAATATTATTTATAAAAGAAATTCCAAGAATGAAACAGAAGTAAGAATCTTAGCCATCTCCAGGGTCTTTAGGGCAGATATGCTTATGTAGTCTGGTTTTCAATACCTTGAACTTTGCTGTAAGATTTTTCTTTTATTCTTTCAGGTCAATTTTTTCTGTCATACAACCTTGCATTCAAGCGTATATGCTATTGGGTTTCTAATCACTGAATTTAATTTTTCATGAAGTATCCTCTGAAAATGTTTAAGGGAAAAGACTGGAGATAAATAAGTTCATAGAAAGATTTTCATTTAGTTCTTTAATTTGGAATTTTACAAGTAAGTTATAGAATGTAGTAGTACATCAATACAAAACCACGTGTACAATGCATATACTGAATTCCACGGTACTCATGGCCTCCCATTCCTTCTTCGGTCTCCCCCCGGAAAACTTTTAGTTCTGTATTCTCATTCCTAAAATATGATAGTAATATGAGTAGGACATGTTTTGGGCTTTGAATTATTTATGAATTTTAAGGGTCAGAAATTTTTTATGGTTCTAATTTAAAGCAGCTATGAGATATGATTGATATCACTGATTTCTCTAGAAAAATGGTATCTTACCATATTCAAGCATAGATCGTACGCAATTTATACGGGACTAGTTACGTATAGGGGGAGCTTACTGCGCTTATGTGTTTGTGCGTAGGTAGCGTGCGTAGTTCAGCGTAGTAAGAAATGCGTTACCAACGATATCATTTAATTATTTATAATTACAAAGTAGGAACAGTTACAACAGCGAGTAGATTGCGAGTCAGCGTCCTTCTGCTGCGCAGTGGAATATATTAGTTGCCAATTAGCAGAGACTAAACATTATTTTCCAGTTGCCAGATTTTACAGATTAATACGAGAAATGCACAACAACAAAAATGCGATGGGAAAGTGCTCCGTCAGCCAAACGATGAAGTTACAAGTACGGAACAGTGTTCAATATTTCTTGCTAGGTTAGAGGCTGTAATAATAAACTGGCTCTTGTAAACATATTAAATAAATCAATCATTAACTTATTAATCTTGTTTTGCTATGAATGAACTGGGTTTTGCAAACTTCTTGCCATAATCTTACTTGTTGACCTGTTGTCACTCATTAATTTTTTATACTGTCTGTAAAAACTTTAACGTATTGGATGCACTTACTTATGCTAAAGAAAACATATATACATGTATAATATGGAAATTTCTTGTAAATACTATTTATGTTTCCTAAATTAAATTTGAGTTGAAGTATGACAAGTCTTTCATAGAGAAGAATTTTCCTTAAATGTGCGTGAAAATCCTAAAAATAACAGTAGTTAATAAGCTGTCAAATATAAAAGTTTTATTTGAAACTTATAATTGGAAACGCACTGTCGCGCCGTCTGAAAGCCCGAAAATATTTTGATGCATACTTACTAATACAGTGAAACATCGTTTCACGAATTTAATTCTTTCCTGAAGGTCATTTGTCAACCGAAATATTCATAAAACTAAACCATTTTTCCATAAGAAATTAATGTAAAATGGATAACTTCGTGTTCCTGGACCATAGATGATTGCTTATTTTATCAGTATACTCTGGGATCAAGTTCATCTTCCAAAAGCAATGGAAATCATTAAACGTAAAACAACAAAGCTACAAACGCATTATTAAAATGGATATTATTGATAAGAACTTAATTTAATTTTCTATTCCTCTACGAAAAGAGCGGGAACTGCATAACTAGAAAACGATAAGGGAAGATGGTAGTGTTCGGATGCGAAATTCCCTACTATAAAAATATCAGGTAACGGTCTTTAGAGTGCATGTTTTTTATTTTTTGTTTATATCCAAGCTCCAGTCTGCTTGAGACTCACTGTGCTTCTGTTTCTCTTAAAATGTGTGCAATGTGAGTTTTGTTACCTATATTTAAAATATTTGTGAAATGAGACATGACAGTGTCATTAAAGAGACTTATGTTGTAACCTGAAGTTGCATGAATGATATCGATATGACTGACATTACATTTCACTCTTTTCTGGACAAATTTCGAAGATCACAGAACTAGAATTATTCTTCTTTCTTTACCTTCTACTTAAGACGAAATTACTGCAGCTCTTTCTTTTGTATAGCTCATTTTAATGGTCCTAGTAACATTTTCATTGTTAACTCCCTAGCCCATTATTTGCCTAGAGACCTAGTATCATTGATAACAAAAAGACCTACGTATCAAAGCTCTCAAAGTCTGCCTGAAAACCAATCTGTCGATAATTTCTTTCAGAATTCACTGTCCTGTAAATCTCTTGCTGGAGACATAAGCAATGGAAAATATTAAAATATTATTTCTAGAAGCCACTGAGTGTTACTTAGTGGCATAATTTACTTAACACCTTTGAAACTCATATGTTGTCGACTTGAGTGTCCTTAACTTGAGATTTCGTTTGTTATCCAGGGATTTTAATGTGCAGATAATTTGTTCGAGTACCGAATTGTTTGCAAAATGAAGCGTTCGTTTTGTGTATTTCCACTTATCGATCACTCTTTTAACTTTCGAGTTATCGACTATCTATATCACTTTGTCTAATATGGTTGATGCCTATGCTAACACAGTTAATGTTAACGTGTTACTGTAGGTACTTATGAAGATTCAGGTCTCGTATGGCAGTATGGCCTCTGCAATATCTGAAAACTTTTTCTGCAATGCTCAAACACACTGAAAAAAAAAAAACGTGTTCAGCGAATTTCTTCAGCTGCATGTCTTCTGCCGCTAGATGGCACTTCTAACAGCTTGTAGTCGAAAACGGTACTTGCAGAAAGTGATCCGAGCAGTTCCCTTGTTGCAGTGCTTGCTTGAAAATGCAAACATTTAGCTCTGCTCTAATAAAGCACGTAATTTGTTAATAAATGTTCTTTTTGTACAGATTTGCCAGTTTTGCTACATGACTTTCCTTGTTTCTCCAGATTTTGAACGGGTTTAAACTGAAAATTGTTAGAAAAGCATATTACTAAGCTTCCAAGGGCCGGATGCTGCATGTGAGTACAATAGAACTCCAGTTATCCGGAACTCCAATTATCCGGATCACGCTGATGTTCTTTCTAGCCATTGTTTTTGATTCGTTTATACCTTTTGAATATTTTTGGCCATTAAGTGTGATTAAAAAAGAATATTTTATTGTTATTTAGAGATAGTTTATATTTTTAATTAAAAATTATTCTTTTAAATGTAATACAAATGGATATGTTATTATAATTATTATTAACCTAAAAATTACTATTTTATACCAGTAACAAAATAATATTAATTTTAGTTGACAAAAATAGATTATGCATTGTGTTTTGTTCAAGCAAAAAGAAATTCCTTCATGTAATGTAGAATAAAAATTTATGTTATTTATTTAGTTTTTAAAGTAGTGGTACCCGGCGACTGAGAAAGGAAATGAAACACCCCCCTATTTTTTAATAGGAAAAGGCGTAGATGCTTTGTCACTGTCTAATTTCCATGTATTCGTTATATTTTCATATTTCTCTTCATATATGACTCGAAATACTCACAAAAACAGGAATATTTTTTGTCATATATGAAGTTTAATAGATATAGTGTAGTAGACCATATATAAAATATTAAGACCATATATAAAGCATTGTAAATGTTACACAGGCTGTTCGGAGATTTTTTTAGATGATTTTCATTGTATTTGCAGAAATATTTTGAAGAAACTTTTGTGTTTTCGTTTGATAATCCTTAATCTTCTTTCTACACAATAATTTCCAAGACAATAAAGCATTTTTTTAGTATCGAAATAGGTATTTTATGCCATTCCTCTCGAACAGCTTTCATTAGTCCAAGGAGAGTTTTAAGTCGATGTTTGGACAGTTTGCTTTTTAAAAGAGTCCAAAAGCGCAAACATCCGCGGATGATACATCTGGAGATTTAGTCGGGATATGAGTGAAAGGTATGTTTTGATACTCGTTTCTTGTTCCATTTTTTTCACCAAATTAACAGTACAGTTTGACGTGCGGCTGCTTGCTTTGTCTTGAGGCAGTTCAACTGATTGACGGCACTCTGGGGAAAGAGAAGGTATTCCATATTTGAAAATTGGTTATAAAATATGCTCCTGTTATTATGTCGAGTTGGCCTTAACAGTTTTCCGCACTCTCTTTAATTTTTTTTTGCCGTTATATCAAAAACCAGGAACAATCATAAATCCCTTTCAAAAACTTTCTTTAGATTCTTTGAAGCTGATAATAAAGCATATGTTTTTATTGCTGTCATTTAAATATACCCAAGATTCATCTATTCTGATAACATTTCAGTTTTGTCCGAATACTTCTTTCTTATAAAGAATTCTGCATCCGGCGATGTGTCGTGCAGAAAGACGATGCACTACGTTTTTTCGCCTTTTTAAGATTTGAACTAGTGATAATTACTTTGTTTGTTTGCATTTGATACTGAGGATTTTAATGATTATGCAACCGTCCTTTGACTTCGCGGATTTTCTTTTAACATTAAAGTTCGTACCTTTGCAACATTTCGTTTTTTCTTTGTATATATATTTTGAACAATTTTTCTCTTTGAAGGTAGATGCTGACGTTTTTCCCTTTTCTGTTGATAATATTATCTGTCGTTGCTTTAGATATCGAAACATTATGGCTTTCACAGCAATTTTTAATAATTGAATACGAATAATTTTCTTCGCAAAGAGCACAAACATAACCTTATGTCCATTTGCTTCTTTAAAAGCGCCATTTTTCATTAAAACAAAATTGTGAAGAATCAGACAGTAATTTACGTTTTAAAATTATAGTTGCAGTTAAAAACATTTTTCCAAGCAGGCGATTAATTTTAACAGCAAAGCAAAATCTTTTGAAAAATGTGCGTACAGGCTCTGTATTACAAAAGTGTAAAACCCCAAAATGGTTCTACTCATTTTTAATCAAAATAGGCTTCACGTGAAATTTATCCCGAAGGATTAGACTCCGCCCCTGTTTACGTTAGTACAATTATAAAACTCAGATGATAATTAAAAAAAGTAAGTTTCTGAATTAAACTTATTACAAATAGTACTAAGTAAATATTAATTTTACAATCACTAAGAAAACCCAAAAGGCAACAAAATGTTATGTTGCGTATGGTGATGCATGAATTTCCCAAATTTAGGGGAATTAATGCATTATTGACGAAATCTTTCAGTTCTCTCTTTGCTGACAAACAGTTGTAATTTTAATAAGCAAAACGTAGATAAAAATTGTATGAATTCTGCTGATTTTATTATACAAATTCGTTAGAAAATAGCGCAAGGGAAAAACACAGTCATTTTTACGGACGTAGAAAATTCGCCGGAACGTTTCATATTCGTTGTACGGAAAAAAATAGGTTTAATCTTCTTAAATTAACTTCTTTATAAATTTATTACTTACGAAAAAATAATAATTTTTGAATGCTATTTAATTTTATACAACAGTTGCTTTTTTTAATAACATGCAAGAAAAGCAAAAACAAAAGTCTGTAAATTACAATAGTGGTAATGAGCCCTCAAGCTCTGAAAATGATCAATATTGCTAAGGCTATGAATAATCTTCACTTCTGAATATCAGCTGTTGAAGATGACCAGCTCCAACGAAGTTTAAAATAATCCAGATGCTTGGGTGGTCGTCTTAGAGAGAATTCATTATATGTAGCTTGTAAAAAATTGACTGGCCAACAGTATGGAATTTATGATTAACGGAGGAATTGTGGCTACATTCATCCCGGATAACAGGAGTTCTGCTGTATTACTGTTTTGTAACAAAGGTTAGAAAAATCCGAAATGTTACTGATGCTCATGAATATAAAACGAACGTTCTTTTGTTTATCATTGTATATTTAATTTGTAATTTTTACGTAATTTTTAATATTTTCTTTCATATACATGCTGTCATTCGTTAATCTCATCACAATAAAACCCATTCTGACCAGCACAGGCGGGATCGCGGATAATTTAAATATGTATTCTACTATCCAAATAATAGAAGTTTTCGGATAATTAACCACATAGAACTTACTTGTTCACGTTTTTTGATGCAATGTGTAGGACTTCTAATGCTACTTTTCTATGTGTTTTTGTATCTAGCGGCCAAATAAAATACATAATATCGAAAATCGTAAGAACCTTCGTCACTTGACTCTTCATCTACTAACATGATCGTAAGCCACAAATTGCACCAGATGCAAAGTAATGTTATTAAGAGTGTTTCCAAACAAGAAACAAAATAAATCTAGCGTTTGTTTTAAAAAAATTGCTTTAAAAATTATAGACACTACCTTCAAATTTCACACATTGACGCATAGAAAGGGATCAGTAGTTCATTCTAGATACTTCCTTAGTCCTTTCTAGATACTTCCTTAGTCCATTAGTTAGATAAGGCATATTACGTTGGGCAGCGAAAACATAAGATAAATGTTTTTCACATTTAAATCTTCATATGTTAGATCTTCAAATGTATGGCAATTTTGGTATTACGGGTTATAAGAGATTTTACTGCAAAATAAATCTTCAATTATGTCACTCAGTAAAACTGTGCACTCTTATTTCAAAGTTACGTAACTATTTGTTTCAAAGTAAGAATCCCGCCTAATAGCACAATGGCTTGTACAGTTCAAATGTTATTATTGGAATAACATGCGAGATGATATAAAAACCTTCATAATGCGACTTAAATGTACTTTTATTGCAAAAGAGATAAAGAAGATGTACCAGCCTGTATCATCTCAGTATACACAGTGTGTCATTAAGGCCATACGAACATTATACCTTTGGATATAGTCTTAAAGATTTTTCTGTCATTAAAATTGCATTCATGAATTACTGGAAGAGATGCCTTTGTGAACTGATAAGCGATAGAACAATTATCTTCAGAAAAGCTCGCGAAATTTCTTTATGTGCTTCCGCTGTCTGTGTTGTAGGAATCCTACGAAAATAAATTATTAAAAGCTGTTTTAAATTTCACTAAAAACATAACTGCAGGTATAGAATGCTGATTAGTACGAGTTGCGAAATTTTTTATATAGGTATTTAAACATGTTTTCCATTCAGAGATGTCTGTCGAACAAAACTGGAATTTTGGTCGAACTGGAGTTCAGTTGAATTTAAATGGCTTTTACATAAGTTCAGTTGAGGAAATGAAGGTTAAAATTTTTATGAAAATTAAATTTATATTATAGCACTCTGTTTTGAACTTAAGAACGAATTCAATATTAACAGTGGAATTATTATTTACTGTCAGGTGACTGTTAGTTGGGATGGCAATAAGATAACTGAGGAACAAGTTTTGGGAATCTAAGAACAAGAACATTTTTATGGCCCTGGCAAGTTATATTTCTTTTTATATTGTTAAGTAGCTGGAAAAAAATTCGTTTGTTTATTTTTCTTTATGCATATAATTATTTTGACATTTCTTTGATTAAGAAACTCTACACTCCTGCTTAATACAGCTGGTGCTAGGAAATGTGCCTCTGGGCACATACTATCAAAACATTTGTTTCGTACACTGCTGTTTATACCGTTGTTGCTAGGAAATGTGCCTCTTGGCACATACTATCAGAACATTTGTTTCATGCACAATGAACTCTACACTCCTGCTTAATACCGCTGTTGCTAGGAAATGTGCTCCTGGGTAGATACTATCAAAACACTTGTTTCATACACAATGAACTGTACACTGAGTACCGCTGATGCTAGGAAATATACCCCTGGGTACATACTATCAAAACATTTGTTTCGTTCTCGATAAACTCTATATTGCTGTTCAATACTGATGTTTAATACCGCTGTAGGAAATGTCTCTCTTGGTACACACTATCAAAACATTTCTTTCGTACACGATGACCTCTACACTGCTGTTTAATACCACTGGTTCTAGGAAATGTGCCCCTGGGCACATACTATCAAAAGATTTGTTTCATACCCGATGAACTCTACAGTGCTGTTTGATACCGCTGGTGCTAGGAAATGTGCCTCTGGGCACATGCTATCAAAAGATTTGCTTCATACACTATGAACTGTTGTTTAATACCGCTAGTGCTAGGAAATGTGCCCCTGGGCACGTACTATCAAAGGATTTGTTTCATACACGATGAACTCTGCACTACTGTTTAATACTGCTGTTGCTAGAAAATGTGTCCCTGAGCACATACTATCGAAACATTTGTTTCATACACGGTGAAATACACGTTGATACATTTTGTAGAGTAGGTTAGAGCACAACTAACCATATATATGGCACCAAATGGACTGGATAATGTGAACCACACATCACATGGATATTTGATCATCTGATAGGAATCTACTAGACGTTTCCCTTGGAGATATCTCAAGCTTAATCATCTGTTCATCCTCTTGATGCACCAGACTCGAGCAGTTCAATGACCAACGTATTATACCGCGATATCCTTAGACTGTTAATGAGCTTTTCCTGTCTGTAGAACGACATTGCCACTTATATCACTGTTAATTCGCATTTTGAACACTTGCAGAAATAAATATCTATCTATATATGTCTCCTTTTATCCTTTTCATTGTACTCTCTTCCCTATGTACTGCATGCTGCACATGCTACAATCTTCTTTTTCTAACAACTCGTTAACAAAGTGTTTTCGAGTATGTGTTCACAGGTCATTTTCAGCTTGCCTTAGGCAAGTAGTCTCAAGCTCAGATTGTATGCGGGCTGAATGCACGGCCTAATAGCAACTGAAGGACCAGCACTTTTTTTAACAAAATGAAAAATTAAATAAATTTTAAATTTGCTTGCTAAATATTTATCAAATTATATATAAACAGTAATAATAATATCTGAAAGAAAAAATTCAAATTTATGTTTATTTTCTATTTAAAATATAAAGTTTAGTATCTGTAAGACTTTTCTGTAGGTTACACATTGTAATTAAAATGTATTGACAGCTAAATATTGACTGCTTAAAGTGACATTTTTTCACATAATCCTATCGTATTTAATTAATCGTTAAATAACTTTAAACTTAAAACAAAAAAAAAATAATATATTAAATTATTCTTTGATAGATAAATTAAAATCTATATGTTTATATCTAAATAATTATAAAATTCTTTTTTCCTTACTATAGCTTGACATTTGATGACGTTTTGATTCTGATAAAGGTTTTAGTCTTGGAAAGAAATTACTAGCAATTATCTCTATCAAATTCCAGATACTCATCGATCAATGGAGTTCTTTTCTGGTTAATTTTCAACTGTGAAAAAAATCTGTTTACATATTATATTCCCGAAAGCAATTATTCTTTGTGCAAAAATTCATAACCAAGTGTTTTTATTTTTCGGCAAATACGAGTAAAAGTTAAAATGAAATTTGTACAGTTAAATCTTTGAATAAGATTAATATCACATTGTAAATTAATTAACTCCAATCGTAGATTTTCTGATGCATTATTCATTTTCGTTTTTAATAGAAATGAAAATCATGTAAACTTGGATTTCAAATACTAAAATTTTAAAGTCTTCTCAACAAATACATAGTTGAAATGTATTCGGAGGCCGCGTAAAATGGTTGCAGAGACTGCCAGTTTCAGATCACTAATAAGCAACCTTAGGCAGTATAAAAACTTATTGGCCGTTAGCCATTCAACTGTGGAACATCCTGAATTTACAACAGTCCATTAATTTTATTTCAACTATGACTTAGCACAAAATTCAATTTTAAAAAAAACATTAATTTTTTTTTTCGTCCAAAGAGGCTTTGTCTCTGAGGAACTATTGTTTTCGTTTTGCGATTTTGCGTCGAATCACTCTGAATGTCTGTTTCAGTTTTCAAACCGTTGCCACCAAATATTATCGCTCTCTATTATATTTAAATAAATTAAATAATGAAGAATCTGCATAAATGTATATATGTTTCTTGCATTGTAATAAAACAACGGTACCTACAGCCATCCAATTTTGAATATTGAACGTTTCCACCTGAATATGGGCATTGGAAGCCCAAATTTGAAATTTGGATATAGATTTCATATTTTGTAAAACTTTAACGAATTTTTGATTAACCAACTCAAGGATTAAAAGCGAACAATTGCAAGGTTTTACAGAAAAAAACATTTTTATCTCCAGTGCGCGTAACTGTGTATCTAAAATTCTAAAGATATGCTCATTTAAAAATTATTTTGCGATATTGCTCTTGAACTGAATTTTATGCTTTAAGGGCGGAAAACATGATATTTAATAAATAAAGGTAACACACAAAATGGTAAAATAACGGCCCTTTGGAACGTAATTTAAAATCTGAAACCTTTTAGATTTTTGGGGTGTCTGTGTGTGCTTTGTTAACTCCTTGTACCGCGAACTTGGATAGACGCGCAACTAGGCTTGACCCCAAATTAGGACCTTCATATTACGCAACAAAAGGGTCTGCCAGACAAATCTCGCCACCAACGAGGATAGATATAATTCAATTTGCTGCCGTCCCTTCCACACTTACAAGTTACAGACTCTAAAAAGATCTCTCAAACCCATTGCTGAACTGATCAACTGGGCTCACCGCTGCCGGCGACCAAATATTTACATGAAGTGCGGCTCTATAAACCTGAAGATATAACTGGTCGTAAAAATGCCCCTGCCGGTACTACGTGAACAGTCCCGCAGTGAAGAGTTACACAGAAATTCGGTGGACTGCTACTGACACCTGAATGGAATTACACAGAATTCGAATCGAACGGCAAGCCGTGACCACTAACGGTATCATCAGTTTGAGGATTTACAGCCAAGCCTTCCTTGGCCCAGACTTATGGAAGGATCTTCCCTTGAGGTTCTAGAACCGCGAGGCTCATATTGTTATCCCCTGGTGCCTAGAATGTTAAGTACAGACCCTAGTCAGTGCTATAACGATTGCCGGGGGGATTTCCTATGGTTTGACAAACTCATTAAAACAACGTTCATTGAAGAAACAGCTTCATAAAATATAGTAAATTTTCTTTTTATTTAGAAGCAGATTACTTAAGGCAAACATTGTTTTTCAGGATTTCAGAGGTGAATGTGTTTTATTTCACACTTACTTCCTTTTTTTAAGGAAAGAATAACGTTAATGTTCCATAAAAGATAAACCAATCAAAATCGAAAAAGCGTATTTTCTTCATTATGGCTACTTTTCGATTTTCATCCTGCAAGCAAATTAAAAAAAAAATATTTCCTTGCACGTATCTTCAAATGACTGGCATTTATTTCGTAAACGAGAGTGTTAAAATAAAATTATCTCTATTAAATTCGTTGGTAGCTTCAATAATGAGGTGTTACTTTTCCGAAAGTAACATAAATTGTCAGTCTTAGTGTGAATTCTGTTTTTAACCATATGAGGAGGGACGGCAATCGGGTTTCAGGATAAAATTTTCACGCGATTACATTAAAAATGTATAATATAGTGTTCTTTTTGATGACAAATGACAAATAGCTGCTGAATTTGAGACTTCAATTGATTGTCTAACAGCGGTTTATTGAAAAAAATTCCTTCAACCTGACAACTACCGCTTAAAGCTGGGTTTACAAATTAAAGGTATTCGTTAAACATTTGTTTGGATGCAAATATACTAGTCAGTGGTATAAAATATGCATTAACATACAGTTTATATTAACAGGTAACCTGACATTGAAATACTTCAAAAGACTTTAATGCAAAAAGCAGATGGTGTGTTTGGCTAGAGTATTGTGAAGTTAGAAGTTGTTAGTTTCGAAGTACAGTATATTCTCGATTTTCTGAACGACTATTTGCAAGCGCTTAGAACTTATTTGAATCAAAGGAATGGCTATTTGAAATTTATTTGAAAAGATCTGGCTTAAATTCTGGGAGAAAAATAAAACTATATTGAACGAAATTCTTCGGACCTTTTCGATTGCTGTTCCTGTAGTTCTTGGATTTTATCAAATACAAAGGACATATCCTAAATTTTGAGAAAGAAGGGCCTGCTATTGAACACCAAATTTTTAAAGTTATATTAATGAATGATTCGAAAGTTTGCGTATTAATGATATATTTTGCGTATTAATGATTATAGTATTTGTGTATTAATGATAAATAAATCGCATAGCATGTAAAATAATGAAATGCCCATGTTCACCAAATATAAGGCTATAATTCAGTGTTGTTTGATTTATGCGGGTTACACTATAATATTTTTCCAAGCATACTTAGTAACTAAATTATGTTAATCCATATTAATTCTTCTCAGTGCCAGATTGAAGTTGAATACTGGCATAGTTAATGCTGCTGTTGGTAAAATCAACGACTCCGTCTTTTTAATTTCATTTACCATGTTGCGACTACCGTTGGTATTAGTTTCAAGAGAAAAATAAAGAACATTCAACATTCTGGTAGAGACTTGTAGAACGTTCTTGTATAGTCATTAGGTTATTTTGAAGCAGAAGATATGAAAAATGAGCGATGCCTTCGCCGGGTCTCGAACTTGGACCTTTCGTATACTCGCTGAGTGTGCTACCTTTATACCACGAAGGCATGTTGGAAGGAGAAAGAAAGTACCTTATATACTTCCTCTTTTAAAGGGCGACTGAGGATTAGGGAACCCAATCTCCAAATCCTGGTGGCGACGAATTTTTGCTCACCACCTTTTAGTTCGAGCGCCATTGTAGAGACAGGTTATTTTAAGAAGAAGAATATGAAAAATGAGCAATGCCCTCGCTGGTACTCGAACCTGGACCTCTCAAAAACGCGCGGAGTGTGTTACCATTACACCACGAAGGCAGGCTGGAAAGAGGAAGAAAATACCTTCATCAGAGTAGTGTTATTTTTCAGTGCACATTCCGTTTGGGGCGAAAATTTTACATTTGTTTCCTCTCTGTATTGGCTGTTTGTGACATGTGACTCTTCCTTTGACAGAAATAACTTGGCTGTTTCCTTTATGCGGCATTCATGTGATTTTATAACTCCAAATTATAAAATCATTCTAATCAATAAGAAACAGCCATGGTAGATTGTGCCAACATTTTTTACTCGTATTTAAATCTACTGATTTTGTGCAATTTTCTCTGTTTAGGGAATTAGCAGACTGATGAAGTGCTCTGAAAACTTCTCTTGTGTTATGAAGGTATCTGTATAGTTTACAAGTCAATTAACTATTTTATTGCCTTTTATATCGCATCCTTATAAAGTTTACAGATTTTACTCAAGATCTATTCTTTACCGCCCGTACAAAAATTCTCTAAACTTCTTCTGTTGTATTGTGACTTATATCACTTGTCTGAAAGTAACATCAGAACAAGACCACGAATTTAATCCTGAGAAGGAGGACATGATTGCGCCGTCGTTAGCAAGATCTTTGAGGACCATACAGGTGACAGTACGAGTTCGCTCACTTCTTGGAGAGCACCCGGGGAACACTACCAAAATGATCACCGATCTTAGGACTTAAGGAGTCTCTCTGTGTAATTATCATGTTGGCGGATGCCATCTAATACCTGTTATCCGTGGTTACAGCTAGTAAGCAGGATGACATTTTTAACAGTTCTCCAAAAGGTTACAGTGACACATGTACATACGGTTTTACACACGGGGCAACGGGTCCGAATGCCTTCCATTCCTTTTCCCCTACCATTAACTCCTCTAGAGGACTTTGGAATCACCATATATTTAGAGTGCTCCCATGTCGCAAGATATTGTACATTTACAAACATCCATGTCTTTTCCAGGATTTCGAACTCGGGCCCTTCGGTACCGCAGTAGGGTCCCTTAACCACTATACCGTCTCTGGGCGGCAAACTTCTCCTAGCTTAAATAAATAATTATAAATTTTCTAGAGATTGATTTTTAAAATTAGAAAAGCCGGAACTCTATAGAATGCCGGAATGAACGGGGGCAAAAAATTAATAACTAAAATAATACGTAAAGCAATGAATGATGAATAATTCAATACAATTTGAAGGGATAAAAATATTAGTAAAATAAGAGAATATTAATTAAGCAAATAATGAATTAAAATATCATAAAAGTCATCATATTTACAATAACCCAAATCGGACATCAGTTCATTTAAGCCTTGATCACAGTGAAATGTTTCATGTCTTAAGACAGTGGCTAGTAACACAATGAAACTGCTGAATTCTTAAGTTCCAACTAACCATGGCTAAAGCAACTTTTCTTTAACATCGTAAATTACTAATCAGCTTGTTTTCTTCCATTAGGGAATTCGGATTTATCGCGGGTTTTTACCATATATGTTACTGCTGTAACGTGGCTGTGTTGCCAAACCTAAACATAAACTGAAAAATGTAAAAGGTCTTCGCTCATAAAAAGATGTACGCTTTAAAAGTTGTTGAAGATGTTCGCGCTGAAAATGTTTTTCATGCGCTAGAAACGTTTTTAGTTAAAATGGTTCGATGTTCGATCGAAATGCTGAAATTCTTTTATAAACACTTAACTACACTTCATGTGTTCGTTAAGTTTCGTCATTTTTAAGCAATTCTCCAGAATCTAAACATCAATGGAAACCTCTTTACTTCATTTTCAGTCAGACTTCAAATTGATTTAAAAAGTCTGATGTGTACACCACACGACTTCCTTGTACGGAATGTTAAATTATACACAGCTTTTCCTGCATTTCGTTTAAACTTATTTCCTCGAATTTCATTAGAGATATATTTCTGATTCAATTAATTCAATTCTTACTTCTCGACAAGGCAAAAATACATGAAAATATGATTAATAATTTATTAAAAATATAAAAATATAAAAAATATAAAATATAAAACATAAAAACAATTTTAAAGAACAATTTTTACAATTAAAATTAGCATTTGTACGCAAAGATAAGCAATTCTTCCAAGGGGCTAGAAAGCAGATTTTTGGGTGCACAAAACTCAAAGTTTACTTTTGGTCTCACTCGGCAAAAAGACACTGAAGGGGTAGAAACTGACTTATTTTGTTGTGGACGCTATGCTGAGTCAATATATGAGATAATTTAATAACTTTAATTCCAGAATGGATTAAGCAGGATTTAATTCGCAATAATAAAAAAAGACATTATCTTTCTTGATGCGAAACTTAGACTCTCTAGACTGGCAACGAATTCACTATTCTGCTAAATTTCCAATGTAAACAAATATGGCTGCTATATGGCCAAAAACATTAGGCTTAGCCGCACTTAAACAACTTTTAAATTGTTTATAATTCTACAGCTATAAAATGTAGGTTAACTAAAGGCATAAAACCTTAACCGAAAGATAAGAAGAACATAATTCAATCATTTTTTAAAGCAAAAAAATGCAGAATTAACATAATAAATAAATATATATATGACTAAGACTTTTATATAATAAGACTTTTATTGTCTTATTATTTTACCAATTTTATAAATATTTCTTTAGATTGTAATTAGTCCACTCTTTTCCCTTAGTTATACATGTTTTATTTTGTCATTACATGTAAGTTTTCCCTGTATAATTTGTTTATATTTGTGTTCGGACAACAAAAAAGGATAGGGAAAAGAGACCAATTCAATTAGAGCCTCAAATTAGTATAGATTTTTTAAAGTATTGTATATAAAAATTTTTTTAGAATTAATAACCATTATGCTAATTGAAGATAGAGGTCTCAGTGAGTTGATCGGAATGAAACCGGTTCTTGTTGTTCAGTTAATTGACTTTGTTTAAAGCTTC
>KK119807.1:317978-343956 GCA_000611955.2 Stegodyphus mimosarum
ATATATATATATATATATATATATATATTTATATGCTTTTTTTTCCAACCAAATTTCAACCAAAATATGAGGTGCACATCTACATGTTATAGCAGTCCTATATACAAAATTTATACGTTCTTAGGGTACTCGTTTTTGAGTTATGCGAGATACATACTTACGCACAGACGCCACGAAAACAATCTCTTCAAAATCCATTTTAAATCAGTTTTATAATTTTTTGGGGGGAAAAGAGTCCTTTATTCTGTCCTTACGTACAGATATCACGCAAAAACATCTTTAAAATTCATTCGATATAGGTAAAAATGGATATTTTCTTTGAAATATGATACCCAAAATTTTTCGCTCTTACAATACTTCCTTTTTACTTCACACAAGGAAGTAAAACGGAAATGAAAATAGGTTGCTATAAATTAAGAAGTTCGCCAAGTGGCCATTCTTGGCGCAAACTGAGAAAAATGTGCCGAGATAAATGTTTTAATTTCTCCATAAATTTCGCACCGAGTTTTACAAAATTTAAAATTTAGGAATAATTTGAGTCGCAGAATCTATATATTAAAAACCAATTGGCATGTCATTTCAGAAAACGTCCGATTTTGTGTCAAAATACCTATATTAGATCAATGCTATATATATAAATCTAATATATGTCTTAAGTCGTGCTTTCGAGACATGAAAAACCAAATTTTGTCAATCGGCCCAGTAGAACGAGAGATAGATAACTGTCCCTTTTTTCCCGCAGTGTACAACATCTAAATAAGAAATGAATGGGCTTGCAGTTAAATATGTATTAATGAATATTAACAGTATAACAGAATGGAAAAAAAGCAAGGGGGGAAGTTATGAATAATTATACGGAAAACCTGCAATTTTAAGTAATTCAGTTTTTTACTTCGTGCTGCTTAAAAGTATAATTTTACATTCAGAATGAAATTATTGCTTATGGAAATAAATTTTTAGTTTCAATATTTATTAACATAAAAACTATTGTAATGTCTAAAAAATAACAATTTTTTAAGCAAGTCCTTTGAATTTGGGTAACAAAGTCTTTATTGCATTAAAATGTTTGGAAACGAATATTTTTAATTGTCTTTATGCGCGAAAGGTGAGATGTAGGGAATGAAATCTTCGTCGAGATTCGAAAACTCGAATCTTTTCCACCTTTGGAAGTATTCGAATGCTGACGTAAAAACTGTTAAATGTTTCAACTAGACACTTGAAATTATTTTTTTAGGCGGAAAAATGTTAAAGCATTTATTAACAAAACGATAACTGTCCACTATAAAAGAATGTCACAAAGAACTGATGCAGTTTCTGTCTGAACCCCAAATACTACCTCGGCAGGGCCCGGAGTTACACTTCTATGTCATCTATAGAAGCTTGGGACAGTTTTCAAGTAATCGTCGCGCTCTGTTTCTTAGAAAATTTTCGGAGCTAAATCTCGAATATGTCATTCTGGACAAGTCACATCCTGTATCTTTTCTGCAAATTATGCATGTGTACAAATGTTAGAACGAGCAGGGCCTACTATGTCACAGTTGTTGAATTTTGAACTGTTACTCGCCCCCTTTAACGGCCGAGGTTTTAAAAACTTGGTAGTTCGTCCCGGGTTCGAAGCCAAGTGAGTGGGATCGAGAACCAGGTGAACAGGACCGAAACCAAGTGTGATAAGCTGTATACATACAAGCCATACAAGAGTGTCATACAAGAGCAAACCTGTAGGTTTGCTCTTGTACGACGTCACTGACATTGATGGCATGACTGCTAGAACAGTTTATATTGGATGCTGATATTCAGCTTGTGGATGAAATACATCAAATCAAATTCATATTACTTTTATAAAACAACAATTTGAAACAATGCCAACCATTTACTCAAGAATTTTGTTTTTCAACCCAACGGATGTTTCAGTTTTTATTCCTTTCTCTAAAGGGCAGGCACTACAACATCAAGACGAACATCACATATCCGAGATGAATGACACAAGAATGACGAGTTACTCTTTTCTTCTCAACGTTTCCTGACGCAAGGCCGTTGTCACGACATTTCTTTAAAGGTCACATTTTGTTACCTTGTACATCTGTTTCCTAGCTTCAAAACCCAGATGCATTAAACGGATGTTATTTGATAGCTTTAATAGAATTTGCATCCGGAGTACCAGTTCAGACTTTTTCATATTGTAACAGAGCAGTTGTTAACCATATCGTCTATTAACGTATTTAAAGACACTAACCACCTCCAATAAAAATAAAGAACCTCGAATGCGGGTTAAATGTAACAGGCCTGCGTAAAATACACTCATGTCCATAAATTAAGGATAATGCAAAATCAGGCAAAGGAAGAGTTAGAAGCAAAACAAATTTGGCTTATTTGTAAAGCTTATTTATTAAACAAAAGGTAAAGAGCAAAAAAGATGCTATATGTCTGATATTATTAAAAAAAATTAGCGATTTTTTTCCCTGGAGCAAGTTACAAAAAAAACCAATATTACATGGTTGGTATGATTGTTAATACATTGTATGTCTCCCAGACGATGCAATACAGTCCGTACAACGCCAAGGCATGCTGAGTATCAAATTATGGATCTGATCTTGGGGGATATTACGCCACTCAAAAAGCAATGCTCTCCGAAGTTCCGGTAGACATGTAGGAGGAGGTTGACGGGCTGCAACTCGTCGGCCAAGCATGTCCCACACCTGCTCTACTGGATTCAAGTCCGGTGAGAATGCTGGCCAGTCCATACGGGTGATATCCTCCGATTGAAGGCATTCGCTTACGATGTTTGCACGGTGAGGGCGGGCGTTGTCATCCATAAACACAAATTGTGCGCCCATGGCGCCCCGAAACAAACGTACATGTTGTTCCAGAATGAAGTCCCGATAGATTTGGCTTGTCATGGTTCCAATTTGAACATGCAAGTCAGTTCTGGAACCCAGAATAATTCCACCCCAAACGAGCACTCCTGCACCACCGTAGCGGTGTCTTTCAATGATGTTTTCTTGGTGGTAACGGGTACCTGGAGCTCTCCATATGAACATCCGGCGAGAATCAGACTGCAAGCTAAACCTGGGCTCGTCGGAAAACATCACACAAGCCCACTGTTGCGGTGTCCACAATGCATGCTCTCTACTCCAGGCTAACCGCAGGCGACAGTGAGTTGCAGTAAGTGGAACGCATCTGACAGGTCTATGAGCCTATAGACCCATCTGCCCTAAGCGTCTGTACACGGTCTGCCTCGATATCTCGCCAATTTGACGTGATAGCCATATACCTGAATGTTAAATAGATTTGACCCTGTAATCTTATTTTTCTCGCAGACCTTCATTTTTTGAGGCAGTTCATGTTACTTTAAACAAGAGATACAATAATTTTGCACATAATTTCACTAAAACTAATTACATATATACAAAATTCGTAACAGGGGTTATTAATTGCACATTTGCACATATTATTGAACTGTTAAATGCTTTGCTTTCCGTAAAAGATTCGAATCTAAGTTAAGCTAGGATATCTGAATATGAAGGATATCTGCTTAAGAAGAGGGATGCCTCCGTGGAGGATTTTTCTAAAGGAAACTGGCTTTTTATTTACATGACACTTGGGAAAAACCACAAAACCAGTCAGGCAGCCAGCCCGTTCGTTTGGGATTGAACCCAGCTCGAACTTTCAGCTTTCAATAGTCTTTCACCACTCGGTCACCCCTCGTAAAGGGGGCGAATTCAAATCAAGCGATTACAAATACATAATAGAACCCTAAATTCCCAGATCTAAAATTCCATCATTTCCGAATATTCGGTCTATTTTCTAGGCTAATTAAAATTAAAATTTCTAATAATTTAAAGAAAGTTATTATTTTTAGTCCAAAGGGATTTAGTCCCGAAGGACTATTACTTTCGTTTTGCGATTTTGCGTCGATTCAGTCTGAATGCCCGTTTCACTTTTCAAATTGTTGCCACTAAATGTTATCGCTCTGCATTAAATTTTAAAAAATGAAAAATCTGCGCATGTTTCTCGCATTGTGATAAAACCTAGAGCCATCGAATTTTGAATGGCGTAATCCTACTGCGAATATGGGCATCTGGAAGCCCTAATTTTGAATTTGAAATTTGCTTTATTATCGATTTTATGTTTTGTAACATTTCAACGAATTTCTGATTAACAAACTAAATGATTTCAAAGCGAGCAATGGCAACACTGTACGGAAAAAGAAAAACATTTTTATCTCCAGCGCACGAGACTTACGGAAATTCTAAAGATATGTTCATTTTAAAATGATTTTACGATATTTATTTTGAACTGAATTTTATGGTTTGAGTACGTAGTACATGATATTTAATAAAAAAAGGTAGCACACGAAACGTTAAAAAAACGCGCCTTTGGACGTAATTTAAAATCTGAAATCTTTCAGATTTTTTATTTTAATATTGTTGTATTTATTATATTATTTATTATTAATTTAAACCAATATTGAATTTTTATTATTAATTTCTTAAATCTTTCGTTGATTTTAGTACCATAAAACAATGTGGTACACTTATAAGATATTTCTCTCGCCTTCTTCGCATACCTTCGTGATGTAGTGGTCAGCACACTCGACGCGTATTCGAGAGGTCGGTGGTTCGAGTCCAGGCGAGGGCATTGCTCATTTTTCATGTCTCCTGCTTCGAAGTAACCTAATGCCTGTACAGTGTCCCTGTTTGGGCGCCACTGTAGGCGGGAGAAATGCCTTATACATTGCTGAAAACAATTAGGGGATGTCGTGAGTTCGGTATGAAATAACCGTATAATCGAGACGTGTTTAACAAAAATGAAATAGAAATTAAAAAGGAAAATTATAACATTTACAAAGTTGGGAATATGGAAATTTTGTCTGTGACGTCAAAAACTATCTGTTACAAATAAGGAGTTAAAAGCTACCTGCAGCATAAATTCTATGGGAGGAGAATAAAAAAAACTGACACGCGTTGAATGTTTTGTAACAATGAGTACGATGTCTCAGCAAGATGACCTAGCTGGATTGGTAGTCTGGAGGGCCATCAGTCGTTTAGAGGTGGATCAAATGCAATCCATTCCAGCTGAAGCGTTAAGTGTGCCTCAAAGGTCATTTTCAAACTATGGAATCGGCTTTTGGAAATTGGAAATGTTCACAAATTCGGAACAAGATTGTATGACTGCAACAACACAAAATGATGATTGGTATTTAACACTAACGCCCAGAAGAAACCGCACTATGAATATCACTTCCTTGCAAAAGCTCTTTCAGAGGTCTACTGTTACCAAAGTTTCGACTCAAATTGTTCAAAATTAACTCCATTATGTGGGCCTGTGTGCTTTGAGAGCTACAATTTCTATTTCGTTAGTACAGAACCATCGTGCTGCCCGCAGAAAATGGGTAAAAGAACATCTCAGATGGATACGAGATGAGTGGAGGAACGTGCCTTTCACGGATGAGTCCCGCTTTAGTGTACAATCTTGCTCTAATCTGATGAAAACTTGATACACGGAATATTCCTGCGTTTGTACATGGAAGTGTCCGATTAGGCGAAGGCTAATTGATGGTTTGGGCCGTCAGAGAAATATCTATCAACGGCCGCACCGACCTGCACATTGGCAAGATCGGAACACAAACGGTTCAGCGATAGAGAGATGAGATTTTAAGACCTATTGTGCTCCTTTATGCTGCAGCAGTCGAGAATGAATTCATTCTCACGGATGATAACACCAGGCCACATCGTGCTCAGCCATAATTTCCTTTTCGACGAAGGAATCCTTTGAATGGATTTGCCAGCATGTTCCCCTGATGTCAACCCAATGGAACATGTTTGAGACATCCTAGGGAGAAGGGCTACTAGTCGCTTATCCCTTCCCCCCCCGAAAAATAATTCAGCAGTTTGAAAGCTCTCTTTTACAGGAGTTGGAGGGAATGTCCAGTCCGCATATAAACATTTTGTACCGCGCCACGCGCATAGGGAAAAATCCGTACTTGTGATTGGACATACTTTCCGATGACATCATTTTCTCTTAGCGTAAGCACGTTTAGGCAGAATTCTTACAGTTTTATTTTGTTGAATGACGCGCGTGAGTGATACGGAAGCTTGAAAATTAACCTTTGTATTCTTTGAATAATAATGATAAACAAAAAAATTGGCATGCAGCTTTCTGCAGTTGGCATCCTGTTTATGGAATAATAAAACTATAAAATCCTTCAAAGATGCTGTTAATATCAGAAGCAATCTCAAATGCTTATATTATATAAATAAATGAGTTAATAAATTTAGTGCAGAAAACAAAACACGTTGGATTACACGACAATCTCGACTCAAATGAAAAGGTATGTGTGCTAGTAACTATATTATTATTGAAATTTTGTTCTATTCTGACCTTTCACACCGCAGAAAATATTTCCTATGCAAATGTATATGTTATTTCCATGTTAATGTCCATATCTTTCACACTTCTAGTATTCTGTTGCCTTAAATGAAGGAAAAAAGCGCATTCAGTATATTCGCTGAATACACGTGTATAGGAAAAGAAACTTTCTTCTCAGATAAACCCTAGTTTTATACAAAGGTACAAAAGATATCACACATTAAAAATGGGCAATATTCATAAAGTATATATTTATGGGAAATATTCAATTTGTACATAGTTATCTTCGTTTCTGTGTTCTAAATCTATTGTAGTTTAACTTTAAAAATAAATTTTACTTTTTCAGACTGACTACAAATATCGTGAATTTACTGTGTATTATGTTACTAGTGAGTTTACTGTGTATTATGTTAGCTCCCAACGTTTTTGCTGTTTCCGAAAACTGAATTGTCTCATGCTTTCGGAGATTGTATCTGCAAAGGATATATATTTAATGAACATGAAACAATGAATTAATAATTTCAAAACCTTTAATACGAAGGCTTTTAAATTAAGAATACATTTATTAAACACCTCTGCACCTAATATTAATACACATTTACGGAGTTAGCGCACTATAAGAAATACTGATTTTAATCTCTATGAAAAAAAGCACTACATATTTTATATTAAATTCACCATAACTACAGTGCCGTAATAAATGTAACTGGCAACAAAAATATAACGCACGTCATTAACGGTAATAAATTCTTTTCGGTACTGCTATCAAAATGTAAACAAACGGTATGGAGGTGTATTTTCGAGCCCAAGCAGTCAAGGCGTTCCTAAGCGTAGAGAAAATGATGTCATTAGAAGCAGTATCCAATCACAAGGATGGATTTTTCCCTATGCCCATGCTACGGTACAGAATGCTTATGCTTATATGCGTCCAGTCTCTCGTATGTAACCTCATTGATTCCATTCTTCGTAGGTGTGCGATATTGTTTTCGGTCAGAGGAAACCATACCCCTTGAAACTCATTTGCATCCGAGAAATCGCATTACGACAAATATTTTCAATAAAATTTAATTATTCTTTGTTCATTGGTTCTTTTTCTTTTTTCATATTTTACAACACCTCTACAAAATATATCAGTCACCAAAATATTTCCTTATTCGCAGTTTATATCCAAAATCATATTATCCCCTACTTGTTTTGAGCAATATATTTCACTCAGGTAGCTATATGTATGCGCAGTTAAGTATATGCACTTCTGAACCGAAGTAGAAAACATTATTGATGTTCAACTAAAATAATAAATTTATTGTACCTTAATGCAAATATATTTAATGATAGGTATTTTATTCTTACTATTACTGTTTTATGTCCAAAATCGATAATGATTTAATTTCATTTCATTTGAAGGCAAAACAGGTATACTTAAAGAGAAAAAAATTTCTTTAGTTTAATTTTAATATGGCATAAATAAAAATAATGTTATGCACAGTGCATCAACAAAATTTCAGTACTAATCGTGTACAGATTCAAAGGTTGAAGTAAACAATACTTTTTTTTCTTAGTCTTCAACATGTAGGGTTTTCGGAAAATATCTGCCAAAATTTTAATGGATCTATCATCCAAACCAAATAAGCATTTTTATAGCAGAATGTGTGTCCGGAAATCGAGCGTTTAAGCGTCAGTAGATGGCACTGACAGTCGATGACATTTAGCAGTAAAGGTGTCATTTCCCTGCTGAGGTTTACAACTGCAGAGTTTGCAGATATCCATCTGTAAAAGACAACGGATGGAAATAGGTTAGCAGCTGATAGAGGGTGTACAGGGAACGATTCCCGATGAGACAATTTCCAGATTGACAAATGTGTGAGTGTGTGCATCGTCAGCTCAGCAAAAGTTGATCTTTCATTGCTAGCAATTGTGATAAGGGCCGGACCAGGACTGCCCAGCTTCTTTTGAGTGGAAGGAGTTTTTTACATGCAGTTGAGATCAATTCTTCTTAAAGTTCGAAAATTGTTTCGTGTGATCTGAATTTGAGGCTTTTACGCTTATGCGAGATTTTGCGTAATGTAGACATGCGCCCATTCCACGTACAGAGAGTTCAGGCATTGGCAATGGAAGACACACACCTCCACAGGATTCCTTGCCAGTGTGGTTTAATTTACATTGGCCAAACTAAGAGAGCCTTAAAATTTCGCGTTAAGGAACATGAGGCATATGTTAGAAAAAGGAAATACAGAAGTCTTCTGTTGCCCAACATTGTTCGTCCGAAAACCACACTTTCAATTCTTCTGCTGCCAAAATTATTCAAAAAACATCTTCCATTGGTGAACTGGATTTTCTAGAGGCATTTCACATTCAAAAAATCTTTCTGTTCTAGTTAACGATACTAATTCCAATCCATCTTTGCCTTCAGCCTTTAAAGAAATTATATTTTAGTTCTGGTTTCATCAACAGATGGCGCCAGTAGTTTGTTTTCTGTCCAGGCTTTCTTATCTTATCTTATCTAATCATTATATCTTATCTCGGTTATTTGCGCTTCGGTCATTCGCGCACTCGGTCATTTGAGGATGGTGGTTCGGTAAAACCATCGAAACTAGTCCTGTGAAAATTTGAAAATATAACGCTGATTTTTGTTGTTCTAAATTAATAAGTTATAACTTGTTCTTTTTTTATACTATTTTATTAAATTTAATTTTTCTGTTTGTTGATTTGTGTGGATGAGATTGAAATTAATTAATAAACTTTTTCTACTGGTCCGATTTTCTTGAAAATGTACGCACATATTTATTTGCGATGATAATATAATATTCCGCAAGAATTTTTTATAGTTGTTCCCTTACTAAGAGTAGAATGTGTTTAATGTATTCTTGTTTTACGGTCAAATGAATCATCGGAAAATTTAGATTTTTCTGTTATGAGGGAGGCTGAAAAAATAATCTTCTAAATAAAGATTTTACAGAATTTTCAAAGCAATGTACATACAGTATTTTGGCAGTTTTCCTAAAATCATTTATTGTTTTTCGATCGGATATCAGAATCAATGAAAGATTTAAATAAATTCAACGTAAATTTACGTCTTCGATTTGATTGGAAGTCCTTATGGAAAGTAATCATGTCACGCTCATCGCTGATTATTTGATTACAAGGAATAATTTTACTACAGACATATGGGCGAATTTTTCTTCTGTATTCTATAAACAAAAAAATATAAGCTAATATATATATATATATGTTTGTGTGTGAAAACTTTAGATGACTATAAAGTAAATAATATTTAGGTATTGTTAGTCATATTGTTGCGTGTATAAGAGCATGGAATGGACTGAAGGCTTCGAGGAATAACCAGGCTTCGAGGTACACATGTTCGAATAGAGGTCTACGTGAGTTCTAAATTTGGTAGCTCTAGTTTCTGCCATGTTTCCTTAAAGCGAGGAACATACGTATTTATACCACAATTCCAGCGTAAGATAAATAATTTGAGGAAAGATCTTAGAAGTAAACGATAACTCTTTCTCGTAATTCTTGAAACGGCTTTTTTGCAAATAACCGCAAAGTAACAACAGCGGCTAAACTCAAACACGATTCCGATAAATATTCTGAAAATTCGTTTCTCCTAAAGAAATAAACTGATTAGATCTAATGCAAACTTGCTGAACGAATTTTGCCGTATGACGGGTGATGGATCATAGCAAGGTCATCCGGTACTGGCCGCAGGCGTTCTTTTTTTATCCGTCGCTTATTTACTTACTTACTGACTGAATGCAAAATAGGGCCCGGCGATACATTTAGAATACGCAAATGAAAGAATACTAGAGTGACCGATTGTTTATGGAAGACCTAGTATGAAATCCTTCCTCTGGAAACTTTTATCAGTGCTTCAGAAAATACCTTGATAAATTTCATACACATTTTTAAAGGTATTGAGAAGCCTTACACTTTATCTAAAGAAATGAACTACATTTTTAAACTGAAAGCTTCGCAAAAGACTTACCATTTTAAAATTAATACTTCAAAGGGGTTGGTAATCTATGCACCAAATTTATTCCTGGAATATATGGCTCGTGTAAATTGATTTCTAAAATTAGATTTTCGAAAACTTCCCTGTTTGAATGCTGTTAGAATAACGAATGCTTTAAAGAGAGGAATTAAATTATTTGCTTATGGTAAAGCATACTATGCCTATGGAAAACGCCTGACAAAGACTCTAAATAGTGGGAACTGGACCCAGGCTTGATCATGGGCTGATTGCGTGGTTCGTTTCCATGTTTTTCTGCATGTGTAGCATGAATAAAACCCAGGTTCCCTTAGAAAATCCTCCATGAAGTCATCTCCTTCTTCAGATAGATAGCCCCTTCAGTGCTTTGACATTTTCAAGCAACCTAATGTCTTAAGAGGAGTTGTATTCACGTTACATTGTAAGATCTTATTCTTTTTGGTATCATGCGAGTGATTCGATCTTAATAGTGACTTCTCGCACAGTGACTTCGCTCACAGGCGTGAAGAATAGCAGCACAGAAGAAAGGACGTAAATAGCCCTTTTATTCGTAAACTCTTTAACAAAAAGGCACGTACTTCGTTCTGTCAATAACACCGACTACTTGCGGTGGGAACTTAAGAATAATTTAACAATAAATTTAAAAAGTTAAATATTAGTGCTAGAATGCACAATTTACTTAAAGTTAACAGGTTGACTCAGCAATCTACACGGGCGATACACTTAATAAAAGGCCAGAGTGCGTAGTCGCAACTAAGATTAACAGGCTAGAGAACAAAATAGCAAACGTGCGCTACACTAGCGAAATCAAGCTCTGTCTAACCTTCCTGTTTTGTCTGTTATAAATACTCTCATCACTTAACTTAATTTGCATCCCGGCAAGAAAACACGAGGGGAAATGAGAAGTTCAGAAAAGATACCAAAATTAAAATAATTGGTTATTAAAACTAAGGCAACCCTACAACATGTGAGGAAAATCACAAAATCCCCTATGTTGTCAACTTTATCATGCTTGCCTCCGCAAACGAAAAGTCTGTATTCAAGGAAAGGGCAGTTTTCATTGGATTTAAACCCAGTTCAAACAACCAGTATTCAAAGATCTTATTCGCTTGCACACCTGTGGTCCTTGAAAAGTGAATCATTGTTGCGCATGTTGCTGAATCATAATTCACATCAGTTGTAAAAGGAAGCAATTTATAATGCAGAAATATCTGATTGCAAGAAGCAATGCCTAGCAAGAAGATATCTGATTGCAATTTCTTTGCATAAAGGAATATCTTAGTGGTGTCGCATCCAGCTGAAAAACCTTACGTAGCAGTCTTTCAAAAATGTCTTCAAATGTTTCTAACAAAATTATAGGCAAATGAGCTACTAAAGCGTGCGGGATGATTTCTTAAAATCGCATGAAATCATGGGCTTATAACATGGATTTAAAATTTTCCATTTCATAAGCTAGCATAATTTTCTTTATAATTTTTGGAGCAGGAAACGATGAAGATTATGAGCGCTTTCAGCAAAGAATTTCGGTTACTCAAAAATTGCTACCAAAGCTGCTAGAATGCACTCTTGCTGACTTCCTTGGCACTTATGTATCATCCCGTTGACCGTGAAAGCTGGCTACCATCAAACCATGAAAGGCGACGCAAATTTTGCCAAAGTTGCGCTAATCATCCCCGCGGAATTCTAAGCCGCACTTCTGTCTGCAACTCTTACAATCAAACATTCGTCAGTCTCTGCACAATCCACCGAAGCTTCGGACTTGACACATAGCCAGTTTTCTGTACTCTCACCCGGCAGTGAGACTTCAGAGGTAAAGTACCTCTGAAGTATTAGCCCATTTGCTCTCATATTTAATTGTGATACAGTTGTGAAGAATCTCTAAGAGTGAGCCCCCAGCTGGATTCATTGATTGATCTGTTTAGAGCAGGGTAATTTCCAAAATAAGCAACCAAAGCATCAAAGCGCAATCCACCAAATACCACTGGTATTTGGTGTGTTCGACCATCTTCACTTTTTTGCTTTGTAAAAAGTCTTTCATCGGTTTCTACTATTTTGTTAGGTCCTTCGATTTTACCGAGAACTCTGTTTAGAACACTGCTTGTGCAGCTTTCTCCCAGATGGATCGTTCCAGTCTATTGCTGCTTTGTCGGCCATACTCAGCCGCTGTTTCTTTTCCATTCAGCATATGGTAGTTCTTTCAGCCATCTGTAATTGAATTGAAATGCAGTCGCAAATGTGATTCTATAGCTCTCAAACTCCTTTTTTTCAAAATTCAGGGCAAATTTACTGGAATAACAGTTAATTTATATCCTTGTTTATGGAAACAAAAGATGGCTTTTTGGGGTTACATTAAACGAAAGCTCAGATGTTATGAATGTATTGTAACATCAAACTTATCCATAACTGGAGCTAAATCGTGCTGTATGACGACAAATTCACATTTGATGGAATGATACATAAGTGCTTTGACTTCTTTGTTAAATGCTTTGCAGAACCAGGTATATCAGAAAATTGTGAAGTTCAAGCGTTTAGCTGATAACCTCCCTCAGTGCCCATATAGGTTTATGGATATTAACACAAATTCAACTATGTTTCATAAAATTCTTCTCAGCAGCAGTAGATCACAAATTTCGATTTATATTGCGAAGGGAAAGAAAAAAGCACTCTTCATCAGTGCTACTGCCGTCAAATCGTAGAGAACGGGAATTCTAAAGTCGAAAAGCCCCAGAAATTTAAAACCCAAATACATTTATTTCAATGCATAAATGAGGTTCAGCATCCAGGATTTTCGGAATATTAGGCGATTAGAACTATTGATGCCACTTATAAATTGAATATACAAATATTTAAAATAGAATAACGTATGTGGAACCTTTAGCGGCTGTCGCTACAAACCTGTTACAAACGACAACTACATTATAATGATACTTGTTCTAAGAAAAGGGGCAACATGATTCATTGAAATTTCGAAAAACTATTAGGTTTTCTGAAATCGTCAGGAAATGCCTCTAAATCTTATTAAGATAATTCCAAGTTGCAAGTTTAGCTGAAGTCAGTCTCATATTACTCAACATGAAGCAAAATTGAGTAGATACACCGATGACCAAAAATATTTGTATTTCCATGAAAATAGTAAAACTTCTTGGACTAACCAATCGATTTGAATTAATTTCATTAAAAGAGCAACAGGCAAGTTTAAACGTTTTTTGGAGGACTAGAGCCGATATAGCCCTCGCATCAAATTGAGGATCTAAAGCTTTAATCCGTTATGGAGATTTAAAATTTACGACTCAGTGTGGGTGAGGAAACAGCAGACTCTATCGTCTTGTTTTTATTTTCCTTTCTGCCTGAATATTTGAATAAACAGTCTCAATAAATAAAATATTAACCTCTGTAACGCACTGGAAATTATCACTGTCCAGTCAAATTTTGTTAATCTATTTCTTAAATAAAAAGAATCGCATGAGAGCATCTAGAACACAACACACCCTTTGCGCAAGTATATTTCCCAGCAAAATTCTACTGTGCAGGATTGTATTTCAATGCTTACAAAAGAATTTACTATGGCTCCAAAATATCCATTGAGGTAGTTGCTGAGGAAAAGACCTGCTGACCAAGCAGTAATAATTAACCTCCTTAATTAACTTTTGTATATCCGCCATTTAAAATTCAAGGGCCCTTTTTTGAACATAAAACAATTTGTCCAGTGGGGTTATAATTTTCCTGTCTAAGAATAACTCAGCAGGCGTTTTGCCCATCGTGTCGTGTTTAGCGGTCCTAAAGACAAAAGCTAATTCATTGACATAGTTATCCCAGCTTTTATGAAAATTTTTAACATAACTACGAATAAATTTAAATATGTATCTGTTGACTCGTTCCGCTATATTTGATTGCGCCCGATACGAGACCATTTTTAAATGACGTATGCCCAGTTTTTGACACATGTCTTCAAAAATATTGCTTATAAATTGAGGACCATTATCCGATATAACTTTTAGGCGCACCCCGTATTTTAAAATATATTTATTTAAAATAGAATCACTAACTAATTTCGCAGAGGCTCGTTTTAAGGGAACAATTTCGGTCCATTTACTAAAACGGTCAAACCATAATAAGGAGATACCGACTTTTATTTAACTGACTTTTCGGGAAAGGACCCAATAAATACACGCCAATTATTTCATTTGGAAATTCTGATTTAATACTGTTTAGAAACCCGGCCGGGCGGAAATTAACATAATTAACTAGCTGGCATGTTGGGCAAGACTGGACATACGCCCTTGTTAACTTTTGCAGTTGAGGAAAATAAACTGCTTCGCGTACGCGTTGGATGGTTTTCCGAATGATACCATGAGCTGATATTGGCGAATCGTGCTATTCCTGCACAATATTTATTCTAAGACTAGCTGGGATAACAGGTCGGTATTCATTGCTATTATTCGTAGTTTTCGTATAAAATAATGGACCATCTATCAGTTCGTAATGGGCCGCCCTATTTCTTATCGCCACAATATCTTGGTGGCTAATGTTTTCAGAACTTCTTAAATAATCATATATATTTTTAAATTCCGGATCCTTACCCAGTTCCGTTATTACGGTCTAACGGGAATATATCATATGGGATGTGAGCATTGGCACTTTAACAGTATTCCCTTCTTCATCTATCTTGATTCTTGACAGGGCATCTGCTACGACATTTTCCTTTCCCGGCCTGTGTTTAATTATCAGATTATATTCTTGTAATTTAAATGCCCATCTTATTAGTCTTGGCGCTTAATTTTTTCCTGAATATAATCTAGCGACCGCCGCATGATCAGAGTAGACCGTTACTAGAGAACTTCCAAAATAGACCCGGAACTTCTGTGCCGCTAAGAGAACCGCATGTGTTTCCCTTTCTGTTGCTGAATAATTTCTTTGAGTATCATTAAGGTACGACTAAAGAATGCCACGGGCTGCCCAAGTTCGGAAATAACTGCCCCTACGGCATAATCCGAGGCATCGGCTGCCATTTCTAAATTTTCATCATTTTCGAGGAATTTTAACACAGGGGCTTGCGTTAACGCTTGTTTTAATTTTTCAAAAGCGGTGTTAGCTTCGGCTGTCCACGAAAATCTTGCCTTCTTTCGTTTTAGTTTTAATAACGGTTCGGAAATAGGTTCAGCAATGGTGGCAAAATTCTTTATAAAGGACCTGTAGTATGAACAGAGCCTTAGGAAAGAAGATAGTTTTTTGCCGTATTTGGCAGCGGATAATTCTGAATTGCAATTATTTTTGATTTGTCGGTATCGATGCATTTCTGGGAAATTTTATACCCCAAATAACGTAATTCTGTGGCTGCGAATTTGCACTTTTCAGCATTAACTTTTAGACCGGCCTCATTTAATAATGAAAACACTTCTCTAAAGTCTTTAATGTGTTGTTCTAAATAATCACTAACAATAATGTCATCTAAAGAAATAAAAGTGCTTTTCCCAAGGACGGGTATTAAAACAATGTCCACACAACGTTGAAATGTTGCTGGCGCGCCTGACAGTCCAAACGGCATACGCAAAAATGCATAAGTGTAAGACTTAGTTATAAACGCCGTTTTATCTACGTCTTCAGGCTTTACGCCGATTTGAAAATAACCCGATGTTAAATCAAGTGTAGTAATTTATCTAGTCAAAGTTATGTTTTGTAAGATTTCCTCAATAATAGGTAATGGATAAAACGGATACTTAGTAACGCTATTTAGTTTGCGGTAATCTGTTTTGGGTGTGTAACCAGATAATCATTATTCTTCTTACATAAAACAACCGGGCTTGCATATCTACTGGAGATGAGCGTGATGATCGTTTTACTTAGCATATCTTTAATATGCCATTCTATAATTTTTTCTTTAGACTTCTCATAGCGGTAAGCCTTGTGGAGAACTGGCTGTGAATCTCCCGTATTTATTTCATGGTTGGCCACTTGCGTAAATCCGGGAATGTCACTGAACAAAGCAGAAAATTCACTTACCACTTGGCTAGTTTTTCTTAGTCTTCAGTTGGCAGATGTTCCAGCTTCAATGTGGGGGATCCGCTTTCACTTCCGGCACCGACTTCATGGTCAGCTTAAGTGATGCTTGACTGAAATCGAGTGTTGCTTCCGACGCTGAAAGAAAATATACTTACAATATTATGTTTGCTTGAAGATTTCTTACAATAAGAAACATAATTTTTACCTGCTCGTCTTTAATGCGGATGTACAATGGTACTTTACCTATACATTTCCATCTTTCTCCCTGGACTGCTATCACCGTCGTATTATCCGTATTGTAGATTCTATACCGACGAAAATTTTTTTAAAACATTCTTCTGCCACAAAGCTACACTGAGCTCCTGTATCCAGGAGGGCGGTGGCTGGGATATTGTTCATTAACACTTTAATCTTCGGAAGAACTAAATTTTTCACAACAACTGTATTAAGCTTGATGGTAGAGGATTTCCTTGGCCTTCGGATTTCCGCACTCACGTCAGCAAAAATCCGTTTCAGTTTAAATCTTCTTTCTTCTTTTCCGGGCCTTTCCGCTGGCCTTCAAACTTTTTGTTTCGCTTATTATTGAATTGTCGTCGTTCGCTCGTTGTTTTTTATATCCAGGTTTCTTTGACCACTGATTCGACTTGCTTCCGTAGCCGCGATTTTGCCTGTGATGTGTCCTTGGCGCACCAAATTGGCTTCGTTGCTCAAACTGGCATCTTCTTTCAATGTCCGTCGTTCTTCTGCTTTCAAACTGGATTGCGAGCCCAAGTAACTTTTCCAAAGTCGCCGGATTCCTTAATTCGATAAAGTCTTGTACCTGGGCAAGTAACCTAGGCAAAATTATTTGTATGATTTCAGAATCCGGCCGGCTTCCATAGAGAAGTTTAAATAATTGTATTTTTCTTAAAATGAAGCTTGAGAGGTCCTCAATTCTTTGCTGGTATGTGAAGAGTTCCGTTTCTAATTTCGTACGATTTCTTACTACTGGGAAGACCTTTACTAAGGAGGTTTTGAAATTTTCGTAAGTATAGGTAGGACTTCCTGGTTGGTCCAAGAGATTTTTTCCGATGCACTTGAACCAACTAAGCATTTGACCCCTCAAAGCGCTAGTAGCCAAAGTCACTTTTTGGAACTCATAGACTGGATACAACATAAGGTGGTCATCTAATTTTTCCAAAACGTTATTCACCGGTGAATTCCCATCGAAGCTCGTTGCTGACTTGGTTGATGCTCGCATGGTCTGGACGATGTACCCAAATCCTTCTAGGGTGGCAGCTGGCATTTCTGAATTTTGGGCCCATACCACGGGTTCATCAGCTTCCTCTTGAAAGTCGGCCATGGGTCTTCTTCGTTCGCCACTATCAGGACTCGTATTCCTTTTATTTGTTTAGGGAACATAACGTGTCCTGACTGGACAGTCAGTTGACTGCAAACTATGTCCTATGGAGTAGCAAAGACGACAAGATGAGAAGGATTAAAATTACTTTATCTTTTTCCTCGTTTTACAGTCGCTCCCACACTGCGAGATACAAAGACCAACCACTTGTGGTCTGGACGTGCTAACTTTAAATATTTTACGCAGCTCACTAACACTAAGACTGGCCTTTTAAATACTACTTCTGTAGTACGCAAACTGCGAAAAACTACAATACGTCTTTAGCTGTCAAGAGGATTAAAACCTCTGGCCTTAAAGGCGAACAGCAACTGATGGCAACTCGCGTGAAGACTCGTGGCAAGATGGCTCACTTTCTCTGATTCTACTACTTTCTACTACACACTTGGCAAAAAGCCACAACTTAAATATATAAGCCAATGCTATATATTTAAGTTGCCTTAATATTAAGCAACTTAAATATATAGCAAGTGCAATTAATTTGCATAAACATATTCACGCGTTAATTCTGGCCCGGAAGTGGAAAATAAGAAATGATAGTAAAGTTTTAAAATAAAATAAACGCTAGTCAAACTTAAGATCTTTACAAGGTCTCTTCCAGTTTGTTAAATGTATCCTCATAGACTTTTGTCCACAAGAAATTATTCTTGCTCTCTCTCAGTTCGTGAAGGAGGTCTTGTGATGGAAGAAAAGTATTTAACAAATCTCCTTAGTAGTGCAAAGTCCCATAAAATTCAGCTGATGAATACTTTTGGGGCGTCCAACTACCGACAGTTTTCTAGATCCAGCATGTCTGAAGTAAGTCACTTTCTGACTGAAAAATGTACATTTGGAAGAATCTAATTTTAGATTAACTTCCTTCAATTTCTGAATCACGTTCCTTATATTTTCCAAATGCTCGTCAAAGCTTTTCCAGACGATGATGATGTCATCCAGGTATATCAGACAGGCTTCATAGGTTACCACTTAAAATTATTAAGAAATGTTAAACACAACGCAAAGGAAAGCGCATTTAAAACGCGAAGCTCGCACGGAGATCTTTCAATACTCCGAGGTAAACACTGAACAAAAAACTAAGAACTGACATTTTATCCAATCCTATATAGTTTTTCTCCAGTCGCCGAGAAATTTCCAATTACCGTTTTTTAAAATTTTATTACGTGCTCCGCCATTTGGCACTACACGGAAAGGCAGGGATGCCACGTGAAGGACTTTATAAGGGAAACTGGCTCGTACCCACGTACCCATGGGAAAAACCAGGAAATCTCTCATGCGGCCAACCTGTTCGCCAGATTCGAACTTCGGACCGAACTACCAGGGTTCAGTGTATTTTACCGCTCGGCCGCCGGTAGGCCTTCCAACTGCCATTGGATAGCCATTTACTTCAACGTTAAATGGACCTGCTCCTGTAATCCTATTTCTCAGGTGATCGCATTTTCGGGGCATTTCGTGTCATTTCGTTATACATTTCGGGGCATTTCGTTATACAAGACATACTATAGTATCGCATATAATTTAATTTAATTATTTATATACGTACAAGATTGTTAACAGTATATTGAATTTGTTATTACTTTCAGTCATAGAATTCATATAAAAATGTAAGTAAACGTAGTGGGGAACTAACTATGTTTCGCCTCTTCTGCTATGAATATTTCTCTGGTGCAGTTAGTTTACAAAGTAGTTTGGTCTTTATATGCCTTCTCATAGTCTGACGCAGTTTGGGAACAAAATTTAGCATAGCTTTCATTGCCTCAATGATAAACCTAGATTCCATCTTTAGCCGCATGCTGCTCATAATAGAAAATATTGTTTCTGTATGTTTTGGATTTACGTAAAGAATTAATTTTATAATACTGCAAAAATTTTTGAAATATCATGGTGAATTCAGATCATCTCAGCTTTCAAATTTGTACCATCTATCAAATACGTAAATGTTCTCTTTATTCTACAGGCATTTAGTTGTCTCGCAATTTTCATAATCCTTTGAATACTGCAGATATCATTCATTACTAATTGAACAGCCTAACTCCATAGTTGGTACTGTGTCATTCAAAACGGTATATAAAGTTTAACCTGTCTACAAGAAAATAAGCATTTACGTATTTTCCCGTCGACCATGTTCTGTTCTGTGTTGCGCCATTTTGTCAGATTGCAGACTTTTAGTGCTTTAAGTTTGCATGTTTATACGTGTTGAGAATAATGGCACGGTGCCGTGATTGAAAATGTTGCACTGTTTGGTTTTCTGTAGTAAGAAGACCCAAATTTTAATCACTTTCTCAAAATGCAAGAATAAAACGGACATATATCAGTACACTGCATCCTTATTAAAAGAAACAAAAATGGGTCATTGGGAATTATCGGGGTTACCTAAAAAAGCGAATATCTTATGTTTTTAATGTGACGTCACATTTATCCATTATTGGCCCTAAATCGAATTCCTTGGCGGAAGTTTTTATTTCCGAAAGGATGACGGAAGATTATTAAGCCCGGAAAAGAGTATCAAATTCTTTATATATAATGTTACGAAATGCCCAGCCATGGTAAGATAGCTTCCCCGCAAAGCGGGTTTAGGGTTGCCAGAAAATGGCCTGGGAAGGCAGGATTGACATATTTGGCGTAAAATCGCCCGTTTGGCAACATTTGGCGACAAAACTGACGATATGCCGTAGACGGATGGTGAACATTCTAGAAATTTTTACAGGTTTGGCCCGGAATGTTCTCGAAGGCAAGCCAAAAGCTATATAAACCCTGCTTGTAAGCGGAATAGCAGTCTAGAGTTAGTGTCGAGTTGGTCGTCGAATATATCGCGAGTTGGTGCATCCAGAGTTGTAGCGTGGAGAGTCTCAAGAGCACGTTGAGTTTCGAGAATGGCCGAAACGAGTCGGGAGGAGTGCTCTAGGGCTTTGCTGCTAGTAGCTGTATTCACCTTTATAATTTGATAGCCTGAAGGCTGTGTTGCTGATTGTTTCAGCGTGTTCGCCGTATTTTTTCGACCACGGTAAATGTGTTTTTGAAGCTGTTCTGAGTAATACTGGCTAATAAATTGTGTTTTCATTCTTCATCAAGTGTTGTCGTTAATCTCTCCAAATCCACGATCCCGTAAGAAACGCAACAATACCATACCTTTAACTAAATGCATTGCATATTTTTACTTTTAATGCGAAGGCTAAGACAAAAGTGAGATATTATTCTAATGGACACATAAGACGACTGTTAGGATATCAAGTATTTCAAGAAACACAAACATACATAGTTTATAACACTACGGTACTTATAATTGCACTCATAGATACATTTATTTACTTTTTGAAGAAACATACTAAGTCATTATTAATTATATTTCTGCAGCTGTATAATGAAAGATTATAGAAGAGTAGAATTTAAAGGATGAAAGATTTCTAAGCTTAAATAATCCGTGTTTTTATGATTTTTTTTTTGAAAACCTGTAGTTACTGTAGAACGAACTCTTTTTAAAAGTCGCTGGTGAATTCTTACAAGCAGTGACTTTAATGTTAATTGCAAAGAAAGAAACGCGTGTTTTTATGAACTACAAGTAATTCAGAATAGTGTTGAACAACCTGAATGTATTTTTCACGAATCAGTTGAAACATCTTACAGTTAGAATTTTTGGAGTTTTAATCAGAGCTCAATAAATTTCTCAGACTTCATTTTTCATTGCTTAAAAGATTCTGCATTTTGTACCATTTGATCTTATTTTATCTCTACGAAAACTTTCACAAGTTAATTTTTACATCTTTTCTCAAGAACAAAATAATCAGGTTGAGAATGTCATCTATCCTTAAAATGAGTACAGATGAGACTAAAGTTTCCAAAAAGACACTTAAAAATTTTTAGTTGAAATGTTTGCCTATTCATGCTGAGTTCTTAAGTATTTAAACGAATAAATTTCAAAGTTTTTGTGATCAAAGATATATTGATATACGTTCTAAAATTCAAAAGTCAGACTGTTTTTACTTTATGATCTAATTACTTTGTATTTTTCAAATTTTACTGAAAAAAAAAAACAGATTTGACAATCTTAATAGAAAATGGTATATACTGAGGACTATAGAAAACCTGAAGAAAGATCAACAATTTGTTGTTTTTTTGGAATAAACGTTTTGGATGATGGAAAACTAATGTAGGAAAAAGTGCATTTCTTAATTTAACACATTAGTTAAAGCTATGTTGTGCTTCTTTCATCTGCCAGTAGCAATTAAAAAATACATTCCTAGTATTGACAATGAATGAAAAAAATAATGAAATTAACTATGAACTTCATTAAAGAATAATTCCCTTTTCACAAAAAATAGAAAGTTGTACCAGAGGATTTGTGAAGGTTTTTTATGTTCTCGTTCATCGCAGCTTACCAATCTGCTCTTGGACTCCCTCCTGCTAACACAACTTTTATTTTAGTGTTTTTGTTTAATATAAAGTAAGAATTTTTTATAATTAATTTAAAGCACCGCTTTCTTCGAACTTATGCCACATAAAATTCAATAGCAAAATCACAAAATATCGGGAGGCCACAATTAACCTGACAGTGCTCACAGTGTTCTGTAGCGCGATCTATTTGCGAGAATGACGCCACATTTTGTAGGAAGATTAAACAAGACGGGGGACGAAGGATTCCGCAAAAAAACAAATTAGTTCCAAAAGTCACCGCTAGGGGAATATTTGGCGCTGTGTAATAGAAAATAGTGTTAAAAAAATGCAACTTAATACGGAATAAAATTACCTCTTATTATGCACATTTTCTGATTTAATTCAAGTGCAATATGGCAACACTTTTAAAAAAGAGTAAAATCTACATAAACACCGATAAAGTCTCGTGATCTGCAATATCAGGTGCGCTGAGCAGAAGAACTTCTTTATTTCAATTTCACGTTACATCCATTGGCACAGTGCCAGCTGCTTGGGTTTTAAAAGGCAATGTGTTACGTTTCGAATCAATCGGATTGAAAGTTTATGTGCAATGTCTCCTTCTTTAGTCGAGCGTACGTTACTGGTCAAATTCTTTTACCTCAATCAGTGCAACGCGTCAGCCGCTCTTCGTGCTTTTAATGCGCACAAAAAAATGCGTAAAGGTAACGGTCATGTGTCAGTTAATGGGCTAAAAGCAATGGTTGCGACGTTTGAGAAAACAGGTTCTCTGAAGGTTCAGTCAGGTAGAGGACAAAAACCTGTACCACAGGATACAATCGAAGCAGTTGCCACGGCGATTGTCGACAGAGGACCCAGACAATATTGCTGCCACCTCTAGCGCTCGTGGAGTAGCTCGGAATATGGATATGCTTTACAGTACGGTGTGGAAAATCTTACGAAAGATTATCAACTTCTATCCGTACAAGATCAGCCGTGTACAGGAGTTACTGTATCCGACCATGATAAGCGATTGACTTTTGCTCTCACCTTTCTTGCCAGAATGGAGGTGGATGCTGCTTGGCCGTGGAAAATCTTATGGGGAGACGAGGCCCACTTTTACCTGAATGAAACTGTGAATACCCAGAACTGTCGAATTTGGGATGACAAATCACCACATGCAGTCACAGCAATTCCCTTACATCCACCAAAGATAACTGTTTGGTGTGGGTTGACAGCGGAATTTATCGTAGGTTCATTCTTCTATGAGAACATTACCCCGACAGGACCGGAAACCTGTTCTGTTATCGGAGAGAAATATCGCCCCATGTTGAACAGCTTTGTCATTCCGGCACTTCAGCAAAGACAATGCTTGGGGGAAATGATTTTCATGCAAGATGGAGCTCCTCCACACGTTGCTGTACGGGTGCAACAGATGCTACGACAGAAATTCACAGCAGAAAGAGTCATTAGCCGCTACTTTCCAACTGATAGCCACCTCGGTCGCCTGATCTTACCCCATGCGACTTCTGGCTATGGGGTTACCTTAAGTCTAAGGTCTATCAAGGAGTGGTCCAGGACCTGGCTACGTTGAAGGATAACATATCACGGACTGTACGGGAGATTCCTGGAGACATGTTACTTTCTGCTGTTATGCATACTGTGCACAGAATGCAATATGTGGTCCACAACAACGGCAGCCACATTGAACCTCATTTGAATGCAAAATAAAAGGTAATTTCCGTATTGATTTGCATTTGTTAACACTCTATTTTCTATTACATAGCGCCAAATATTCCCCTAGCGGTGACTTTTGGAACTAATTTGTTTTTTTGCGGAATCCTTCGTCCCCCGTCTTGTTTAATCTTCCTACAAAATGTGACGTCATTCTTGCAAATAGTTCGCACTACAGAACACTGTCAGCACTGTCAGTTTAATTATGGCCACCCGGTATATAAAAACAGCATATATGTAGAATTCCCGATATGGTATTGGGCACTGGCGTCCATTTTTATATTCACTGTATTATTTCTTTGAAAGCTAGCCGCTAGAGCGGCCACCTGCCTAAAAGAATTATTGTAAAAAAGAAAAAGTACATAATGATTTTAACGAAGGCATTTAGTGTCATTTCATATAATTATTTAATATTTTAAATTAGACATATCGTGATCTAAATGTATACTCATTTATAACAATAAGATTAAAAAGTAGAAATATATTTTCCGGAACTACGTTTATTGCTTTTCAATAACTTCGTTTGCCGTTTCGTCACGGAAAGATTAAATTTGAAGGCTAAATATTTGAAGTTTTACTGAATGGCAACAGGCTGGCGCGCGGAAATAATAAGTATTTTATTTTAGGCAGTGGCGACGCATTTTTTTCAAACAGCTTAATTGAGAATTAAAATTGAAAAATAAATATCTTAGATTTTGCCGAACGGCAAAAGTCTGGCGCGCCGGAAATAAGAATGTTTTATTTCGAACAGAGTTGCCACTTGTTCCAAACGTTGTTAAAAATTTCAGTGAAATATCTACCGAATATGAAATAAAAGGGAAACAAATTCGAAATTCAAAATTCGGGCTTCGAAATGCTTCTTTTCGATTAGAGGACTATATGTGTTAAAAATCTGGTGATTGTAGATGCTGTCATTTTTCCATAATGTGGGAAACACACATATCGGCATACAAATTCTTCATTTTTTAATTTTTTTAAATAATACATGGCGATGACATTTGGTGGCAGCAATCTGAAAAGTGGTGATTCGAACAGAAAATTGATGCGGGTGAGTTTCGGTACCAAGTGCTAAAATCATCTAAAACATACATCCGATGAAAGGTTTTACACTTTTTCAAAAATTAATTAATCTAGCAGAACTTGCTAAAAATTACGAATAAATATGACGAAATATTTGTAACTAGCGCATTATATAAATTAAATATAAATGTGAAATAACTGAAATGTCTGTAATGTACACAAATAAATTAAAAAAAACTATAATTAAGGTGCAAACATGATTACAATAAAGTTTTTTTCTCCAAGTTTTTAAACAATATGTTAATTCAGATATTTACTTTGAATTCATATTTGGGAAAAAGAAAAATATAGGAATAGTAATATAGTGAAGTTCCCTAATAATGTAAAACTAAATTTAGTACTTTTTTCTCAAGTTCTAGGATCTTTTTCTTGAATTACGGAAGCATAAAATAGCTTTTCTGCATGGTTATTATTCCTTATATCATCACTTTTAGAGTATCATCGTCAAAGGAATAACAACAGCAGTTAAAACCTAATACTGCAAACTAGAGCAAGCAATACATGAATAATATTTATACGTCTTCATTTGCACATCTAATAAAACGAGCAACAATAAACATCTTCATTTCATTCCTAAAAAGGAATTTTTAAACTCAGACTACCACGTATTACATGTACGAACAAACATCTGCAATTCTTAACTGCGCAATAATTTTTAACCAGGCATCCGCATCTGTGTTTATTTATCAATAGGACGCCAGAAAGTTCCTCCCTCCTTCAGACAAACATCCAACGCAAAGAGAAAAGCTTTTTGAATACGATTACAAGGTTACGTAAGTACGCGAGAGACGGAGTGGATGGGTAGGGGGAGGGGAAAACAAAAACAAGAAACACACAAAAAAACAAACAAGACCGACCAGCAAACAATTTATGTCATCAAAAAACAAGAAGGAAGCATGAGAAATAACTTTTAACGCACGCACAAGGTCATGGTGGCTCTACAACAACGGCGACGTTATGTATGTATATGCAAAGAAGAAACTCGACTACAGCCACACTGTTGCCAGATTCCAGTTGGTTTTTTAGTTTTCTAGACTGTAGGG
>KK119807.1:343969-356573 GCA_000611955.2 Stegodyphus mimosarum
GCAGCTAATAGGGAAATTGGTTCGTCTGAAGAACTAATTTGGTTAGTCTGTGTTCACATTATGGATTTTTAATTCGAATTGTTCTCACTGTCCGTAAATACACATTCGTATTTATATTTTAATACTGAATTCATTTTAAAAAGTCATCCAAGTATTTTATCTAGCTAGTAACATAAATGCAAAATATACGTCAAATAAAATTCCTCACTATTTTTAAACAGACACTAAGTGTTAGATTTTACTTTTATTCAGTATTATAATTACTGAAATTGTTTTCGGAATTATTCTACATAGTTTAATGGAACACAGTTTTCTATTAATAACACACATTTTAATTTCTTAGAATTAATAATCCCTGTTAGCCAAATAACGTTTTCAGGCAATATTTTTTCCCTTAAAATTTGTTTTAGAAGTATGCCCATATAATGTACATAATCACATATTTAACTTGTTAGTAAATTAATTGACTGATAAGAAAGATGAATATTTAAAATGTAATAAAATAATATACAAGCTTATCCCTTTATTTAATACATATGTATTTATTTAAATTGTGTATTAAGTGCGCAGTGTTTCATTCCTTTAGAATAGCTTCAAATTATCCAGTTCATACTTGTGATGCTGTTTAATATTCACGTCCTTCCTTTGTTTGATATATACTTCCAAGAATACAGGATTGCCTTATTCGTGAGGTCGTTTTCTATTCAGGCCAATTCGGTAAAAGTAAACATAAAAGAAATAACAGAAAAATATTTTAAAATCATGTACTAGTGTTTCAGGAAAGCTTCTGAAGCTACCAGTTACCAGAAAGAATATTCTAGAATGAAATATGAAAAGCATAATCACTGCTTTCGAAGCATTAGTCGAGACAAAAAAGGACACTTGAAAAGGAAAAACATAACAGATGTTCTTAATGATAACAACGATGAATTAATTATGAGATCATTTACTACATAAATCATTCTTTATTCTAAAGCATTCTTTACTATCTAGTTTTATGTTTATTTTTTTGTTATGTTTATACGACTGCGTGTATTTATGAACTTGAAACTACTGAAATATGATATTATTTCAGTACCTGTATATCTGATGCCGAGTTTATCCACGGCTACATAAAGTTTATAGGGTTTAAATCAGAAAGCGAAATAATTTTTTACTTAACAGGATAATACATAAAAAAGATTTCTCAGTTACATGGTTTTAATTAAATGCACATAAAGTCAAAAATAATTCATTTTTAACTATCATAATATTCTTGATTGTATATGAACTAGAACTAAAATTTATGGGGCTGATTTTAAATCAAAATTATCAAAGAGAAAATATAGCGAACGACCCCCTCCGCAGGAGACCAAAATAATCTGAAACCATGTAATAGTCTTTAAACAACTCATTAAATATAAAATGTTATGTTCTGTGTATTTAATTTATAGAGGCTAATTCTTAACAAGTACAAGTATATAGGGACACGTACTGGAGACCGATACGATTCTTGTTGCCTAAGCACCTCGAATAAGTACTCGTATCAACACTTCCTAAACATTGTGATCATTTATTTCCTGATAAAATATTTTAAAATAACAAACTCGTTTACAAGAGGAGAACTTGTTCCTCGCGCTGTAAAAAAAACGACGGTACCTATAGCCATCAGATTTTGAATAACGTAGTCCTCCATCCGAGAGCACCTGGAAGCCCGAATTTTGATTTTCTAGTATTATATTTCATATTTTGTGAAATTTTAAATGAAAATTTCATTGCAAACTCAACGATTTGAAAGCTAGCAGTGTTACCACCGAACAGAATCAAACAATTTCATCTTCAGCGCGCGAGACTGTCTGTCAGGAATTCTAGTGATGTGCTGTTTTTAATTATTTTGTGGTTGAATTTAATTTTATCTCTCGTAAGCGAAGAACATAATATTTAATAAGTAAAGTCATTACATAAAAAGTTACTATTAAAAATACAAAATTGTTTTGCAAGCCATCTTACTAAGAAAACAGAATACTGATATAATCAACTGAGAAAAGATTGAAAAAGTATAAAAATGTTTGCCAACATTTGACAATCCATTGGGAATTCTAAACATATACTGCTATGCAGCTTTAAAAAATTTTGGAATTTTGTTGCTGAACTGTATGTGTTATAAGTTTGAAGAAAACGGTGCTTAATAATACAGCTAAAAAGAAGAAAAAAATGTGAGTGAGCAGGAGCAGGTCTAAGAGCAGACTGGCAGACGGTAAGATTAGCGAGAGCGTAAAAAGCCTTAACATAACCTTCTGGGCAACTGCTAAAATCTTGAAACCTTTCAAATTGTTTTTTAAATTAAATTTTCCTTAAATTATTTACAAGTGATTGCTAGTAACTGTGACACTGACTACTAGCAATTATTATGACAGTGGTTTTGGCTCGAGACGCATTACAGAATCTCATATATAATTTCACTGTATTAAATCTCTGAATTAAAATGTGAATGCAAAACCGTGTAAGTTATCATAATTTCGCCATATCTTTCACTTCAAAAAATAAAATTCAATAAATAAATCAACTATTAAACTAAGTTTGCTATCTTTTGAACTGACAGATTTTTATTAGAGTTGCTTAGAAATACAATTTAATATCTTAAAATTCATAAAAAAATTAACTTGAAGTAGAAATTATTTTTATATTAATTTTTTAGACTTCTATTAGTTTATTAAAATGGAAGTTCGATTTTTGAATTTTATGTCTTACCAAAAAAGCTGCTTTAAGAAAAATATACTTCCTCAACTGGCTGAATATTTCACGTTATCCAGTAATACTGCAATATCGAATTATCATAACCTTCAACAGGTCGACTTTTAAGTACGTCATCTCCGCACATACTTCTAGACATTTGGTTAGCATGTATTAAGGAAAATGCAAGTTCTGCTTTTGCCTTTGTCTCCAGTAAGTACAAACATAACCCACTAATGAATTTTACATATTTGGATGAAATATGATTGCTCTGCAAATCGGAAAAACTGGGTTAATAGACTAACTCTAAAAAATAGAATGACTATCTTCTGGTGAACTGCAAAGACTATTCTCGTTAACAATTTTCTGACCCCCCCCCCCAAAAAAAATGTTTCGCTTTTTTATTTTTCTCAGCCTTTACCAGTTATTCACCAAACCACTTATTCACCAGATTTGGCGCCTGTAAACTGCTTTCTAATGTGAAGTCTAAACACAAATGTCATTATTTTAATCGCACAGAAGAGCTTTAGAAAATCCTAACCAGAGTGTTAGGTTCACCAGCGACCGAGCGGTAAAGACGCTGAACACTGGTAGTTCGGTCCGAGGTTCGAATCTCGCTAACGGGCTGGCTGTATGGGCGTTTTCGTGGTTTTCCCCATGTGTAACGTGTATACGAGCTAGTTTCCCTTAGAAAGTCCTCCACGAAGGCATCCCTCCCTTTTGGCAGATAGCCCTCGTGTGCTTTGCCATAATTGAATAACCTAACCTAACCCAGAGTCTTAGACAGATTTCCAATAGATAAGGTTTGGGAAGGAATACAGCCAGCTATATAAACTTTCCAGGTATTAAGTTTAATTTATTGAAGGCTTTAGATGAATGAAAGAAGGGTGTTTTTGACTTTCGATTTTATGCGAACCTTTGTTAAGCATGAAACATAGAAACGAAATTATTTCTTTCACAAGCAGTTCTTATTGTGAGCTTAGTGAGATCTGTAAATTAAATGTTACTAAAATGAACAACTATACGATTATCGAATTTTAATTATTATTTTACTATCAATTTTTTTATTATTAACTATTATTCTTTTTTTTTACTTTTATTCTGCTTTCATAGAAACATCTCCACTTTTGTTCCCCATCATCAACACTAAAAATATGCTGATCGAACTTTCACAAAACTGCAACTACTTCCCGGGCTTCAACTAAGTCCGTCCCCGGCTCTAATGCTTAGCTTAAGTTTAATAACTATAGCTGGCTCTAATGCCAGCTATAAGTTTTTGAGTGAATTGTAATTGTAGCTGGAGGCCCAAATAAAATCACATTGGGTGCTTTAATTTACGTCGCATTTATTCGTTATTAATTTTAACATAATCAACTTAATTTTTATTTAGCTCTATATTTCACTTAATTATTTTAATTATTAATTGTTCACTATTTTACTAATTTATTTTATGTTTTCCGACGCCCTTCTATGGGTAACCGGCACTTCTAATTTTAGGAATTAAATGTTGATTACTCCAGAGAAGCTAGAACATTTTTCGCAGCATGTAAAAGATATATACTGACCCAAAACTTCAAATTTCCCTCACGCTAGACTAGTGGTTTTCATCCTTTTCTGCCCCATGCACTCTTTTCACTACTGCTAGACAATCACTCCCCCTCCTTTCCAAATTAAAAAAAAAATACGTATACATTTGTTTAAAATTTTTGTTTTCTAATGAACTTTATAAATTAAGCATGTAAAATTATAGAAAATGTTATTAAATACAAAAATTCGTTAGAGGTTTAAAAATATCAAATAGGTAACAGAACAAATTCGAAATTCAAAATTTGTGCTTTCAGGTGCCCATATTCGGGTGGAGGACAGCATTAATCAAAATTTGACGGTTCTAGGTACCGTTCTGTTTTCACAGTGCGAAAAACATACATACATTCATGCAGATTCCTCATTATTTAATTTCTTTAAAGGGTAATAATATTTGGTAGCAACAATTTGAAAAATGAAACAACGCAAAATGCCGTTTCGAGACTAATAGCGCTTCTGGGCTGAACGTCCTTTTGGGCTAAAACTTGACTAAAAATAGATTATTATGTTGATAAACTAAAACTAAATACTTAACAGGCAAATAAAAGGCTGACTGAATTCTCCCGTCAAACTAACAAAAAAATCCAATAAAAAAATCTGAAAGGTTTCAGATTTTAAATTATGTCCAAAGGGGCGCTTTTTAAACATTTTGTACGTTACTTTTATTTATTGAATATCATGTTCTTCGCACTACTTAAGCCATAAACTTCAGTTCAAGAGCAATATCGCAAAATAATTTTAAAATGAGCATATCTTTAGAATTTCCGATACACAGTTTCGCGCGCTAGAGATAAAAATGTTTTTCTGTAGAACGTTGCCATTACTCGCTTTGAAATCGTTGAGTTTGTTAATCAAAAATTCGTTAAAATTTTACAAAATATGAAATCGATAATAAAACAAATTCCAAATTTCAAATTTGGGCTTCCAGATGCCCATATTAGGGTGAAACGTTCAATATTCAAAATTTGATGGTTCTAGGCACCGTTGTTTTAGAATAATGCGAGAAACATACATACATTTAGGTACATTCTTCATTATTTAATTTCTTTAAATATAAAACAGGGCGATAATTTTTGGTGGCAACAATTTGAAAAGTGAAACAATGCTTGTAGTGAACCAACGCAAAATGCCAAAACGAAATTAGTATTCCTTTTGGACAAATTGTCCCTTTGGACTATTGGACGGAAGACAGAAAATTCTCATCTAGTTGAGAACCCCTGCTTTGCACACACTAGTCACAGACACGTATTTGACAAACCTCGTAGTAAACATATTTGTAATGTTCCCTTTCCAGAAAATGTGCCTATTGGGAGAAAAATTAAGCGAAACTTTATTTTATTGCAAAAAGCACTGTTTATTTCGTTGCATTTCACTTTATGCGCACCATTATTTAAATTAATTTGCAATAAGTAACAAAAGCACGCTCCATTGAGCGAAAGAAGTTCACCACCGGAATATTCAGTATTTAAAAACCGGTTGAATACCACGCGAATCCGTCAGATTTTATCAAGATGCGTTTACATTTTAATGCATTATTTATGGGATGCTTTGCGAAGGGATTTACACTGTTGCTTGATGAAAGGAAATTTGCCACGTATATTGCAGCCAGCTATCCAGTCGAGATTGGCATTTTTATTGCCACTTTGTTTAAACGGGTTACGTCATTGGCAAAGTGCAACTGAACTAAGGATAGTATTCTTGATTTTTAATTCTTACTCTTTTTTTATCTCTCCGCTTACTTTCCTAACAAGGGGCTTTAAATTTACCGACTTTTATAATTCCATAAAATTTCCAGTTAAAACCAGATAGTTTACAGGTAATTTTTCTTTTCACACATTCTATTAAAAACTAGCGGAAGTACCCGATGCTAGTTAAGTTAGATTGAGAGTAATGTGTCTAACAATAGAGAGAATGATACCGCTGTAATCCTTCTCTAATAACGATGCACAAAATATGATTCATAGTCATACATTTTTCAGTCGGATGCGATATGGAACCCACATAAAAAATTTCGATAGAAAAATAAGCTAATTCTCTTGCATTATATTAACAACAATGACATGCAGTTCTTAAAGATTTTCGTATTTCTAATCAAATGGTCGTAAAAGCTCCCGTTCCACCCAATATTTCAGCTATATTCAATTTTAGTCGATTAAATGTGGCAAAAAACTGATCATAATTGATCAGAAATCAATAGCACGAACAAAGAAACAAACACACAAACAGACATTATATAAGGATAGATTTTGTAAAACTTCGAAATTTTTTATTAACAGACTCTACAACTTGAAAGCGAGCAGTAGCAACACGTTTCGAAATAAAGCATTTTTATCTCCAACGCGAGACTGTTGCCACTCGGAAAAATGAGTGCGAAAATTAGCTCTTTCAAAGAGTTTTTAATTAATATCTCGGTTGATTAAAGTCGTACGAAGATGGGAACAGTCGAAATGGCTTCCCACGAATTTTTGGAATCGGGAATAATGTATTCAATGTTTGGAAATGCTATTTTTATTTCATCGTAAAACTTACGAATTTTTTATTAACAAACTCTAGGATTTGAAAGCGAGCAGTGGCAACAACTTTCGAAATAAAGCAGATTTTCATCTTCAGCTTGCCAGACTGTTGCCACTCGAAAAAATGAGGGCGAAAATGATCATTTTTCCGAGTTTTTAATTAATATCTCTGATTTTAGCTATTTCTTTTGGAAAAAAGTGGACTTCAACCTTTTCCAGAACCCCGAGAAGAATTGTACGAAGTTTGGTGACGATGGCTATAGTAGTGACTGAGTTATTAGCGAACAAAAACACACACAGACTTTTTTCTTTATATATAAAGATATACCAGTAAATAAGGTAAAAACAGATGTTTTATTCAAAACTTAACAAGCGTTACAAAAATGCATAAAAATTGCAGCATATAAGGAATATAATTTTTGTGAAATTCATATTTGATGAAATAGAAATTAATTAATGTATTTACTCACATCCCCCCTTTCTAGCATTTTAGCAGAAGGCTCCGAGATGTTTGAAGTATTGTCACGTAATTTCCCGCCTTTTTTCAAGGCGTTCAGAAAGCGAGGCCTCACTTATATTTTAAAAAGGAGTCATCCATGTTGTGATTTTTTTCTCTTTCTAATTGATTTGTTCGTGGATTTTGAGTGCATGATCTCAGAATGATGAATTAATAATAGTGAAGAGCTTGAAAAATGGGATTATCTAATGCTCACGATTATTCTGAAGATCATTGCCAAGTGGGAATACTGACTAAATATTGACGAAGACGAAGATGATGCCGTTGACTTTCAAGCTGTAGTGGACGGTAAACAACAGTCCCAACAGCACTAAATACCTGAGGCTAGGGAGTAGAATTAGAAATAGTAAAAGCGAATTGAGATTCAAGATGCAGTAGACATGAAGACATCTTGTTAGCTATTGTAATGTTAATATTATTGTTCATTCTTATTTTAATGTAATTTCTTTTAAATAAATAATATTATGATAGTTATCGATAGTTCATCTATGAATACTTTTCATTTCTTCTGTTTTTACTGTAAACGCATGCCTCGCGAGTTAAATTATTCACATAATTTTGCCCTCTTGTTTTTTGTATGATAAAAATTAGTAAAAAAAAGGGGGGATACTCGAGCAAATACAGTTATAATAATTTATCTATTTAAGTTAATTATTTACATTTGTTCTCACTTTTATCGGATAAAATATCAGAAAAATGGCTCCAAGGTTTATTCAATTAAGTCTTACACTATGAAAAAGAACTTCGTTGAATCAATCTTGTATTATTTCTTTTTCATTGGAAATTTTGGTACTTTTGTAAGATATGAGCTTTATTAATGTTATTTTTCAGTAAATAAATTTTTAAAGCTGATTTAATTTATATTATTAACGATTTATATTGTATTTTATTATGCTTGTTTCTTAATGAGGTAGTTAGAAAATTAGGAAATATTAGAAATATTTTATGTGATATAGCATGTATGTAAAATATAAAAAAATACGATGGTTTTGCTCTACGCGAACAGGCAACCTATAATTAACTTTCCGGAATTTAAGGATCTTAGCCCTAGACTAGTACTTTCAAGAACATTCTGGCATGTTATACACTGAAGTGTTATTGAATTAGGGATAGTAAGGACTATGGAAATTGTGTAGCGCTGCGCATTATTTATGTGCAAGTGAGGGCGCTGTGGTAACTGCGTATATAGCGCGTACTGTGGTTGTTCTGAATTAGTTGTTGGAATTGTCAATATGGGTAAACTGCCTGATTTAGATGCCTTCGATCGGGGACAAACTGTAGGTGCACGACGCATGGGCCATTCACTTTCGGAAATCGTCAGACAGCTAGAACAGTGTCAAAAGTACACCAAGAATACATGGATGGTGGACAAAAAACTAGCGATTGGGCAAGCTGCAAAGGACAATTAGCCTTGACGGGGCGTGGTGAGAGACGGCTCAGGCGCATTGTACGTAGACAGCGAATCAAAACATTAGCTCAAATTATAACCCAATTGAATGACGGTGCCATTCGTACAGCCAGTAAACGAACTGTACAACGCTCGCTTTACCGTATGGGTTTTGGGAGCTGTCGACCTACGAGAGTACCATTGCTCAATACTCGCCATCGGGCTGCACGTCTTGCCTGGACAAGAAAGCACAGAGACTGGACTGTAGAGGATTGGAAACGAGTAGCATGGAGTGATGAGTCTCGATTCCGACTACTTAACGCCGATGGGAGGCGGAGAATATGTCATCAGGCTCATGAAGCCATGGATCCTGCATGCCAAGTTGGAACTGTACGAGGGCATAGTGGCTCAATCATGGTCTGGGGTGTTTTTTCGTGGCACTGTTTGGGATCTTTGGTGCATGTACCAACCTCCCTCAATGCAATTCGGTACGTAGAGTTGGTGGGTGATCACCTTCATCCGTTTATGCTGTTTTGTTATCCGCACGGTAATGGAGTTTTCCAGCAAGACAACTGTACCTCTCACAAGTCCCGGTTGGCTACTGGCTGGTTGGAAGAGCATTCCTCTGACTTTTCTGTTATAAATTGGCCACCTAGAAGCCCAGACTTAAATCCTATTGAGCGTCTTTGGGATGTTTTGTAACAAGGCATGAAAGGCCATCACACAGCACCAACGAACCTTACTGAATTATGGACAGCTTTAGCCGATATTTGGAAAGCCATTCCCGTAGAACGTTTCTAGAAACTTGTGAATCTTTCCCTCGTCGTGTGGCAGCCGTTATCAAGCCCAGAGGAGGCCCAACTCGTTACTAGGTAGGTATCCCTAATTCAGTGGCACTTCAGTGTATAGCCACTTGTATAAATACCGAGTATGCGCCATTTTTTAGTTAAACTGCTTTCCTCTATTGTTGCTTCGAGCCTCCGCTGCTGTCCTTCAAATTCCTGTTCCCTTTGTTAAAACACGTTATGACGCAGAAATCTTAAATATAATGTTATTTAATTTAAACCACTATTGGATATGTAATTTGGAGAATTTCGTCTAAAAGAAAAATGATCTGCCGTTTGAATTGAATAAAGATATGGAGCTATGAATTCTTCTGTGTCATTTTGCTGCATTCTACTCAGTCAAACAAATGCATTGCAAATGCATGGCTGTTTCTTCAGGTTTCCATGCTTAACGAAGTATCCAATGCCTCTACAGTGGCTTCCGAACTAAAAATCTAGTGGACGATAATTCGACATCACGAGGATTTGGCGATTGGCTCCCTGCCTCGCCAGTCACCTTTTACTTGAGAGAGAATGTCAGATATTTTATCCCTTCTTATCGAGTGCCTTCGTGATGTAATTGAAAGCAGGTCCGGATTTAAAATCGCATCGAAAACACTGCACGTTTTTCATATCTTCCTGCTTCGACAAAATTAATAAGTCAACTTATCCATGTATATTTTTATGGCTACAATTTATCTTGAATTTTATTATTGTAGTTGTTCTTACTGATTTTATGCTCCAAAGTGTTCTGTAAATGTTAACTCTGGCAAAAGCCTTTAGAAATAAACGTACGCTTAAATCCGTCAGTACTATATAACAAGTATTGTACTAATTTCTCACGCTTTTTTTCCTAATACATAATATCTAATATTTACATAATTTCTAGTATGTAATTTAATTTAAAGATTCTTAACTAAAGGGAATTTCATAGTTTCAGGAGGAAATGCGGCTAGTCATTTTATTTAGATGTTCAGTGTTTAGTTTATGAATATAAAACAAATTACTTTTATTCAAGGTTTTGTACCTATCAATATTTTTTTTATATTTTGATCTGTTTAATTGATAAAACAGTTAAATAATAACCTAAATCTAAATAAATGTATAGGCATTTTTCGGTGTCTTCCTGTTTCCGCTATTCCTGTTTTCGAGGCTGTCAAAGACGTTCCTGTTTACGCGAAATCATTAATCTCCATGACCCCCTTCTCATAGTGGGGGACGACTGGACCTTGGCCTCCCCCGAAATGTAGGAAAGCAAAACATTTTTAGTTTTATAAAAAGAATTTTTAAAAGAAATAATCGAAAACTATTTACGATCTCAGATTTTTGCATAAATGTAGCTAATACTGTATTTAAAAGGGGAGAGAGAGATGTTCAACTCTGCCAAGATTTTCGCAGTGAACTAAAAGATCGTTTCCTAAAGTAAAAATAATATGCTTCCGAAATTCTGCATAAAGGTGAGTTATAATGAAATCTTTCAGAATAAATATTCGTCCTAAAACGACGTTCTTTCTTCTTTTTGCTCTTAATTGCGCCTTTGCAGGTTTTATTCTTTCATTTATGCAAATCCAATAAACTAGATATTCCTTAATTTTTATTCTGAATTCGATGCTGATAACCTTTATAAAGGACTAAAGGTTTTTTACTTTTAGTTTCTATACTGTCTAAAATATCCATATTTATTAATATCAGATGTCAAAATAACAGCTAATATTGTAACAGAATTACAAATACAATGAAACTAAGATTTCAAAAGGAGCCTAAACTAACACACATCTGCAGTCTAACGAAGACTAATTTCTTCACAAAGAAACTGCCCAGCTCTTCTTAATGACTCATCGTAACATGTGAGGAGCTGTGAGAGAGGGACTGTACTCTCCGATTTGCGGGAACAGGAAGAATTTTGAAAAACGCGGAAAGAAGAATCGCGGAAACAGAACTAATTCGTATTTTTCAAGTTTGGGAAACGAAAGGGGGGATATAAAGTTTTAGCAATGGCAAAAGGCATGCACGGGAAAAAAAAGGTTCAGAACCCTAGATCTAATCAAACACTCAGACTGATTCTCGCAAGTAAGACCGTGTTTTTTTACACAGTGTTTTATACAAAGGGCAGATTTCTGGAAATTTCTTTATTTTCTTTCAAATTCAAGATTATTCAGAATCATGCGAAATGTCATCAGTCTAGCGAAATTTTCTCGGACGGAGGCAATTCATACGCGATTCAACTAATTTCAAAATATAATGTGTTTAGTCTTTTTATAGTTGTTACAAGTTCCACAAGACGTATGTATATATAAAAATACAGTTTCTTAAAACTGACCATAATAAATATGCATTTTAATACAAACCGAAATGGGTATAAATTTCCATATATATTCACAGCATTATTATGTATGCAATACCTGAACAAATTTCCTAAAAATTTTAATAATGCGAAATGTGAAATTTTAAAAAAAGTTCAAAGTTTTATAAAAACGCAAAGTAAAGGTTCTCGCTAATTTAAAATAGTACTACAGATGAATTTACATAATTTTCATCATAGAGTCACCACTACCTTCTTTCAAGTATCAAAGTTTAATAAATTTCTGTTGCTATAGAAAATGTATTTGATAAATAAAACCTTTATAATAACGACCAATAATTAACTACTGCAATAAACTTTATTGAATTTAGCGAAGACCGCATCTGATCCTTATCAGATCCTTATCAGACCACAAATCTATGTTGTAATCAAAGAAAGATACGCTGTCTCCAAATGTAGGTTTATGGGAACATTCATTATTTTGAAGCAAATGGGTCCAGCATGTACATTTCTTGAAAAAAAGCTTCCAGTTAAATAACAATTACGCCAGTCTACCAAGTTAAAAATTAAAACGTTATCAAATCAAGCTATGAAACGAAGATAGGCAAAAGTACGGAATCGTTTATAAAATTGTTCGGTACCTAATTACTATGAATTGATATCTAGAAATACTCTAGTAAATACACTAATAATTACCAATTACGTGTTATCGGATACAAATATATTGTTGCGAAATGTTCAGTTCCGGCAACTCTTCCTTTTCCT
>KK119807.1:356779-419630 GCA_000611955.2 Stegodyphus mimosarum
GGAAAGACAGAGTTGCCAGATTTAGCGCGAAATCGCGCAATTGGCGCCAAATTGGTGTTATGCCACAGACGGAGCGAGAACATTTTAGAACGCATTCTTAGAGGTTTTCCTCTGGCATGTTCTCGAGGGTTGGTTAAAAACTATAGATACCTTGCCTGTATGCGGAGAAAGGAGTAGAGTAATAGCGTAGTGTGGCTTGAGTTCAGAGATTAGCTTGAGAGTCGAGAGCTGTAGTTTGGTGCTTTGCTGTGAAGCAGTTTTCACCGTTATAGCCTGAATACTGTGTTTCTAATTGTTTCAGCGTATTTATCGCAATTTTTCGACAACTGTAAACGTGTTTTTGGAACTGCCCTGTATAATACTAGCGAATAAATTGTGTTTTGATTCTTCGTCAAGAGTTATCATCAATAACTCCAAATCCACGAACATGTAGAACGTAATAATATTAAAGTAAACATTACCTTGATTCAAGGATGACTGTGAAAGCATTTCTGTTGTGTCTGACAATGTTTCTCTCATATGTAATAAACTCCATGCTGGTTTCAAACGTCTCGTACACGTTGAGGAGTTGATCCTCATCACCTCCGTGCTTGTGCTAAGAATGGAAAAGGCATATCTCCAGACAGATTCTCTAGATTAATTAGAATGTCCGAACACGCAGGCTTAGCAAATCGAGAACATTATTTAGCCATTTGAGTTGTAAAGCGCAGCTCTTGCAATACGAATAGACTGACCATATCAAAGCTTCCATTAGCATGCTATTTATTCTATCGAATTTGTGAGATGGTATTATATTATAAAGAGGGTAATCGTTGTGCCAGGAATACATATAGGCGGTATGATAACTTCCTATCGTTCTACATCTAGTTGACAGAACCTTTTCCACGAAAGTCACCGCAAAATGATGAACACATATTGACTTAGAAAGCCTCGATAATGAAATATTCGAGTGACTGGAAAGTTCTGTCTTAGCCAACATTTGGTATTCCAAGCCTTGAGCACGTAACAAATGAGCGAGACTCGTGAATGAAAGCTTCAGGTTCGTGTGAGAAATTTTGAGCAAACATGGTATACGGCAGGAATATCGTATACTCCAAAAATATCTTCAAATCGATATATTTGTGTTTCCTCCATAACTAGGTATTTAGAAAGCAATACTTTCTGCAATTGATTTAATTCGGTGATATAATTATTCCACTTTAACACATTTTTCATGACAGTTTATAGTAATTAGATGTTGCTGTATAATTTTGTAAGTGGATATTTACTTTTAACTCGTTTTTTAGTCAAATTTGTTACCTTTCTTAAACTTTCTAGAGGTAGTGACACAAGTACTTTCTAATGATGCTTTGCGGTCGCTCCTCGTGGTGCAGCCTAGGCAAAATTCTCGGGGTTGGTTACATGACGAATAGGCTTGGCCGTAATTTCTAACTAGTGCTTAATCAGCAAGTGCTCTTTCCTGGAATAATAACACTTTCCTGGAATCTGGAATATGCACTTCCAGATAGTTTCAGATATCTACCATGTTCACAACTAATACGTCTGCTTTGAGACCATTCATTCTGAAACAAAACTAGTGATCTGGATTCTAATACAAGGTGTATAACTTGCAAAAACCTGAAGCGTAGACTGCACAAAGGCGAACAGTAATCATATAGATATGCAAGATTGGAAACTTCATTTTCAAGCGGTAGATACTTTGTACAGAGCGAGACTGTAAGTAACAATGCACTCTCAACAGGATTGTCGATTAGACGAATGCGGAATCAGCTGATCTTATAAGTACAAGAGCCTCACATATACTATGAATTCGTACTAACAAATCTATTCAAATATTGGAGAAATACTGAACCTTAAAAATCATTTAACTTACTTTCTGTAAGTTAAATGATTGCAGTCGAAGGGCAGCACCCATTGACCCCACGGTAAAGCACTGGTACCTTCTCCTGCTATTAACTATCTCGCATATGGGAGTGCGACTATAAGGGCAAGTCGCTGTGCTTACGTACCAGAAGCTATTTCTGGTAAAATATACATCCAGACACCAAATGCCTGAACAGCTGCATCAGCGATGGCTTCAGAATGGTTCTTTCCAAACGTCTGCCATGAGAACTATGGGACAGATCCATAACATCGAGGAGATGATGCATTGTCAGAAGACACTCCAAATGCGTGTACTCGAGTAGTCGGTCGTTCCCGTTCCACCATACAGAGAATTTTGAATAAAATCCAATTGTGTCCATACCATGTGCAGCGAGTCCATCTATTGCAACCTAATGATTACTCACAGTGGTTACATTTGCACAATGGTATCTTCCAAAAGATGTAGAACCCCTATTTCCTTCTTCTCTGCTGTTCACAGATGAGGCTTGCTTCGCACTGAATGGCAGATTAAATGCATGAAATGCTCCTACACAGTGCTCATAGACAGTTCTTCTTTTGCTCATAGACAGTACTGCGTATGGGCGGTGGGAAGTCTCCATGGTACATGAACCCCTGCAACATAATTCTATTTCTTTGTAAATGCTTGGTTCGGTATTGTCTGAGACCATTTAATAGGCCTACACCTTATGTCTCTTCATCTGGATAGATGAAGCTGTAGAATATTTCTGGAAACGTTTTGCCGGATAATTTTGATGAGCAACTGATCCAGCAATCTCGATTACGTACAATACCCGATTAGTCTATATAAGCCGCCCGGGTGTCCGGACCCACTTTCACCTCTCACCTGATCCAGCAATCGCCCTTTTCCGTTATGACTTTCGTCAAACAGAAATGTGACGACTGGACAACGGTGTATCAGACAGGGGGATCCCATTCTTTGGCTTTCACTACAGTCGATCGTATTCTGCTTTGATTAGTTCTTCTAGGGTCACTTAAAAGTTCTGATACACGATAGCCCTTTGCTCATAGACAATGCTCAAGTTGTTGTGGCATGGACCACCGTAGCTGCCGCGGCCGCTCGTGATACTTATCGAATCTTCCAGAAAGATCGTGATTCTATGCGCGGACGATGTCATGCATTGTTATGGGTGAAACTTCGAACATATTGTGTGGCTTCTGTGCCTTTAGTAAATGTTCGTATTGTTATTAATAAATCCCTTTTTGTTTGCCTATATGCTGCTGTTTCATTTCTTATATTCCCAGCACGCTAAGCGCTTGACTGTACTGTACTGAAGGGCTTTGCATATGTGTTTCTTTCTGATTCATGTTTATTCACATATCCAATCAGTTTCTAACAGCTCAGAATAGTTTTCGGAATAGCTCAGAATAGTACACTCACATGTTGTTCTGAATTTAAGGATTCAGTAATTATAATTGGAATTTTATCTCCTTCCGTTTTAATTTTGTTAATTTCATTTGGATAACTTTTATTACAACTTTTTAGTATGCTGTACATATATTATACCTAGAAGTTTGGTCGTCATTTAGTGGATCTGATACTTAAATTGAGTTCGTTTACATATTATGTTTACGAACTTTCAGATAAAAAAATAACCGTCTGTTTGATCTAAAGAGGGCCATTTTTGTAATTATTTAATTTAATTTATTTGCAATGCAACAATATTTAGATGCTACTGAAGATAACTTCATAAAAATTTATTTTATTTATCTAAAATTAATGTATTGATTCGCAACTGAATTTAAATAGCATAATAATTAATAAACATGATATTTGTATGCTTATTTTTATGCTAATGTTATCATGGGAAGATACTTCGGCAATCTCAAAGAAATTTACATTTTTATTAAAAATTTTCTGTATTTAAAAAATAAGCTAAAATGACGTTTTTTACTTATCTAATGGCTTTTATTTTTAAAAATAGTTACTTAGTTTTATCTAAAGCTTTTAATTATTTTTCTGTTAAATATCTTAATATGTTTCCTATATCAAACGTTTCATAAAGCGAAATATGGTAAGCAAAAATGAACTGGGAAAAAAGGATTTGGCCATATGTCTGACTATCGTTACCATGTTATGAAGCAAATCGAGTGGGAAAATGACCCTGAAGTGCTTATTTTAAAGTAACAGACTACAGTAAGTACATATTTAAAATCGATATTGAAAGAAATAACGTCTGAAGTACTTTTTCAGAACATCTGCATAAAAAGAATCAGCATAACAGGAATACGGTAACGCAGCATTAGATGCAAGCTTTAAATAAATTATGAATGAAGCATTTAATTCCATATATTAAAACAACTTGCTTTACAATTAATTTTAGAAAGACTGGCAGAAAAATAGTAATAAGAATAGCAATTTCTGAGTCATTCATGCTGTAGTGTAGCAAACGGCATTATTTTATGCGATGCAGATTTTACCCGAGTCTGGTATCAAAATGTTAGAATGACTGGCAAGAACAGATTACGCAAGTCTGTAACTCTGTGCTCATTCAGATGTCTTGACTATCTAATACAGGGTATTTATAGGCAGCTGGTGAATATGTAATACAACGTCTCATTCAGTGAAAAGACTTCTGATGCTTGGTATTACAACAATAAATGTCGTATACCACCTGTTTTTAGCGATACGGGAATGCGGACGCTCTTTTTCGTGTTCGCCGACACTAAAAGAACACGTATTTTTAATCTAAACACTACAACTGGTTTATTCTGTTTTTAATGTATTTGTTTTACGGAGTTGCAAAAAGAAGTTGCATGTCAGGTTTTAAGTACTTTCCTAAACAATTTTGTCCTGTAATGCGTTGCGAAATACGTTTTAAAATACCGGTTGTAAGAAAGTGATTAAAAGTGGTACATTTTATATGCAGCTCTCGACAACTCGGTTTTTAAAATGTGTTTTATTCAAATTACGTAATGTTTATGAAAACACGTCATTAATAAAAATACAAGGTCGTTGAATACGAACGCCAGGATTTACATGTTAAATCCCACAGAATTGATATAGTTGATAAAATTCTAAAAAAATGCATGAAAATTTTGATATTTGCTTCATCTGCTGCCAGATTTTGAAGTTGTATTCAGTACACAGGAGGATAGAGTCTCAAGGGCTGCTATTGTCTTCTTCATCTTTTTTTTTTTGAAGGGGGCACTAATTGGCTAGAAACCTAAATCGTTCTTTGGGTGAAGACGAAGACGTGATAAGCATTTTAACGGTGTTTTTTTACAAAAGTTTAAAAACGTTACGTTACGCTACGTTAGCCTACCGTGCATATACACCGTGTCCGCCCTTTCGCAACTGTTGCTCGTAGACATACAGTTTCAGTTACAAAATCACTTTAAATGAAGCAAGCATGTTTTTCCTATTTTTAAATTTAAAAAAATTAATTTTTGTAAAATTTACGAAATTTATATATTTATTTTTTATTTTTAGTCCAACGGAATTTTGTCCCCGAAGGATTATTATTTTCGTTTCGCGATTTTGCGTCGCAGCACTCTGAATGTCTGTTTCACTTTTCAAATTGTTGCCACCAAATATTATCGCCCTCTATTATATTTGAAGAAATTAAACAATGACGAATCTGCATAAATGTATGTATGTTTCTCCGGTTGTGATAAAACAACAGACGTACCTAGACCCATCTAATTTTGAATGACGTAATCCTACTGTGAATATGGGCAGCTGGAAGCCCAAATTTGAAATTTGGAATTTGTTTTGTTATCGATTGCGTATTTGTAAAATTTTAACGAGTTTTTGATTAACAAACTCGAGGATTTCAAAGCGAGCAATGGCAACGTTGTACAGAACATTCTTATCTCCAGGGCGTGAGACTGTGTGTCGGAAATTCTAAACATCTGTTCATTTCAAAATTATTTTGCGATATTGCTCTTGAACTGAATTTTATGGTTTAAGTGCGAAGAACATGATATTTAATAAATAAATGTAACACACAAAATGTTAAAAAATCGCCTCTTTGAACGTGATTTAAAATCTGAAACCTTTCAGATTTTCTTTTTTTATATATTTTACAGATTTCTATGCAAAACTTCTAGAAACTTCCGTACTCTTTATATATACCTATATATATGTGTGTGTGTGTATGTGTGTAATTAAACTAGAAATAAGCACTCTAGGACCGAAAATATTTTTGTGATAAAAATATTAGACTAAAAATGTTTTTTAAGACAAACCTTAGTAAAATTTGATTGTCGTGCGACAAAAATGAACGGAGATATTTAATTTCAAGATTTGCGATATTTGACGTTATTGCCAATTTTCTTTGAGGGGTCAGTTAATAAATAAATTAGAATAATTCGAGGTTAATTTTTTTACCCTTAAATACCATTCAGTGATATTCGTTTATGAATTACGAGTATCTTTGTTATAATTGCGTTACATTTGGTGCACCCAAAGAGTTCTCACGCAAGCTGTTTATAGGTTTTTCAAAGTCTAAAAATACTTTATTTATATTTTCATGAAGTTAAATTACTTTAGAATCATAATCTGGCAATAGTAAAAATATTCATTATACTGCTAATATTTTTTTCAATTAATGCAAATAACAGTACCAATTGGCTACGCGTCAATACTGAAGCTTGAGAGGGTTTTCTAGTAGATCACAGGTTCCATGAGATGTTATGATTAAGGTATCTGTTTTGAAAAATTTATATTAATTAATATTTTTCACAATACTCTGCATAGAACTGCTTTAACGTAATCTGTTTACACCAGAAACATTTTTGCTAAATGACATTTTTTACATTTTAATATGCAATCATGCAAACATTTCGCTCTTCAGTTTGTATATGGACAGTTAACACCATCTCTGATTTATATTGTTGCGTGTGTAGGGATTCCTAATTGATTGAATGCACACAACTCTGGTGATAGGTTGATAAGATTTATTTTATCAGATGAAACACTTCAGAAATCTGGAACTTCCCACAAAGATAGTTGTACAACTATTCACAATATCACAATACAATCAGTGATTACATTTCAAACTACTATGTACGTTAAACACAACGCAATACAAAGCGCAGATAAAGGGAAAGCTACCCGGAAATAGCTCAGCACTCCGAACTCACGTGCAGTTAACAGCAATTGAGAGCAAATGGTCTCTCCGGCCTTATATAGTTTTCACCTGGCCGCCGAGATATTTCTAGTATTTTCTGCTTTTCGAAGTTACTGGAAGGCAACATGGGGATCGAATTACGGTTTAGCAATTACGGCTGCAGTGCAACATCTTATAGATAACCATATCCCACGAGCAACCATCTATACCGATAGCCTGTCAACTTTACTTGCACTTGAGAATCATCATCATCATGTCTCACCGCTCATATTCTGTCTCCAACGTCTCCTTGCGCAACACCCTCAATAAAATCTCAACCTGGTATGGGTTAAAGCTCATGCGGATAATGAGGGCAACGAGGCTGCAGACACGTTGGCCAAAGATGCAGTTTCCAGACAGCCCAACTCGTCACCGTACCTGCACCCTCCTGTTATCTAAAGGGCCTCCTACGAGAGCATGGAATGAACCAATGGCAACGAGAGTGGACCGAATGCGAGACAGGCAGACGGACTTTCAACCACCTCCCGAAAGTTTCCACCGACCGACTCTTCGCCGTAGCACCACTCACCTACTTCATCACGGGTCACGGCCCGTTTCCAAGTTACTACAATCACCATGGCATCTCAAATACCGATGTGTGTGTCTGCGGATCAGATGGGTCACCAGATCATTACGTATTTGAATGTTCTTTAACGGGTGCACACCATCTCCCGCTACCTACAAATAATAGGGACGTCTATCACCGTTTCCTTATAACACATAAAGCAGCGGTTAATTCAATCTCCACCATCATTAATACCATCGCAGCATTGGGCACGGACCTTTGCCAACCGTGCTAAAATGACGCGATCGGTAGACTTCGGACTCCACGTTCTGGTGTACTGACGATAAGCTCCACCACTAGTCCAATGGACTAGTATTTACAACATGTGCTCATCACAACAACTTTGTGTGTTTAAGCTCCCATGCTCACCAATTTAAAGTGTGCGATACTAATAATTCTCAAGTACTGTTCTTTTCGCGCCTCTACGTACCAGTGCATTCCATTCTATATTCGTGCGTGATATTCATCTGCGAACTGCGTGATATTCATCTGTGAATTCATATCTGTATTCATGCGTTTTAATATGTATGTATGTATTTTTGTGCTTTAAGTGATTATGTGTATGTACCTGTTTTATGTGTTGTGTGTTTATGTATTTTGCGCTTTGTGTCTTGTGTATTATTTGTCTATGTGTATTTATGGGCTTTTATGTGTATATCCTTTTGCACTTTTACTTTAAGTACTTACCATCTGTAACACCCCAGCTTACCTCTTCAATCTGTAATACAACCCTACTAACGCCCTTGTAAGGCCATGTACTCCCTCTGACAACCTGAATAAACTCCCAGTGCAGCCTTGTGGGGCTCCAGGGAGCTACTGCTCTAGTTAGAGGAGAACGTGGGACACATGTCTGTTTACCTCTGTTAGACACCAGGCGTCCCCGTCCTCCGCAACCTACCTACCTACCTACGGTTACAGCTAATATAATGATCAATTATATTTATTCAATTGCAATAACTATTATGGTGATAATTACAAAACTTATGCTGATACATAGACCGGATCAAAATGTAGCCAAATAGTCACCAAGTTTGGCTACTTTTGACGGTGATAGAAATTAGTTACCAAACCCGTTGCCAGCTGGGCGATATCTCCCCGAACTGCTGAGATAGCCATTTACCCAGTGTTAAACGGAATTTCTTACACTTCCGGCATAGCCCATCGCTTCAGATTTTTCATATTGCATTATACAAAAGAAATATAACAATTTTACTTATAATTCCACTAAAATTACCTATCTAAGTACAAAATTCGTAACAGTATATTAAATATATCGGCTTTCTATTTTTGTGTGTGTGTGTGTGTCGCACGGAAGGCAATTTGTGTGTGTGTGTGTGTGTGTTACTTTTTATAACGAGTACAGAAGTTTTCTGAATATAAATACAGGGACCAGTGGAACGTGTAAAAAAAAAGATTTCGTAATTTTTATTAAACTAACTTCTGTAAATTTTAAAATGCCAAAACGTGAACATTTGTATAATTTAAAACAGTTTTATTATGTAAGTATATGTCTACGATCAATGGTTGAAAATGTGGTGATATCATTGACAGATTCTTCCTTCTCTCGACGAAGAAGTTTTGAGTATGACAGTGATAATGCTGCTTTTCCCATTTTATATTTATTATTGTGTATTTTAATTTTTTTTTTACAAATTTTTTTTCCAACTTCGTTCGAGTTAATGTAACAGATTCCACTAATTTTTATTCATTTTTTTAATTTAGTACATTTCAGCTTCTTTCATAATACTTGTCTGTTTAGTTTTAATTTTAAATAGTAAATAAATATAATTATATATATATAATATGTGTGTGTGTGTGCGTGTGTGTATGTGTGTGTGTGTGCGCGCGCGCGTAGTAAATATGTAGAAAATGACGCAAACGGTTGTTAAAGCTTACAAAGAAGATCCAAAATGAAGGCTACTTTAAATTGTGTTCCTTTCATTTTAGTTGAACATTTTCTGCCACAAATTAACTTTCCAGAACAGTTAATTGTTCTCTAGTTGTTCCTGTTCCAGAACATTTACATTTTCGATAATGTGGCAGTAAGAAAAGAGTAGCGGAGCAGCAGTGTATCTAGGCCGGGAAAAGGAAGCAAAGTAAGTTGTTGCCTCCTCGCGCATGGTACTACCCGAGGGTATAAAAAGCCGTTACTGAGGTTGCTTTCCCTTTCTAGAAATTTCGTTCTCCTGATGAGGAGAGACCTGTAGCTGCCCTCGAAATCGATTCAGTATTTTAATAAATGTACGCCAAATGCAAGATTCTTTCAGCAATTTTGTAAGTAAGCTGTATTTAGGATGAGATCTTAATTCAGAATTGGTTAGTTTCAGTTTCGATTATTTAATTTGATTACTAATAATGCTGTAAAATTATTACTGTCTGCTTAAGTTTTAGATCTATTTGCGTCTCAAACATTATGTAAAAACTCATATGCTGCGGATTAGTTTAGAAATGTCAAAGTCAAGAAAACGTTATTATGAACAGCTATTATTTTTAGAATAAAGAGTTAAAGTACTGAAATTAAAATGAGAAATTAAGAGGCTGTTGTTAATTTAAGTTCTGATTTTGATTTACGCATTTTTTATCTTACATATTCCACTCTCCTTTCAAAGAAAAAAACTTCTTGGCGATAGAAAAGCCTTTATAGGAGATAAAGTGTTAAAGTATTAGCAAATGAAGAGCAACAATGATTTCAAAAATACAAGCTATACAAAATTGTGCGGTTCATAGCACACCCGTAACGATGATGAGTAAAGAGGAATATCTCTCCTAAAAATTTGTTTCTAAGAAATAAAATTATGTGTCGGAATTACGGTCACCTCTGTCTTCAAGGATCAGCCTTCTAATTACGTAGTAAAGCCTCTCTAAGTTATTACAACGCAAAGAACCAATCCATCGTAACTATTCCCAAATTATCTCATTACACGCACACAGCATATATATATGCCATTTATTCACATGTACACTGCACAGAAAAATAATGAGACAGTTCTATATCTCCCGTTCTACTGGGCCGATTGACGAAATTCAAATTGCGTTTTCCACGTCTCGAAAGCGCAGCTTTATATATTAGATTTATATATAGCTTTTTTCTAATATAGGTATTTTGACACAAAATCGGACTTTTCTGAAATAACGTATCAATATTTTTCCAAATTTCGATTCCACGACTCAAATTATGCCTAAATATTAAAGTTTGTAAAATTTGGTACGAAATTTACGGAGAAATTCAAAAATTTACCTTGGCAAATTTTTTTCAGTTTGCGCCAAGAATAATTCGCTCGGCAAACTTCTTAATACATAGCAAACCTATTTTCCTATCCTTTTCATCGTCCAGAGCGGAAAAAAGTCACATCTCTCCTACCTTTTTACATTGTGGATGAGCGGAAAAAAAAGTCACATCATTCTTACTTTTAAATAATTTTAACAAAGTGCGTAAACCACATTTCCGCTATTATCGCTTTGAACAAGTATGCCAAATTTCAAAACACGCCAATATATAAATTCACGTATATCTTTAGAAATTTTGAATAAAAATTTCTAATTGTTTGCAGGTATGCTTAGAAATACATCTACTTTAAGATGATTGTAAAACTTTTATAGGTCATAATTCAAATTTTTTTCGAAAAATATATAAAACTTATTTAAAAATACAAATTTTAAAAATAAATCATAAACAATGGGCGAATTTTATTTGGAATGAACCTAAATTTCAAACTCTGTAAGAAGGAATTAAATAAGTTTCATAAAAAAGAGATATTAATAAATATATATCAAATTCAATTAACATGGAGGAGCTAAAATTTTGAGAGCTCATTTTTGAAAAACTACTCGTGCGATTTTTACAAAACTTTTCAGTTTGGCATAATTTGAGTCGTAGAATCGAAATATGGAAAAAAATTGTCATGTCATTTCAGAAAAAGTCCGATTTTGTGTCAAAATACCTATATTTAAACAATGCTATATATAAATCTAATACATATCCTAAGTCGTGCTTTCGAGACATGAAAAACGCAGTTTGAATTTCGTCAATCGGCGCAGCAGAACGGGAGATATAGAACTGTCCCCTCCTTTTTTTTCCCGCAGTGTACATATTGCATCTGTGCTGATGAGAAGGTCTTTGCCTTCCAGCAGCTTTGCGCTTGATCATGTCTCAGAATTTTGCTGTTCGGCTCTCACAACGTAAAATGTTTCTCTTCCACATTTAATCAGTTTGTAGTTGCTTAACAACCTTAGCAATTTAAAAAGAAATAAGCACATATTGTTAAAATATTGGTTTTTGTTTAATAATACGTGCAACTGATATTAATCAAAATGCATTTAAGGGGGGGGAGACTACATTAACCTTTCAACAATCTTTTTTTTTTTTTTCAATTTTGAATTTAAAACATAAAGTGGCGATTTCTGATTCCAAGATATACAACAGATTAAAAATATAGAATAGAAGGTATGTTTAGATTTGAAGTGGTAAAACCCGAAAAGAAATCTTTTTGTCTGAGTTTTTTTTTAACTATAGAAAGGTCCATAGTAATTAGAAGTTCAAACAACAGCAATCAATGTTAATTTTTTTTATATATTCTTTTTAAATTGCAGTATTGCAGTAGTAGTTTCGAAGTATTTGGAGCACTAGTTTTTATTACAGAACCTACTCCTTCAGCTGCAGGAGTGAAAATAACGAAAGATGAGCTTGTGCTCCTGCGATACTAGTGGTCGAAATTTTGAAAAAAATTCCAGCAAAAAATGACAAAACAGCTGATGTCGCCATCTGTTGATGGAAGTTGAAAAAACTATGAAACAATATCTTTAAAAACTGGAGGGAAATTTGTAGAATCATTAGGATTTTTTGATGCTGAGAAAGATGAAAAAATGAGCAGTGCCCTTGCCGGGACTCGAACCTCGGACCTCTCGAATACGCGCCGAGTGTGCAGACCAGTACACCACGAAGGCATGTTAAGAAACCGGAAGAAATACCTCATAAATTCAGATTGGAATTTTATCATTAACTAACTCTAAAAGATTTTTATGAATGCTAAACGTCTAGAAAATCTTGTTTACAAACGGAAGATGTTTTTTGAGTAATTTTGGTTGCAGAAATTGGAAAGTATGATTCTTAGCAACAGTGTTGAGCTACAGAGGATTTGTGTGTTTCATTTTTCTAACATATGCTTCGTGTTCCTTAGTGTGAATTTTTTAGTTTGATCAATGTATATTAAATCCCACTGGCGAGGAATACTACTATATATACCTCAGGAGTTCATATTCGCAGTGGGATATTAAAGTCTGGAGCTAGGAATGTTGCTTATAAGAGAAAAAAACGCGATACTGTAATATGCATGAAGTTTTATAGCTAATAGATGGAAAAAAATAAATGACCCCAAATTTCTTATAATCTCTTGAAACGAGAGAATGTTTTTTTGTTATATTGAAATGAGAATTTTTTAAATGCTTGGCCAGTAATGCTAGATGAAAACCCTCTGCCAATAGCTGAAAAACCGAGCAACTGATTTTAAGTGCTGATTGCTGTTGTCCGAAAATTTAATTATTGTTATTCGTTTCATATGTTTATGTGTGCTGAGGTTTTCCTTTTTTTGCCCCTCTTAGGTTATATTACATAACGTTACTCCAGGAAGGCATCATGTATGCTGCCATTCCGGAAGGAATAAGATATTACACATGCCATCCGTTAGCAAACTGCTAGTTCACATAGATGTCGTTATTCGTCGTTCCGTTCCATTGGATCTGTAATTTATATTTCAAACTGAAATGCTTTAATGAATGCATTAACTGAGAAACTACAATGATTGCGTACTTGTCAATTAACATCTTTTTAATTCTTTTAACAACTATAATTGAATGATTTATAATAGATGTTTTTAGTGTTACTTAAATGCATCTAATTTGTAATTTTGTGAACGTAGCCATCATTATTGTAATTAATAATTAAAAATTCTTCTAAAATCATGAAATATATATTTGGAAATAAAATTTTGCGAAGTTTTTCATTTACTTTTCATAACTGAGGAATTTAATTACTAAGAATAAATAAAGTTGTATATTTACGAACGACAGCTAATATTCAAGAGAAGCTCGTCGTATCTTAAATCTGAGATATTTATTTAATGTATTAAATATACTATTTGTACTTGTTTTATGTTATTACTGTTTTATCTTTATATATTTAATTTACATTATTTGCACATATTTAAGTGGATACAAAAGCAATTTTCCAGACGGAACGGGATACATAAGCTCGTAAAACCTCTCCATAGGGATACACAAACATGATTTAAAAAGAGCAACATACCCACCATAATTAAATGCCAGAACATAATTTAAAACATTACATTTTTAAATCAAACATTGTAGAACATAAGTGATTTGTATTTAATTAAAGTTAAATTCAAATAACGATAAAGAATTTGTCAGAAGAAGCACATTTTTGATGCATTATCTAGAAATATATTCGAAACCATTTGATTTGGCTTTATTCAAGAGTCTTTTTTTTTTAAACTGATTACCGAGACTTAATTGTTTTGCAGACTTTTAATGGCCAGCTGCGGAAAACAGAGAATACCGAATGAAAGAAGTTGCCAGTTCCCCCAAAAGTTCTTGATAATGAGTTGCTTTATATTATTAACTAATATAAGTATTGCATACAGTAATATTTCGAGTATGTTTACATGTTATTTGTGTAGTAAATTCAAGGATTCATTTTATTGAAGAAGTAGTTTTATTTCTTTATTTAAACTTTTGATTTTATGTTAAGTTAAAATAACTTAGTGTCACTTTTGTCTAATGAAAGTTGGCAGCGTCAAAAACAAACGAGCATCAAACGATATATTGTCAAAGGAGGATTCTACCTATGTTTTGATGTTAGATGTCTTAAAATTTTGTACTTGCGTTGTATTTGAGCTTCATTCTTTTTCAGCCATGTTACCTTCTTCTTGGGAATATACTCCTTATAAGGTAAGCCTATCATATATTTAAAAACTTTAAATGCGACTCTAATTACGTTTTCCAACAGTTCGGTTTAAGTGTTTGTGAAGAGTGTTAACTTGGATTTGCGTCCTATTTGAGTTAAGCAAACACTCTAACTTGTTAATAAAGATTACATAGTTATTCTAACTTACGATTCTTTAATAAAATTGTGGGTACAGCTTGATTATAGGATCGCATTGGCGATTTTCAGCTTGGAGCACTTTTTGGACGGTATTTTTCTGATAATCAAACGAATTCTATTATACTCCGTTTCGGCAAGCCTGTCTGTATTTTCACTAAATCTTGCAAGGAGCAAAATATTGATGTATTCAACAAATTTCTAGAAATTGTAAAGGACATAAACTGGGAAGAGTATAGGATTTCTTTGTAAATTTACCATGATTTTATAAACTTTACTGAATTTCGAGCATTGTTTTACTTTATTTTTAATGTAAACATGTATTCTGAACTCTTGTTTTCAGTTTTACAACTTAAAACTTGCATTTTCAATATTACTGCTTAGAATAGCTTCCATGTACTTGTGTATTTTCGAACTTTTCTTTCTTTTTAATTTAAACATGCATTCTTAACTCCTAATTTCATGTTTTTAATTTAAACATGTATTCTGAATTCCTATTTTCAATTTTACAGCTTAAAATTTGTATTTTCAGTATTACTGCTAAATATATGCCTCCACTTATTTATTTATTTTCAGTTTTACTGTTTAAATATATATTCTAAATTTGTGTTTAAAATGTTTCTTGTTAATATGTGCATTCTCATTTCTATTTTCAATTTTAACTGCTTTTCTAAGGCTAAACTTGTATTTTCAATATTACTATTTAAAATATACCCCTTACTTATGTACCTTCAAATTTGCTGTTTAAACATATATTCTAAAAATTTTTTCTGGTTAAAACGTGCTTTCTAACTTATGTTTTCAATTTTAACTGCTTTTCCATGGCTTGACGACATTTTTCGGTCGCCAAGAAAAAAAATCGCCAATGGGGTCCTATACTCAAGCTGTTCCAAATTGTGTTAAATAGAGGATAGTGTACTTAAATACCTTATCTGTGTTAAATGCATAACATATCAATACTATACTAATTTATTAAAATTTTGTATTGTTGTGCTGATTATTGTGCTAATTTATTAAAATTTTTTATTGTTATGCTGATTCAAAATTTTAATTCAGATAAATATTATTAGTAATACTAAAAAGCAGTAACAAAAAATAAAGTTGATTCCTAATTAGTAAACGAAACAGCGAATAGAAGTGTCTGTTCATTTATTTTACTATGACAACTTTTAACCATTGGAAGAGAGCTAATTTATAACCGAATTTATATTACAAATTCACAAAATTTTTGTCTCTGAAAATTCAGAAGAGTAACATGATTTAATTATTATCAAACCAACTTTATAACAATAGCTCCTTCTAAAAAAAGGCAATAAAAATTTATAAAATTTCTATACAGGAAAAAAATTGTTATTTTAGTTTTAAAAATTAGGTAAAACTCATCCATAGATATAATTGTTTTACAACATACATTTAATTGAATTAAAATAATTATTGTCATATTTATTTGAATTTTATCTACTTTTAAAGTTCGAATTCAATTGATGTCTAACATCTGTTAAATTTCATGCATTTCAAGAGAAAAATAATTACACTGCTGGCCATCCAACTTGCAAAACCAAGAAAGACAAGAGATATAACAACAAAATTTATATAGTAGATAACATGTTGACCAAGTATCAAATGATTAAATTTATAGATTTCTGTGAAGTGTGGTTCCTTCTAGAATCAGTAGCCAGAGTAGCCGCCATTGTTGGAGATCACCGCTGCCACACGCCTCGGCATTGGTTCAGAGAGACTTTGAATGTCTTCTTGGGGTACAGCACAACAAGCAGCTTCCACACGTTGATCTGGTGATCTGGTGTGGCAGCTTGGGATGTAATCTGGGTTAATCTTTCAGCAACCATGGACCCCATGTTTTCTATCGGCGAAAGATCCGGAGAGCGAGCCGGCCAGGGAAGCAATTCAATCTGGCGATTGACGGAGAACCCTTGGACAATGCGTGCCACGTGTGGTCGCGCATTATCCTGTTGAAATATGGCTGCGGGCAAGCCCTGAAGGTAAGGAAGGACAACTGGCTCCAACACCTCGGAGATGTAGCGCTGGCTGTTTAAAGTACCGGCAATGCGTACTAGAGCAGTGCCAGAGTGATATCCAATACCGCCCCATACCATAATACCCGGTGCAGGACCAGTGTGGTGGTGCATAACGCAGCTGTTTAGCATCCTCTCTCCACGGTGTCTCCAGACTCGAATCCGATCATCGTGGTGTTGCAGACAGAAGCGTAACTCGTTAGTAAAGACAATTTCATTCCATTCTACCGTCCACATCCTTCTTTCTTCGCACCATTGGCGGCGGAGACGTCTGTGGCTCTGCATCAAGGGTAGACGAAGCAATAGACGTCTTGCGGACAGACCACTCTGCTATAAACGGCTTCGAATGGTACGCGCAGACACTGGATAACGCGTTACAGATTGAATGTGCTGTGCTAAGGTTCGTGATGTGACTGAACGATCCGTCACTGCCATGCGCACAATGTTCGTGTCATCAGGTGAAGTGATTCACTAAGGTGGATGCGATAGAACACGTCGGTCTGTCGTACCCTCCTGCATCCAACGGTCACATATCCGCATATAGTTGTTTGGTTTCCTCCAACACGACTACCGATTTCCCTGAGAGATAATCCACACTCTCGGTAAGCCTCTATCCTTCCTCATTCGAACTCGGATACTTGATCAAACGAGGATCTCTGTTTACTACGAGGCATGATTGATCGTTTTTTTTTTTTTTTTTTTTTTACACAAGAAAAACACAATGCCGAACTTGAAATCGTTGAAAACTCCAAGCCTTAAATAGCGCTTTGAAGTGGCCTACAGGAGCTCGTGATGTGCGTCTGCCTTGAAATTCTAATCATTTGCATATCTCCCCTCCGCTAATTCATGTTGTAAATTTCATGTTATTTGCAAGCTTCCTTCAGGGTCCTGCATTTACGGTGGCCAGCAGTGTAGTTAGCTTCAAGAGAAAACTTGTTAGTTCACTTCATAAAAGAGAAAAGCAAACTTCATGTGATGTAGTTATTAATTTCAAACAAGTATTATAATTTTAAAATTTACATTAATTCTTTTTACTTAATTGTACAAAGTAAGGGAAGTATTTCGATCGCGAAAAATTTCGGGTATCGTATTTCAACGAAAATATCCATTTTACACTTTCGAAACCATTTGAACGATGTTTTTGCTTGACGTCTATACGTAGGGACAGAATAATGGACCGTTTTTGCCAAAAAGGATTGTAAAATGGATTTAAAATGGGTTCAGAAGAGATTTTTTCCTTGACGTCTGTACGTACGTACGTATGTATCTCGCATAACTCAAGAACGAATAGCCGTAGAACGGTGAAACTTTGCATATGGGACTGCTATGACATGTAGTTGTGCACAACCCTCTTCCGTTGCAATCGGTTGCACCAGTAGCATATATATATATATATTATATGTTGGTAAATTGGGCATTTTTGTTTTAAAAGTGATTGAATTATGTATTTTTTATGTTACGGTTAAAGTTTTTATGCCTTTAGTTAATGTGCGTGCAGTAGTTGCAGAATTATCAACAGTTTAAAATTTTAAGTTGCCAGTTAAGCTAACGAACCGCCATTCGTTTACATTTGAACTCAGTATAATAGTGAATTAAGTCAATTGCTGCACTTTCAATGTCTGTTTACAAAGTGGGACTAAAAGTAAACTTTCAGTCTTTTGCACCTAAAAATCTGCCTTCTTGTCCGCTGGTCGAATTGCTTTCTTTTGCTTAGAAATACTAATTTTAATTGTGAAAATAATTTTTTTACCTCTTAATTGTATTTGGTGTTTTATGTTGCTGTGTATTTTACAATTTTTAATGAAGATGTTTTGAGTTTTTACGTATTTTTACTTTGCCGCGAAGTGAGAACTGAATTAATTGAATGAGAAATATATCTCTAATGAAATTCGAGGAAATATGTTTAAAAGAAGTGCAGCCAAAATCTGTGTATAATTTTAAGGGCTGTACAAGGAAGTCATGGGGTGTCCACATTAGAATTTTTAATATATTGTCATTTGTTGAAAAACTTAATATTATAACGTAAAATACTAAATGAAATTTGCTTTTGTTGTGAAAAGCTAAAACTGATCTTGTATTTTAGAGACTTATAAATATATGATTTGTCGAAGGAATAGCCAATGCCATAAAAAGAAATTCGGCTGAACTAGTTACTTTCATGTTAATTGTTAATGCCATTTTTAACATTTCATACGAAGTGCTGTTGCAATATACATGTGTAAAACAAAAGAGTATTAAATAAGCTAGAATCGATACCTATATACCGAAGTTGTCTTTTTAATACTTAGCTGTTGTTCTTTAGTATTTTAAGAGTGATATTCTTTTACCCTATGGCTTTGTTTTGGAGTTCACCTGCTTTTCTGACTAGCGGCAGTCCTTTTTTTCTTTTGCGGTTAGTTTTTCTTTAATTCTGTGGTTAGCGTTTTTTTCTCCTGTCTTTGTGGTTTCTTTTTTGTATTTTTGATACTACATCTATACATGATACTGCACTTTTACTACAGGTTCTTGACATCTAGTATTTATGAAAATTTACAAAAATGGATGATAATATTTAACACAGATTAACTTTATCAAAATATTTAAAAAAATTAAAGTACGATAACAAAATTCCAGGTTGCAAGATAACATCTGAAACAATTTACAATTTAAATTTCCGACGATTAAAAAAATTAAAACTTAAAAATGCAAAAATTATAAAATTCAAAAATCTTCATGCCATCGATTTTAGATTAACAACTAAAACAATTTTAGGCTATGCAGTTACTTTTAGTCACAGAATTAAACAGTCCATAATTCAAGGTTTGGAATATAAACATCATGTTTTTAAATGAGCAAAAGGACTGTTAGTACAAGTAGTAAACAAGCTATTTGTCTCGAAACGCGATTTTGCGCCGAATCACTATAAGTGCAACGTTTCACTTTTCATTCGAGTGTGCTGCCATTTGGTAAAGTATAAGGTATTTATCTTTCAAATTAATCTGTTGTTGTGGATTAAAAATCTAAGCATCTATATGAAAGCAATAGATGCAGTTTTTAAGGATATTTCTTTTTTACTTTTGATTCTGATTGATTAGAATAATAAAAATGCATTTGATTCATGAGTTATCCAATTAAACAAATATTCAGTATTTTCGTAGATTATATATTTTTATTATTTCATAGATTTTATATTCATGCATTACATATATTTTTTATTATTTATTTCATATTTTGTAAAACTTTACTGAATTTTTGATTAGCTAACTTAGCTTTTGGAAACGAAGCAGTGGAAACATTGTACGGTATGAAATGCTTTTAACCCTAGCGCTCGAGACTGTTTGTCAAGAATTCCTAAGATATGCTGTATTAAAATACAGGGTGTTTATAAAGTCCCGAACCCAGTTTGATGTTTAATAACTCATAAAATGATGAAGATATAAACAAACTTATGGCATTTATTGATGGAATAACTTATATATTTTCCTTTTCAGGTTTGAATATCTTTACTTTTGTAAATGTGGTCTGCGCGTGTGGTTTATTTCAGATAATTTCATTTTCCAGTCTAAATATCTGTACTTTTCTAAATATCGTCTGCTTATTAATTGCATTTTTCTCTCTTTTGTTTCTGGCAACTATTGCAATGTTATGTTTACTTTTGATGTGTTTGTTCTAGCACTCATGAATATCGTGAGACACAAAGGGATTCCTTAAAGGTTAATGTGTGGTGTGGACTAATACACGACCGAGTCATTGGGCCTTTCTTTTTTATAGAAAAGACGGTCTCATCAGTCGTATACTTAGACATGTTGGAAAACTTCGTATTTCCACAGCTAGAAGAGCTTCAGCCACATGTCTTTTTGCAACAAGATGGTGCACCACCTCATTGGGGTACCATCGTTCGTAGTTCTTTGAATGACCATTTTACAGGAAGATGGATTGGGCGAGGAGGTCCAGTTCCTTGGCCACCCAGATCACCTGATATAACGCCGTTGGACTTTTTCCTTTGGGGATTTGTAAAGGACAACGTTCACAGGAGGAGTATGGCGAACATGGATGACCTAAAAGCCAGAATGACAACCGCAATAGCTTCTGTGAATGCCGACATGCTTGCCGGTACCTGGCGTGAAATTGAATATCGACTCGATATTCTCCGTACGACGAAGGGGGCACATGTGGAAATTCATTGACAAGGGTCATGAAACGTTTTGAGTCTATCTAACCATTTATGTTAATAATTTTATTCTATCTTTATTATTTTATGAGTTATTAAACATCAAAATGGGTCCGGGACTTTATAAACACCCTGTATTTTTGGATTTTTGCTGTTAAATTGAATTTTATGTGCGAAGAACGTGACATTTAATTAATAAAGAAAGCGAATAAAATAGACAAAAAAATTTCAAGCTATTTTAATAAGTAAACTGAACACCGATATGATAAACTGAGTAAAGACTGAAAAAAATTAGAAAAGTGTGTGCAAGTGCTTAGTACTGCATCGGGAATTCTAAACATGTGTGGCTTTCATTTTGCTTTGAATTGTATACGGCGTAAGGGCGAATTAAACGATGCTTAATAAATGTGTTAGTAGGGGTGAATGCAAGAGCAGATTGGTAGACTGCGAGCTAAGCGAGAGATTACGAATCATCAACAGACTATTTTAGGCGACAGTTGAAATTTGGACCATTTAAATTATTTTCTTTTTTTAAAGTTGCATATATGTTTAATAATGCTGCTGGTGCGTTAAAAATTTCAGTTATTTAATTCTTCAGGCTATTCCTTAATACGTCTAGTAAAAGATAAAGAACTGAAATCAATTTTGCAATGTTGCAAATTTTTCTAAGCAAATAACTGTAAAATGATATAAAAATAATTTCTTTAACACAGATCATCTTTAATACAGCGTTATGTCTCTTTATTAATTTGTGTCCTGGACATTCGATTCTTAATTGAAATGCAAAAATTAAACTGAAAAAAGAACGTTTTCCTTTTTCTGCATTTGAAACTAGCTTTATAAACAAGTGTTAGAATACTTTCCAGATACGATTACGACATAATAAAATTAAATCTCTTCTTACTCAAAATACGATTCTTTCTAAATATGATTAAGGCAAAATAAAACTAATACTCAGTTTTCAAGGCACCTACAGCTGTAAAAAATTATACAGTCATGTGAAACCTTAAGAAAACTTATTACAGAAAGAAAGTAATATGAAATAAATGTTTTAATGGAAAGCTTAAGATAGAATTATCATATGATTCGTTATCACATTTTCACTAAACTGTTTATTTAATATTAAAATTGCGTTTTACGAAATAGTTTAGATTGCATACCCCAGACGCATGGATTCACTCATATCTCATCTGGGCTCACTAGCGGCAAAGTGGTAAAGTCGCTGAATACTGGTAGTTCCGACCTGGGTTCGATTCCAGACGAACGGACTGGCTGCGTGAGGCGTTTTCCTGGTGTTCCCAATGTGTAACGTGTACACGAGGCAGTTTTCCTTAGAAAGACCTATAAGAACGCATTCCGCCTCTTCAGCAGATAGCTTTCGACTGCTTTGTTATAATTAAATAAACTAAACCATATATCACCTGTCTGCAAAGAGAATACAAGGAAAGACAATACAAGCAAAGAAAATACCTAAGCAAAGAGAATACTATATTAGAATACCGTTACTTAAAAAAAAATATGGGTTTAAGTTTACGTTCAAAATGGCCATTTGTGTTTATGATAATTTGCCTACTAGGCCAGAGTTACAAGACAAAACTAGACTAAACAATAACATTAAGTATCATTTTACAAAATAATATATTAAATAGAATAGCTATTCAACAACTCATATACACCGTATCTACAGAAGTCCTTACGCAGTCTGTAATTTTCGGAAACGCTCGTTGTATATATACTTTTAGTTACAAAATGTTTTAAATGAAAAGATTCGTATTTCGCCTTTTTTAAATTTGCGCAAATCTGTTTTTTTTTTAAATTACGAAATCTAACTTTTTATATAGTCCCAGTTTTATATAGTATCCAGTCCTTATCCTTATATTTAGAAAGGTTTTACTCTCGTTTTGGAAAATAAAACACAGGAAGTTTCACTCCCGTGTGATGAAAATTTATCAAGATATTTAAATGCAAAACTTGAAGCGTATCTGACGCCATTTCCATCTTGCTTTGTACGGGTTGCTAAAAATTACTTAAAATAATTTGAGGTTGGTTTTAACTCTTAAGTTTTCTTCGGTGACATTCTTACGTGATTTCCTAGTGTGTAATTATCTTTAATTTAGAAATTTGTTGCAAATGATAAACATAAAGAATTTTTAAAAAAATAATTTATAAGTTTTTAAACGCTAAAAATGAATTAATGCTCATATGAAATTTTATTACTTTAGAATCATTATTAGCCCAAACGGCGTTAGCCCAGAAGGGCTATTAATTTCGTTTTGGCACTTTACGTCGATCCACTTTCTGCGTTAATTCACTTTTCAAACTGTTGCCACCAAATATTACAGCCCTGTGTAATATTTAAAGAAATTAAATAATGAAGAATCTTCATAAATTTATATATGTTTCTCGCATTTTGCACAACGTAATCTTCCTCCGAATATGGGCATTCGGAAGCCCTAATTTAGAATTTGTTTTGTTATTAGCCCAAGGGCTAGTCATTTCGTTTTGGCATTTTGCGTTGATTCACTATAAATATCGGTTCACTTTTCAAATTGTTGCCACCAAATATTAGAGCCTTGTATTATATTTAAAGAAATTAAATGCTAAAGAATCTGCATTAATGTATGTATGTTCGCATTGTGATAAAACAACGATTCCTAGAGCCATCAAATTTTGAATAACGTACGTTTCCACCCGAATATGGGTATCTGTAAGGCCAAATTTGGAATGTGTAATTTGTTTTATTATCTATTTCATATTTTGTAAACCTTTAACGAATTTTTGATTTACAAACTCAATGATTTCAAAGCGAGCAATGACAATGGATATGCTCATTTTAAAATTATTTTGCGATATTGCTGTTGAATTTAATTTTATGGTTTAAGTGCGAAGAGCATGATATTTAATAAATAAAGGTAACACACAAAACGTTAAAAAAACGCTTCTTTGGACGTAATGTAAAATCTGAAAGCTTTCAAATTTTTATTTCTTTCTCTTTTTTTTAATAATAATAATACCCGAAACTCATTACCAGAAATATTTAAAATTTTCAATTAATAGAAATAATTTCACGAGTTAGCTATGTCTTTTTGAAAAAAAGAGTGTAGATATTGTACGAATGTGTACGTAATTCTAACATTAATTGCTTTTCACGAGAGTATGAATTGCCATTTAATCTCCTAGGGCTAGAAACGTTTTCCAAAAGTGATATTTTATTTTCAGTTACGTACACATTCGTTATATATCTCAAATATTTCGTTTTTCAATTTGTGCACGGCCGTTGAATATGATCAGCAGCTTTAGAAAACGTAATATCTTGGCTAATTTATGTCGTAGGAGAATCGAACATTTTGTATTTTATTTTTTGCTATTATAAAATTCCTAAATATAAATATAAGGGCTCTAGGATAGTATAAAAAGCTAGGTTTTTGTAATTTTTACAAAACTGATTTTTCTAAATATAAAAATGGAAAAATGAATGCTTCCGCCAATCGAAATATCTTTGGAAGTTAAGGTCTACGAGCAACGAATCCGAAAATAAAGACCGGGTAAGAATTTGTGTTATGCATATTTGGGTGTCAAACTGAAACCTTTCTTTCATTATTGGTATTAATATCAAAAGCACATGCAAACAATAGGGAAGAGAACATAAGAATTGATAGTTTGACGAGTAAACCTTGTTATTTATTCTGAAGAATCACCAATCCCTTTGTTTTTCACCACAGGAAATGTTTACCTGTTAAGACGCCTCACAGCATATCGTTCTTGGCTGATTGATTTTAACTATGCAGAGAGCGGGCCGGAATAGAGCAACTCGAATACCTGCTAAAGTAATTTTTGCTACCTTTGATCTTTCTTGGGTATTTTATAACACATAGGACATAACTGAGTAACAACTTAAGACCAACCAGATAGTTTCAACGATGATAACATACCTCTTCCTTTCCGATAAATAATGCTTTACGAAAGGAAAAGTATCTGACATTTAATGATCATTAAAAGGAACATACAATGATATCCACAGTCATTGGGCTTTAATATTTTCAAAAATGTATGAAAATTTGAGTGATAGGCGATAGAAAACATGACTGCCTTTAGTTTCCATTTTCTTTCCCCATTGTTCTATAAAAAGAATGGTATAAACATGTGTAGCTCAGATTAAAGGATCGTGGATATTTCCTTCACTTAGAATAATTGCTTATAAGCAAATGTTTATACTGTAGGAAAAAGTCATAATAATGAAGACATTTGTGCAAATGTATATTATTTTCGCCATTTTCTCTATTCCTGTATTCGTAATTAATTCTGCAAAGAAATCGGAGTTTTTTTTTTTAGAAAATCAGCTGCTGACTTGATTATACTATTATATATTATACTTCTTTGCTGTTACTACAGCATTTCCTTTTTTGTACGTTATTTTATAACCTACAGTTTGAAACTTTTTTAAGTACATATTAGAGCTGGGGAATATGAAGAATCAAAAGTGCCCTCTCAGGGATTCAACCTCCAAACCTCCCGATTGCTCGCCCGACGTGCTTCCAACTACACCACGAAGTAATACCTATGACGTAAGGCAAGAAAAAATTCCTTACATTTTTCCCTACTTAAAGGAAGACTGAGATGAAGGAACTTATCAGGACTTAGTATTCTGTGTGTATTCTTTGAGAACATAGTAAATTCTGTAAAGGGTTCTTATCCTTACGTTCTAAGTCCTGAACTGGAACAGGGAGCGGAAGGTACGCTATGTTCTGATGTAACTGCTGGGCTGGAGAATAACTGCACGTGAAGGGATTTGAAATCCTCTTTTATTAATTCACTATTAATAACAAACCTCCCAATTCGGGAGAGATACAGAACGTAACAGACCACACTTTGGTCAAACTTAACAATCAAATAAATTTAAATGAATTAAAATAGAACTTAAATTAAACGTTGCTTCGCAGAGCAATTCGCGGAAGTTGGCCTCTACCGAAAAGGGTGCGTAGCAAGGTATACTAAATACTACCGCACTTTAATTTATTTTACAATGCAATCACGTAGTAAGCACTATGGCTTATAAATTTAAACTGCTAGCTGGTCAGGCGAACGTTGAGCAGCGTGACCGTGATCTGAGGCAAAGCTCTCACACACCGAGAGGTTTCTACCTCTGGCTTAAATAGTGCTTGGCTGAACTTCAAAAATTAGCATAAGCTAAAAACGCGCGCTTCTTCTGACAGGAAGTTGAAGCAGAGAGGAGATAGAAAAGATTTAAATTAAAATAAACTTGGTTAGTTTAACTAAAACCTTACATACTTCCCGCCAGAATTGCGATAGTTAAACTACTTTGGTCCAAACGGACCATGTTGAAAACTAGCAATTCTAAATAGTCGAAAATTTCACTGTTCTAAACTTAGGCCAACTCTTACAAGGCAATATATGTTTGTGTAAAATACAGACGAAATTTTCTGGAACAACAATCTTCAACATTTTTTTTTTCAAGTCTTATTCTTCAAACAGTCTTACTCCTTCCAGCAAAATCTGGAAGGAAAACAACTTTAGTATGACATAATAACAGAATAATTCTAAGTGGTACAAATCCTTTTTTTTTTTTTCTGTGTAATTTTGCACACACACATTATCATTCAAGCACAATTAAATTCTTCCCCCGTATGCTCTCTCACCGGTGTTGGATGTAAAGCAAACCGCCATTGCGGGTTTTTATGTGTTCGGGGGTGTTCAACTCTTCCACCTACAATCGACTAACATTAGTTAGAACTTGACATACGAGACCTGAAAAAAACGCCCTATAACCAGCTAATCCTAAGGTTCTCACTAGCTTTATGTCTAACACTTTAAGTGTATTTGGTGGAGAGCCTAATTAACACTTGCATTCTAAAATAGTGAATCTTTAACTTTTCATGCATACAAATTCGCAGTTTGCACACAACATTCACATTAATATTGCACTTAACGTGCATTGCTAGCATAATATTATTTGTTACATTTCATAACACATTAACAATTTCACAGCAATCCTGAAATGCAAATAGAAGTTAAATTTCTAAGCTTACAGAAATATAGGTTAAATTTCTAAGCTTACAGCAAGTGCTTCCTATTCCTTTCTCAAGGTACTTTCTTGAAATATCAAATTACATTGAATTAATAGTCTACAGACTAAATCGTGTTTTTCAATTTTCCGAATTTTCATTCTAGACATTTTACAAGTCTTTAGACAAAGCGTCGTACAAAATCATTTAGTTAACATATTCTTTTCAGCAATTCATTGCTTTTACAGAATTAATCTATTTACAAAATTAAGTAATTTTAAATCTTTAAGAATTACAATTTCTTTTAACAAAACATTTTACTTTCCATATGAGAACTTATCGCTCACTTGGCGTAAAAGTCAACCTCGCTTGAGGTAAAATCAGTCCTGCAACTTGCAGTATACTCAAAAATTAACTAAACTTTTGAATACGAAATTGTACTTATCTTATTATGATCGTCCATCCTTTTCTTGGCCCAATCTTTAAAACTTGAGTAAGTTGTGGCCTGGTTCAGTTTCCTCGTTTTTCGTTGTTCTTTCGGAGCCTGCTCGTCTCTTTTTCTTTTGAAATTCCGTCGTTGTATCCTCGGCAATTTCCTTTGTAGAGGAGGTTGCTCCGCTGGACGTTTGGTGGACTGGGCCCTTCTCTCCTGGGCCCTTGCTCGTTGCTTGTCCTGGTTCCTGCTGTATTCGGGAAGTTGATTCTCAGGCTGCAATCGACGTTTCTTGCTTCTCAGGCACCTGTCCGATGATTCCACAGTTCTTTTGGATACATTGGGCTTCCCTTGCCCATTCTGCTTTCTTCTCTTGGTGCGCTCGTAATTCCGTTCGTAGATTTGTTCACCTGCATCGTGAGACTTTCTTTTGAAACCACCTTTTTGGTTCTTATTTCTTTGTTGGGGGGGAGCTTTCTTCTTCTGACATTTCGATGCCGTTGTAGCTGGTTCCTGCTGTTTTTGCTGACGTATATCTTCCTGGCTAGTCGATTGCCTCGGATCCTGAAACGAATCTTTAAATACAGCCATTTTGCTGCGATTATAGAACGGTTTTATTTGGTCCACATTCGCTTTGAGCGTTTGACCATCATTTCTTTTTAATATAACCACTGCCCCCGTAATTTGTTCAATTGTGAACGGGCCTTCAAAACGCGGAAAAAATTTCCCCACCTTTTCCTCTGGGGCATTTGACAAGTTGTGTTTAATCTTCAACACTTCATCTCCCACATTGTACTTGACCTCTCTTCTTTTTAGGTCATAGTACAATTTCTGTTTTCTTTGGGCCATTTCTATATTTTCCGTCGCTTCCCGTATTAACTTTTGTATATCACTCATTTTAAATTCTTCTGCCCTTTCCTGTACAAAGAACAGTTTATCTAGGGGGGTCAAGATCTTTCTTCCTAAGAAGAGTTCAGCGGGTGTTTTTTGTGTAGTATCGTGTTTGGCGGTCCTAAGGGCAAATGCAAATTCATTTATATGGCTATCCCAGGTAGAGTGATAGTTTTTCACATAACTACGAATTATTTTCACTACATTTCTATTCACCCGTTCCGCTATGTTTGACTGCGGACGATACGGGACCATCTTTAGATGACGTATGCCCAGTTTTGCACACATTTCCTCAAACATTTTACTAACAAACTGAGGACCATTGTCTGAAATAACTTTTAGGGGCGCCCCGTATTTTAAAATATACTTATTTAGAATTGAATCTACTACAATTTTTGCAGACGCGCGTTTTAACGGAATTAACTCTAACCATTTGCTAAAATGATCCACTATAACTAAAAGATATCGGCTTTTATTAACTTTACTTCGAGGGTAAGGTCCAAGTAAATCGATGCCTATTATTTGATTTGGGAATTCTGATTTAATACTATTTAGGAACCCGGCCGGGCGGAAATTAACATAATTATTTAATTGACATGTTGGGCACGACTGGACATACGCCCTAGTAAACTTTTGCAGTTCTGGAAAGAAAACTGCCTCGCGAACTCTCTGAACAGTTTTTCTTATACCTAAATGAGCCGAAATGGCACAATCATGCAACTCTTCTAATACATTCAACCTCATGCTAGCTGGGATAACCGGTCTATATTCATGATTCTCATTAGTAGCTTTCGTATAGAATAACAGTCCGTCAATTAATTCGTAATTTTCGGCCCTATTTCTTATCGGCACAATATCCGGATGATTGAAATTCTCAGGGTCGGCCAAATAATTGTATATATTTTTGAACTCCGGATCTTTTTTGAGTTCGGCTATTACTGTTTCACGAGAATCTAATACTTTGGATGTTAACATGGCTATCTTAATTACACTTCCATTTTCATCTAAGTTAATTCTGCTTAAAGCATCTGCCACAACATTTTCTTTTCCCGGCGTATGTTTAATTATTAGGTTATATTCCTGTAATTTGAGAGCCCACCTTATTAATCTGGGTGATAAATTTTTTCCAGAATAGAGTCTAGTGACCGCCGCGTGGTCGGTATATACAGTTACTGGAGAACTTCCAAAGAACACACGAAATTTCTGTACTGATGCTAACACTGCGAGAGTTTCTCTCTCTGTTGCGGAATAGTTTCTTTGGGTTTCATTTAATGTTCGGCTGAAAAAAGCCACGGGCTGACCATTTTGGGAAAGCACTGCACCAATCGCGAAATCTGAAGCGTCCGCTGAAATCTCTAATCCCTTATCCCCTTCTGGAAATTTTAAGACGGGAGCTTGAGTCAATGCGTCTTTCAATTTTTGAAACGCCAAGTTGGCTTCTGCTGACCACGAAAACCTAGCTTTTTTTCTTTTCAACTTTAGCAGTGGCTCAGCTATTTTTGCAAAGTCTTTAATGAAAGCCCGGTAATATGAACACATCCCGAGAAACGACGATAATTTCTTCGCTGTTTTAGGAACAGGATAATTTCTAATGGCTACTATTTTTGACTGATCCGTTTCGATTCCCTTTTGGGAAATTTTAAATCCTAAATAACGTAACTCTTTTGCGGCAAATTTACATTTAGACGCATTTATCTTTAAACCAGCTTCGTTTAACAATGAAAATACTTTTCTTAAATCTTGTAAGTGTTGTTCTAGAGTACTACTCGTAATTATAATATCGTCTAAATATATGAAAGTGCTTTTACCAAGGACTGGTCTTAAGACGATGTCCATACATCTTTGGAACGTTGCCGGCGCGCCGGATAATCCGAACGGCATTCTAAGAAATGCGTACGTACCAGATTTCGTTATGAACGCGGTTTTGTGTACGTCCTCGGGTTTTACCCCAATCTGAAAATAGCCACTCGTGAGATCTAATGTAGTCATGTATTTTGTAGACGAAATATTTCGAATAATTTCTTCAATTATCGGCAACGGATATACAGGATATTTTGTAACTGAATTTAACTTGCGATAATCTATAGCAAAACGCCACCGCTTCGGGTGCGTAATCGGGTAATCATTATTTTTCTTACACAGGACAACGGGGCTAGCATAACTGCTAGAAATTGGCGTGATGATTTTATTCTTTAACATCTCTTTAATATGATGTTCAATTATTTCCTCTTTTGTCCTATCATATCTATATGGCTTTTGCCTAACTGGCTGAGCGTCCCCCGTGTCAATGTCGTGGTTCACCACCTGCGTAAAGCCTGGTACATCACTAAATAAATTCGCAAAGTGACTTACCAGACCTTGGATTTTCTCTTTTTCCTCTGCTTGTAAATGTTCCAAGTCCAGCTGCGGGGGCTTATCATTCTTCGCTTCAATTGGCTTCATATTTAATGTTAGTTCTCCCCCCTTGAAATCAATTTTTGCTTCTGCCAAACTAAAAAAGTCCACACCTAGAATAATACAAGTCTGCAGGTTACGCACAATATAAAACAGGATTCTTACCTGTTCGTTGTTGATACGCACGAACAATGGTACTTTTCCTAAACAGCTACATTTTTCTCCTTGGGCCGCTATGACATCCGTGTCTCTTGCACTAAAAATTCTGTAACGTCGAAAGTGCTTCTTAAAGAATCTTTCCGATACGAAGCTGCTTTGGGCTCCTGTATCCAAGAGGGCTGTCGCCGGTATGTTGTTGATTAGAACTTCAATCTTCGGCAAACTCAAATTCTTAACGACCACGGTGTTTAAATTGATTTTGGAAGGGTTTTGCGCTGCTTCGGACTTCTTCACCTTCCTCGAAGAAATCCCTCTTAGTTTAAATTCTTTTTCTTCTGGTTGCCCTCGGAATCTTTGCTTGTTCTTCTATTAAATTCCCTTCGTTCGCCGCTCGCTTTAGGAGACACATCTTTCTTCGGCCATTGCTTCGCCTTATTCCCGTAACTTTGATTTTGCTTTTGCTGCGGTCTTGGCGAACTCCACTGACTTCTTCGCTCAAATTGGCGTCGTCGTTCGTTGTCGGCTGTTCTTCGGCTTTCAAATTGTACCGCGAGCTCAAATAATCTGTCTAATGTTGTTGGATTTCTTAGTTCGATGAAATCTTGAACTTGGGGCAGTAGCCTAGGAAGTATAACTTGAATAATTTCAGGATCCGGGCGACTTCCATACAAAAGCTTGAAAACTTGAATTTTCCTCAAAATAAAATTAGACAAATCTTCTATTCTTTCTTGGTATCGGCTAAACAGTTCAGCTTCCAATCTGGCTCGATCTCGCACCACGGGAAATGCTTTCACTAGAGAATTCTTGAAATTTTCATACGTGTATGTGGGGCTTCCTGGTTCCCCCAAGAGATTCTTTCCGATGCACTTGAACCAACTTAGCGCTTGGCCCTTCAAAGCGCTGGTAGCAAGAGCGACTTTCTGAAATTCGTGGACTGGATATAGCATGAAGTGGGAGTCTAGCTTTTCCAGGAAATTGATTACGGCTGTCTTGCCGTCAAAACTTGCCGCTGGCTTCATGGCTGCTCGCATGGTTTGTACGATGTAGCCGAATCCTTCTATGCCAGGAGGTGCTATCTCAGGATTCTGGACAGGTACAGCAGGTGTCTCAGGTTCGTCTTCTTGTTGTTGAGGCCATCCTCTTCTTTCTGTGCGGGCGCCATTATCAGGACTTAGCATTCTGTGTGTATTCTTTGAGAACATGGTAAATTCTGTAAAGGGTTCTTATCCTTACGTTCTAAGTCCTGAACTGGAACAGGGAGCGGAAGGTACGCTATGTTCTGATGTAACTGCTGGGCTGGAGAATAACTGCACGTGAAGGGATTTGAAATCCTCTTTTATTCAATCACTATTAAATACAAACCTCCCAATTCGGGAGAGATACAGAACGTAACAGACCACACTTTGGTCGAACTTAACAATCAAATAAATTTAAATAAATTAAAATAGAACTTAAATTAAACTTTGCTTCGCAGAGCAATTCGCGGAAGTTGGCCTCTACCGAAAAGGGTGCGTAGCAAGGTATACTAAATACTACCGCACTTTAATTTATTTTACAAAGCAATCACGTAGTAAGCACTATGGCTTATAAATTTAAACTGCTAGCTGGTCAGGCGAACGTTGAGCAGCGTGACCGTGATCTGAGGCAAAGCTCTCACACACCGAGAGGTTTCCACCTCTGGCTTAAATAGTGCTTGGCTGAACTTCAAAAATTAGCATAAGCTAAAAACGCGCGCTTCTTCTGACAGGAAGTTGAAGCAGAGAGGAGATAGAAAAGATTTAAATTAAAATAAACTTGGTTAGTTTAACTAAAACCTTACAAACTTAGTTGCCAGATCCTGGCGTTGATGAATTCTTCCACTGCATTTTAATTCGGGCGCCACTTGTAAAGTCGTTAGGCATTTATTGAGTCGAGATACATGAAGGCTCAACAATGCTCTCCGTGGGATTCGAACTCCTGACCTTCTGATTGCTAGCCATACGACTGCTATCACTTACGCCATGAAGTAAGGAAGGAGAAAAATACTTGCACAGTTTGACTTGAAAATGATTAAAAACTGATCAATTAAAAAATAGTTTTGAGTTTATGGTATGAGCAAACACAAACTAAGAATTTGTTATGTTTTAAGATATATATCTTTATATCAAACTTATAGAGATCCTGCAGACATGATCGCAACAGGAAACCTTACTATGATGATCGATGGATATCTTTATTATATTAGATAATGTTACTTATGTTGCTAATTCCATCTGGATTAGCCGTGGTCAGATGAAATCCTGTAATAATCAACTTGAAAATACTATTAATACTTTACGAGGACCAATTATTAGATCATAGGGAACTGAAACGTTCATGAAAGTATGTGGTTAGGAAAGGTCTGTGAATTCGTTCGCTGAGAACAGTCAAGTGAAGTAGTTAATCTTTTAACTTATTTATGAGTTTTAACATGATCACTGCTAAGTTTGACAGGTGAGTTTATAACGTTCTTTTACCCATGAGACTTATGGCAAACTCTTGAATTCTTTCTTAGTGACAACCATTATCAGTGTAGGTTTTTATGCTGGAATTTGTATACATTTTAGACCTTATAAAATCTGTTTGGAACATCAGTAGATTATGTTAAATTAAAATATCCATGTACAATAGACGCCGCTTAATGTTATTATTGCGGTTAACGTTATCATTAGGATATTGTTATCGATTTGCAGAAGCACCGTCTGTTTGTACACGAAAACATGGAAAATACCTCGTTTATCGTAATCAAAAGTTCAATTAATGTGATCAAACTACTATTGAATAAAATTTTTAAACTCTTTACTTTTACACTGATAATAGGGCAGCCATAATAAAGTCGCAAAATAAAACATAAATTTGCCAAATAAGGTCAAAATAGATTATAAAAATTTGCATATGACACAGAAATGTCACCAAGTGACGGACGGCTTGGGTAGGAGACAGCTTTGATTTCAGTCAACCATTTAAAATTAGGCAAAATGCAGCTTTAGCTTCAGTGTGACGGAGTTTTTGAATAATCTTATCGATTTTATGGACGATCAAACATATTTCTTTCTTGTTCAGGAAACAAACAAACAAAAAAAATTATTTTTCTCATGAAATAAATGCGAAAATTCGCTGAAAACATCTACGACAACTAAGGTTGCTTTTTTGTTTAATTTAAAATTTTAATTGGAATGATCTCTTCGAAGGAGAAAAGCTTTCCGAATATTAAGATTAGGGATAAGCATCCGTCAAATAATTTCCAGATACGTTGCGAACCGTTCATATATGAACTTTTACATTAAAGACATTATGAACAGTTCATAAACAAACTTTTGCATTTTTCTAAGTAATAGGTTGTGAAAATACTCGGTTATATGTTTCTTGATATTTTTATATTAAATTAGTTAAATCCTTTTGCTGACTTACAGGCTATTTTTTTCTCATCGTTTAATATTAAGAAAATATCGCGCGGTCAAACGGGATCACATCAAGCGATGCTTACTATGCAAAGACTGAAGATTCGATATTTGTCAAAGATTTAGATTGAGGTCAAGAATATCACTTCTTTCGTTAATGAATCACACTTTGGTATCTAAAATGTCTTAAAATAAAATCGAATTTCTTATTTTATAAACCAATATTTTCTTCAGTATAGAGTCTGAACCTCTACGAATCATACATGTATTGCTATTTGGCATGGTATACTTGCTGTTCAATATGCTTACTTCAGTAAATTTCGAATTCATCCTTCTTTTAGTGTTTTTTATCACTAAACGTAATGTATAATGCGTCAGTATTTAGTGAAAAACATTATATTAAAATATAGAAGCTTCTTCGATATACAAGGTGTTTATAAAGTCCCAGACCAATTTTGATGTTTAATAACTCATAAAATAAAAAATATTAAAATTAATAATACAAATGGTTAGATAGACACTCAAAAAGTTTCATGACCCTTGTCAATGAACTTCCAGTGTGCCCCCTTCGTCGCACGGAGAATATCAAGTCGATATTCAATTTCACGCCAGGTACCGGCAAGCATGTCGGCATCCACAGAGGCTATTGCGGTTGTCATTCTGGCTTTTAGGTCATCCATGTTCGCCACTCTCCTCCTGTAAACGTTGTCCTTTACATTACATACAAAAGTACTAAAACAAACGCATCGAAAGTAAACATAACATTGCAATAGTTGCCAAAAACAAAAGAGAAAAAATGCAATTAATAAGCAGAACGAAGAACTACGAACGATGGTACCCCAATGAGGTGGTGCACAATCTTGTTGCAAGAAGACATGTGGCTGAAGCTCTTCTAGCTGTGGAAATACGAAGTTTTCTAACATGTCTACGCATACGACTGATGAGACTGTCTTTTCTGTAAAAAAGAAAAGCCCAATGACTCAGTCGTGCATTAGTCCACATCACACATTAACCTTTGGGAAATCCCTTTGTGCCTCAAGGCATTCATGGGGGTTTTTAGATCCCCATATGCGCATATTATGGTGATTAACAATGCCAGAAAGATGAAAGGATGCTTCGTCGGAGAACATTATGCGCTTTAGAAATTCAGCATCATCTTCTATCCTCCTTAACATATCTGTTGCAAAGGCCATTCTCCTAGGCCTATAATAATAGGCAATAGTTGCCAAAAACAAAAGAGAGAAAAATGTAATTAATAAGCAGACGATATTTAGAAAGTACAGATATTTAGACTGGGAAATGAAATTATCTGAAATTAACCACACGCGCAGACGCTATTTACAAAAGTAAAGGTATTCAAACCTGAAAAGGAAAATATATAAGTTATTCCATCAATAAATGCCATAAATTTATTTATATATTCATTATTTTGTGAGTTATTAAACATCAAAATGGGTTCGGGACTTTATAAACACCCTGTATTTCGACGCATAATTTGATAACACTAATTATTTTATGTAAATTAATTCATTAAAAAATATTTAAAGTTTTAATTGATTGCGTTTCCTGCAGCATACGTTTCTCTGTTTATGACACACAACTGGCTTTTGATCTACACGGAAAAATTTACATAATGGGTAACTGTGCATAGCTGTCGAGGATTCATCTTTTTTTTCTTTTTCTCTAGGTTTCTGGTTTCATATTTAGGCAACTCTGAAACTTCAGAACGCATTTTTCTCTCAAAAACAGAAGTAACTAATTGACTTCGAAAAATTAACCTTGTGATTTTCTGTCACAGTTATTTTAAAGTTAATATGAGTAAGCCTGATGCGCAGCATAGCAACAAAGAAGTTAGAGAAGATAACAAGAAGAAAGGAAAAGAAAAAACTGCAAAGAAGGTAAGATTTTCTTTAGTAATTTTATTTTGACTTAAACCTGGAACTTAAAGACCTTTGTGCTTCTAAAAAAGTTTAAGACAACTACCTTTCTGAGTATATAAATATGCTATTATTATGCTAAGTATATAAATATGCTATTATTTTACACAGTATATTTCTCAAGTTCTGGATCTAATTTTTTAACAAATTTCTGCAAACCTGTCGGCAGATAATTGATAGGTTGACTATGTTATCTCAGTTCGCTTCTTCTAAAGCAGTGGTATTCAAACATTTTCGCAGTGCTACTCCACTTGGGACATCAAGGGAACATGCCGCTTCAAAAGTTAAAACGACAAACTACATTATATAGTCATTAGTTTCTTTTTCATTTTTTTAAAGCAGGAGACGTGAAAAATGAGCAGTGGGCTCGAACCTGTCTAATGTGTCACCGCGTCTAGTGTGCTACCATTACATCACGAAGGCATGCTCGAAGGAGGGAGAAAATACCTTATAACGTAATTCTAATTGCTCGGAAACTAGCAGTGGGTGATATTACAAATCAGAAAGACGTTAATTTATTTTTTTAAATTTCCTACAAAACAAAGGTTAGTGTCAAAGAAAATATACAGTAAGCTGAAAATAAATTCTGTTGTTACGAAATATTTGTTTAAACGCGACTAGAATTAATCATTTATGAATTTAAATCAAAACATGGCATATATAACATGTAAAATCTAAAATTCAGTTTAAAAACTACAAAAAGAAAAACATTTACTGAGACCTATGAGCCTGTTTCTTGTTTACAGGTAGTGATATTTCTGGCTGTAATTTGCTCAGTCTAAACAACTAAGTCTTAAAGGTGGCTGGATGTACTGCTAATTTCTTTCCGTTTTTAGATTTTAGATACAGGAATTAAGAAAATCACATCTCGCATATATACGATGAGGCAAATGGTAATACTCCCTTTAGAGCTGCCTTAGACAATTCTGGATATTCATTTCGTATTTTAAGCTGCACATCGCTCAGTTCAAGATTTGTTTTAATTTAACTATTCGTCAAACGTTAACTCAGTTAGATTTTCGTTTAAATGAAACGATAAAATTTTGGGTAACGCACACCGAAAAGGATTTCGGATCCATTCAGAGTCAGAGAAAACTTTCGGAAAATAATATAAAAACTGATAATTATTAAAACTGATGCTTAAATTGATATTTATCTAAGATCTGTCAAGTGAGTTGTTATATCTTTAATAACCGACTGAGCAACTTTTAGTTTCTTTTCTGTAACAAAAGTTTCGAAAGTACGAAATGCTACAAAATTAATCTTCTTGCAGTATGAGCAACAAATCAATTTTCCTTATTAATGCTTTGATTTTATCATTACTTATAAATATATTTAACCTTCTCTTTGAAAGTCTATATTCAACTCATTCATTTTAAGACAAACATCATTTAAATAAACTAACCTAAGCCATAATAAACTAACTAAATAAATAAACTAACCTAAGCCATGCTTCGTCAATTAAAATATCCAAATATTTCTATCATTGTCATTTATAAACTCTAACGCTTCATCTTTCAGTTCAAATAGTCTCATTAAGACCTTATTCTCCGTATGCCAACACACCGCTATATGTAAAAGAAGTTGATGATGTCCATTACCCATTTCTCAGCATATTTGCGAAAAACTATTTGAGTCAGAGGACGCACTTTTGTAAAATTTATTATTTTAACTCCAGTATTCAATATAGGCAGTAAGTTTAGTGGCATTGCGTTTCCCAGTACAAGCGCTTGTGAACCCATCTTACGTTGGTTCAGGTTAGGATTACGTTGGTTCAGGTTCAGGTTTGATTCAGGTTAGGAGTCTGCTGTGTTTTCTTACCATGGCGCTAACTTCCTTTCTGCACACTCCCACGCAGTTTTCATAAACAAATATTGTTTCCCATAATGCAAGAATTTACCAGTTAAAAGGATTCTTCTTCCGCAGTTTGCATGTAGTTAGTTAATCTTTGTTTTGATCCAGTGAAGACATTTATAATAATAGAAAACATTATACACTCGTGTGAAAAATTAAGAGAATTTGCACATTATGTCGAATTTCTGAAAAACTAAAGTCATATTAATGACATATGGTTTGGATATACATTTATAACAGAGAAAGAGATATACCATTCAAAAGTCATTTTATGTATGCATGATTATCAGTAAAGCTCACAGTGCAGGGATGCCCAGAATTGACGTTATCATATAGAACCGAAAATGAGTCTACTATTATTGGTATTGTCCCCTCTCATAGCTAGGCAAGTCGAGCAGCTTAACGGCATGCTGGACAGGAAGCAGTTAAGTTAAGGAGCCTCTGTGACACTCCATCCCACAAATGCAGCAAGGCAGTTGTCAGCTTCAGGATGGTTCTCGGAAAAGAATGGTTCTCGGAAAGGGATGGAGAGCTAAAATTGCCCTCCCAAGAGAATTCTCTATCAAGGTTTAATAACTATTTAATATCCATCCTTTAGTAACTATAGACATATTTGAACGTAATTTCTAAATTGACTTTGCCTGTTAAGATATAAGCAATTTTTAGCGGTGGCTGCCTATGGGAGGCGGTCGCCACTAGAAATTTTGCTGCAATGTTATATCCTAGTATGTTCTGGGATCATTACTGCATTGAATCGAGAAATATTATTTTATATTATCTTCGATTTCATATTGGTGGCGTATACATGTAACAGAACTATTTAACCGTAACCGAATTATATTGAACGCCACCGAGTGGCGAAGACGAACAGTCTAAGACAGTCGACCTCCAGCCGCGATGACGTTAGGTTATCATATAACAGATGTCTGTAATTCGAATGTTTAATGTTCCGTTATATGTTTAATATTTCTGTATATTTCCTTGTACCCGTTCCTGTGTGCTCTGTTAATAAAATACTTTTAAAGCTAGCCGGCGTTCGTGTTTATTGAGAAACGGCTATATACATATATATTCTTATCAGCGCAACAGAAAACAAAACAGTGAAACAATGAATGTTTCTGAAAATGTTTGCATTTGATAGTTTAAAATTTTCATTCTCTGAAGACAACAATTCTGGAAAAAGACACTACTTGACTAATATCACTTCAAATGTACACAGCGTTTTCACTTCAAATGATGTCAAAGATTAAATTTGATCAGTTGTTAGATTATTAATTAAAATCTTAATCAGGGAATTTAAATACACAAATGAAACAAATTAAACAGTATTAAAAATACGCAATGCAAATAAACCATGTAGTGGCATTTTCAGAATTTTTAAAATTAAATTTTTTATAATACATAGTGAACATTGATTATATACTTCAACATTTATGGATACTCCAACGAACAAAAATATGAAAATAAACAATTGAAATATTAATTAATAAAGCTGTTGTACCTGTGCTGAAAGTTAGCATTCGCTAAAAAATAAAGCACTTATTGTATAAAAGAAAACAGTTCTAATATAGCAGCAAAAGTTAGACTGAAATAGCTTAAATTTAATGAAGCTGAACTAAATACACAAAACTGAACAAAGACATTCATTTACTAAGCGATATGGATTAAGCAAAGTGGCTTTGATTTCAAAGCTTACCGTAATAAAGTATACAAAAATTAACTAGCAGCAGATTTTAAGTTTAAGATTAAATTATTCTCCGCTAAATCAATACTTTTATAAGCTTAAAAAGATTCATAATTTTTTGTTAGAAAACCACATTTTGGCATTTTCCGAAAAAACACATTTTTGTAAATTTCTGTAAATATTTAAATTCATTTGATTACTTTGGTAGTTTAGTGTATTGCTATAATATTATGTGTTATTTTGTTTAGCCATTTTGTTTATTGTTTGCTTTCAGGATGATAATTTTAGGGTCTGTTTTGTGTCTAATTGAATATTTGCCCACAACTTTTGTGTTTACTTTTCATATAGAGTTATAAGTCTTTAAAGTCTGAGTCCGACAACGTTTAAAACCCAAACCTAGCTCAACTAGAAAGTGAAATATGGATAAAAACACTCATGATAGGTCTTAGCGAAAATCTGGTGATATTTAGCAATTTTTCGCTAACTTGGCGACTTTTGGGAATATTCTGGAAACTACAATTTCGAAGGCTTCCCGCGAATTTTTCAGAAAACTTCAAGACACCTCTAAAACACCATATAAATAAGCAGTAGGACGAGTCAGATATTAGTCATCTGTTAGAGTTAATGCTTCAAAAAGAGTTAAGTAAATTACGTTTTAGAATTTATTTATGTAAATGATTTTGAGGCATTTACGATATCTCTCACGCGCTAAAGCGCGATTGCTTAATATCTGCGTTCTTTCTGAGCTATTTGCAGCAATTTATTTTAATGTGTGTGTTATTATTTATAATAAATTGTCAATTTCTTCTTTCTCATTTGGAAAGATTATTCAAGTTGACAAACATCAAAAAGACAACCATGAAAGAGGCTATTCAAGGGCACAATAAACGATATCATTAATAATGAAAGAAAATTCGGCAATCACTATTTTCCTATGGGAAATAGAAGGGCAAGTCTATTCGATAAAAGTGACCTTCAAGTACCATTTCCAAATTAAATCTATGGTCCTAAAAGAGAGCCCGCCCACTCAACGAGCAAAATCACCAACTTTTAAGCTGCCTATTCGTACCATGAATAAAATAATAAACAACGATTTAAATATAAAAAAGCTAAAAAGTGAGATATAGATTTCTTTACTGCAGTCTTTTTTTATATAAAAAATGGAATTTGTTTTGCCAAAAATAGCTACATGAGACTAATTATAATAGAAAGGTATCAATTTGTGACCTTAAAAGAGGAAAACTTTAAAGCTTCATTTCGAAAGTCCAAAGATACTAATTTGATTGAATTTTGTCATACGTAGTTATGTAAATGATATAAATAATTAACCCATAAAGCTAGCAAATGGTAGATGCATAATTCGAGGCTTGGTCACAGTTCGTTTTTCACCTAATATATATTACAAGAAAAGTTTCAATAAAAGGTTGTTGATTATAACTGGTTTTCTGTACAATGGAAAATTAAAATTAAGAAAACCGAAAGACATTTCAAATGAATTCTGTGAATTATTTAAACAATTCATTAGCCTTATATTTAAGAAAAAACATTTCACCTCTTTCTTTAATAAAAAAATTTATTTTAGGTAAATTGGTTTCGTTATGACGAATTACACGAAGGCTAAGTGCGTAACTGAAAGGATGTCTTCGTGAAGGACTTTCTATGAGAACTGACTCGTGTTCACGTTACACATGGGATAAAACACGAAAATCGACCAAGCAGTCATCCCCGTTCGCAAGATCAGACCTCGATCCCGGATCGAATTATGAGCATTCAGTGGTCTTAACAATTGGTCCCTGATGGGGCACTAAGAAGAACTGAACTTAACCACGACAAAGGGACGGGCCACACGTCAACGTCTGAAATTAAATTTCTTTCTCACCAATGACCAAGCAATTAAGATAGCTGAATACGGGTAGTTCGACCCCGGTATGAAACCAAGCAAGTGAACCATGCTTGCTGCATGTTTAGTTTTCGCCTTGTGTATAGTGAATATGAGACAGTTGCCCTTAGGAAGCCTTTCACGAAAGCAATGAAAACATTCCGTCTTATAAATAGATAGTTTTCTTGTGTTTTATCATATTCAAATAACCTAAACTAATCTAACAAGTTCTATTCAAAAATCAAAATTTCTTTTTGTGAGCCAGATGAATTGACAGAATGGGAAAGGCCGTGTAAGAAAACTCGAAAAATCCAGTGTAAGATTAATAAATAGCCTTTTATATGGAAATCAAGGCGCCGTTCTATAATTAAAAGCAAGGGCTACTAGTAAAGATAATATTTGTGTTATAATCAACTGTTTTTCCATTTCAAAATCCTTCAAAAAATATGCTTACAATCTCTATACATATTTGACCATTGCTATGCTAATGTTAATTTAAAAGTAATATTATTAAAACGTTTTTATAATGTAAGCTTTTATTCAAATTTCATAGCATCGTTAAATGAACTAGAAGGAGAAAAATAACTTACTTATCGTAGAGATTAATGGGAGGGAGAAATTAAATCATTCTCTTTCCAAAGTTCATATACAGTTTTATATTTCGAATAATAAAAGTGCAAAACGCTTTTAAAAATTTTGTATGATTTATACTTTTAATATTTCATTTCTATTATTACATTTTATTTAGGCTCTCACACATTTATTATTCGTGATATAAAATTGTAGATGAATTTTTGTAAACAGAATTATTTAGTCTCTTATTTCCGTTAAACTTATAGTTTAAATTCTTTTTTCTTTTAGTTCATTAACGATATTATGAGTTTCAAATAAAAGGCATATTTTATAAAATACATAAATTAAAACATTATTTATATTTTTTGTTTCCATATTTTTTAGTCTCAAGGATGCGTTATTAGTCAAACTGTTGAAATGAAAAATAATTTTTCAACGATGAATATTTACTGTTTTATTTCCAACAATTCTGCTACATCAAATGGCGAAACAGATTCAATGACTTTGACAAAAAATCAGAAATTACGTTAAATTCTCGCAAAGCTTTATTTAAAAAATTTTTCCACTCTATCCGATGGTGCAAATAATACAATTCTGAGAGTTTGGGGTTTTTCATTAAATGAAGGTATGTGCTAAAAATCGTTTCAACATTAAATTTTAAAATATGTTAATCAAATTTTTAAAAACCGCTTCACATATTGTATTGTCATCCACTCATAATACAATATGGCGTTACAAAATATAGAATTTTGCGTGTGCAAAATATGAACTCGACAGTTTATCAGGAAATAGTAGTTTAAAATCGATGACAAAATTTTGACGATAGGGACAAACGCCATGAAAGAGTTAAATGCAAGCTTATAAAAAGGCGGCTATTTAAAAAAAAAAATCTAGGAAGTCGTCTGATTAACATTTCGTAATTATTTTTGTTTCAAAAAAGAGGCTGATGAGTTTGTTTTATAACCTTTGAAATGTTAAAATTGAATTTTAGAATTTTGCAGTCCCATAAAAGAATATTTTAATATTATCACATATCCTTCCAAATAATTTTAAACGCTAAAAATTCTATTGTTTTTTTTAAAATAATAAAATGAAATGAATGCTAAATTCAAAATGCATCTATTAAAAAAGAAAAGAGATATATAAATTATAAAATAGCAGTAGACTTCTTAAGTAAGTTTAATTGAATTTAAACAATTATTTGCAGAAACGAGCGGGAAATAAATAAATAAATAAATAAAATAATTTTTAGAGAAATCTATGCTGAAACAAAAGAAATAGTGTGAGGAATCTTAAAACTGAAGAACAATTCTTTCCCTTCAGTTTCATATTATAACATAATTTTGTAAAGAAAATAAAAAATCTTCCAATGCATATTTGTCATCATTCTCATTTTTAAAAATTATGAAGCGTTTGTTTTATAATCTGTGAAAATTTCAACACTTTGGCCGACGCAATTTTACATGTTGAAATTTTAAAATCATGGATATTAAATAGTAAAAAAAATTCAAGCGGATATTCGAAAATTTACTAGTAAATTACAAATTCTTAGAAAAGTTTTGCACTGATTTCATGTAAAAGATTTTTTTCGCTCTATTCAACTGAAAATTGTTTAGTAATAATGAATAATCATTCTTTTAGTTCCAACAATTCTGTTACATCAAATGGCCGAAAAAATTCAGCTATTTTGCAAAAAAAAAATCAAAAATTACGGTAAATATCATGTAAACTTATGTTTAAAATATTTTTGAAGTTCTATCCGATTGTGTAAGCAGTAAATTTAGGAGATTTTTAGTTTGTTCGTTAAATGCAGATGCATTTATATATATATATGGAAAACCGCTTTAACATTAAATTCAAAAACATTAAAATAGAATTTTGAAAAATTCATTTAACCACATTATGTGTATACATTGTGTATCCGCCAAGGTATGAATTCGATAGTTTATCGGGAAATTATTTAAAATTGCATGAGAAACTTCTGACCATACCAATGGACGGTTACATTTAGCCAAATAAAAGCTTATAATAGCGTTTAACTTTGTCATTATTTGCGGAAATTACGGTTTTAAAAAGAAAATGAAAAATTATGTCGGCATTTATCTGCATACAGAATGCAGCTCGACTCAGAAGATTTATTTTCTCTCCAATGACCTTGAAAGAATAAAAAGGGCAGTAACAATTTTATACTTTGATAAAAGTACTAACAGCTGCAACAGAAAAACATAATATTCGCTATTGTCTGTTACTAGTTATGCGTTCTCATATCAGCAACTGGAACTAATAACATTAAGCAAAAATAAGTATCATAGGAGCCGACAGCTTAGAAAGAGTGGATATCTGAAGAATATTTTGTGTTTACGGCGAGATTTGAATCAATCGAATTGCTAATAAGATTCCAAGGATATGTACAAGCAACTAATGATACAAAATGAGTCTCATTTCTTTCAATGTTAACCAGTTGTCTGCCTTCATTTATAAATATAGCAACATCTTTTCCATTTTCATGTGTTACGCAATCATGCTTTTAGTTTTCTAAAGGAAATGTTATCTTCTTTTTAAAATTTACATTTATCGCACGATGTTATTTGAATACGTACATTTGAAGACTATCGGCCTGACGAAAACGATGCCTTTGTGGAGAACTTTCTTAAGAAAACTAGTTCGTATTCATATCACACAGAAAAAAACCATGAAACCACCGTTCGCCTGTTTACGTACTCGCCTGTTTACCCAGCATTCAGAGGTCTTAACCACTTGGACACGGGGGGGTTACCACTTGGATCTTGTTACAAATTCGCCACCCAACCGATATAGCGATTAGAGACGCTGATTACTGAACCGATGGGCACTGTTTTGAATCCCGGAGAAAGTATGGATGGATGTTTATAAGTACACTGCACAAAAAAAAAGAGAGAGAGAGAGAGTGGGACAGTTCTATATCTCCCGTTCTACTGGGACGATTGACGAAATTCAAATTGCGTTTTCCATGCCTCGAAGGCGCGACTTAGGGTATGTATTAGATTTATATATAGCATTGTTCTAATATACGTATTTTGATATAAAATCGGACTTTTTTTGAAATGGCACGCCAATTCTTTTCCATATTTCGATTCTACGACTCAAATTATGCCAAACTTCTAAATTTTGTAAAAACCGCACGAGTAGTTTTTAAAAAATTAGCTGTCAAAATTCTAGCTCCTCAGTGTTGATTCAATTTGATATGTATTTATTAATATCTCTTTTTTTTACTACACTAATTGATTCCTTATTTCACTGTTCGAAATTTAGGTTCACACCAAACAAAATTCACCCATTTTTTATGATTTATTTTTTAAATTTGTACTTTTAAATAATTTTTATAAATTTTTCGAAAACAATTTTGAATTATAACCTATAAAATTTTTATAATCAACTTGAAGTAGATGTATTTCTAAGTATACTTACAAAAAATTAGACCTTTTTTATTCAAAATTTACTAATGATACTCGTGAATTTATATATAGGCGCGTTTTGAAATTTGGCATATTTGAAAGCCATAATAACCGTGTTACTCTAATATGGTTTACGCACTTTGCTGAAATTACTTGAAAGAAGAACGATGTGACTTTTTTACGCTCATCCACAATATAAAAAGGTAGGAACGATGTGACTTTTTTTTGCTCTATTACAATGGAAAGGATAGGAAAATAGGTTACCATGTATTAAGAAGTTCGCCATGGGAATTATTCTTGGAGCAACTGAAAAAAATCTGCCAAATTAAATTTTTGAATTTCTCCGTAAATTTCACACCAAATTTTACAAAATTTAATATTTAGGCATAATTTGAATCGTAGAATCGAAATATGGAAAACAATTGCTATGTTATTTCAGAAAAAGACCCATTCTGTTGCAAAATACCTATGTTAGAATAATGCTATACGTAAATCTAATGTATATTCTAAGTCGCGCTTTTGAGACATGAAAAACACAATTTGAATTTCGTCAATCGGCCCAGTAGAACGGGATAGAACTGTCATTTTTTTTGGCAGTGTACATAGTGTCGGTGTGCCAAATGGCACTCAAAATACACGGCAAACCGAAAAGCTTTCGAGAGGTTGATAATAGGAGAAGAAAGGTGGGATACATTTCGGACAGCTCCCCTCTTCCGGGTACTATTCCAGATTATACCTGACAACCAATAATGAAATTTGGCTGTCCCTCTTACTTTCATTTGCTGCACAAAATTAAATAATTTTATCTCCAGTTATTTCACCTATCTATTATTCCGGTATTGATACATACAAGAATTTAGCTTAATTGCAAGACAACATTCGTTTCATATTTACTAGATAACTAAAAGTAGCGTTTATTTCTGTAAACTGAAGATGACTTGATTCTATTTTTCAGAAATATATATATATATGTATATATTGCTACTTCTTCTCACGTACGTTAAGGGTTTGCGGATTTGGAGTGATTAACGATGACACTTGATGAAGTATCAAGACACACTTTATTGGCAGTATTTTTCAAGACAGCTCCAAAATCACGCTTAAGTCGTCGAAGAACTACTATAAACACGCTGAGACAATCAGCAATACAGCCTTCAGGCTGTCAGGCTATAATGGTGGAGACAGCTTCACGGCAAAGCACCAGAGTACAGCTCACGACCCTGCTTGGTCGTTCTCGGAACCTTACGTACTCTCGAGACTCTCTACGCTACAACTCGCGATGCACTCGACGATACGCTAGAGTACAGCTCCCGACTCGGTTCACTCGTTCTCGAAGCTCAACACACTCTAAGATAAAACTCGACGATGCACTAACTCGCGATATCCTAAAAGAAGACTCTCTCGATGCATTCGACGACCAACTGGGCACTAGACTACGAGACACTTGCTCACTGACTGACTATCAACTCGGTAGACTAGGCACTGACTCACGCTCCGCGTACCAGCAGTTTTTATATAGCTTTTGGCTTGTGTTCGAGAACATTCTGGGCTAAACCGGTAAGAATTCGTTCCAGAAGGTTCTCCATGCGTCTATAGCATATCGCCAATTCTGTCGCCAAATGGGCGATGTCTCGCCAAATATGGCAACCCTGCCTTCGCTTGCCATTTTCTGGCAACCTTAAGTCTGCTTTGCGGGGAAGCTATCTTACCGCGCCTGGACATTTCGTAACAACATACATTGTTACGGAAAAAGTATTTAGATTCTGGTATTTTTTAGGAAAATTAATTAATATTTTTTTATATAAGATAAAGAAATGGAATTTAATACGAAGTACTTCTGTGAGTACTGTATATTTATCTACCAGTAAGGAATCATATTTCAAATGCAGTAATTGGAGTTTTCTGGTATTGCTTGTGTAAAATCTTTAGTCTTTGAGCCAGAGACCAAAATGTTTAAGGTATTCATATTTTAGACAGTAATGGTATGTAATAAAAAGCTGCCATAAATTCTGCTTACATTTTTACAGTATTTAAAGTGACGCATTCATTGAATAAAATGAATTTTTAACCAAAAAATGGTGATCGAAATTTATCCTTGAAAAAGAAGAATGGTTAAAAGTGGAAAAATATGGAAATGTAGAGTGATTTATCAGATGAAAGCAGCGGAAATGAACAGCCTGCAACCCACCTGGTAATCGCGTAGAAGAACCACTTGTTAACCAGTCAGAACTTCTTATACATGACACTGAAAACAAGAAATATACATTGAAGCCAAATGTACTAAATCGATCACGATAGAAATGCTTTTATTCCCTCTACTTCCTGAACCAGATGTTCGGAGAAAAGCGTTTTTGTTACATAACGGATGCGTAGGAAACAAACAGCTACAAAGAATTCAACATTCTAGTGCTGTGTTGAAATTAAATTACTAAGCGAACTCCTCCTTTGTTTCTTATTAGATGAAGTAAAATAACCTCCGCAGCATGAACATTAAACTAAATACTTAAGTGTAAATAATACTAAAGTATATTTGCACGTGAATACTTTACCAAATGACTTATTTTTAAATAAAATACAAAGCGTATTTACACTCTTTTAGGACAATTTCGATAAAGAATTGAAAAAAAAACCAAATATTTTTAACAAAAATTGTCAGTAAAAAGTAAAGTGCCAATAAAAGCTTATTATTTGAAAGTAGAAATAGCGTCTCTACTTTTAAATTTATTCTTCTTTTAAAATGTTGCATGGAAACAAGATGTGGATTGTAAAATATGCGTTTCGAAACTTTTTATAATTTTGTTTTGTTAATTTAATATCTTTTGAATATTGTATTTCAGATCTTTTTTCAGAAAACAGTCCGACTCCGTAAGACTCCATAATTCAGAAAGTAAATCTAATTGATCATAATTTTTGTGAAATGCATGTTATTAAAACTTTTAAGTGCAAAATAAGCAACATTATAAAACGGAAAGGAAAAAACCGTCAAACATAAAAAAAGCTTACATAAAAAAAGACTCCAAACGAATACTCGAAAAATGTGTATTCCTTTTCTCATGTTTCTGAAGTTAAATTGTTGTTAACAAACTAAAACTCGCCGATGCAGAAATCAGTTACAAAGTCTTTAAGTACATCTGTAGCATCAACAAATAAAATAATAAAACAAGTTGAAAAAGATAAATGTTTACCGGATTTTGCCGAGTCAATTTGAAGAACCTCATATGAAAGCCATTTATTTACGCTATGCTTAAGCTATTTTAGTATCCTATCGGAAAAAGTGAAAACTACTACCTCGGAGAATCTGGAAGCTAAAATATCTATAAAGCAAAGTTTTTCAGGTTCAAAAGAGAATGTTATCATTGAATGTAAATCCGAAAATTAATAAAACGAAGAACAGTCCAAGTAATGCTGATTGTAGCATCTAAATACTTTTTCCAAACCTTGATGCTAGAATTAGAAAAGAAAAGAACCTTATTTTCGAAATCAGGTATACACTAACTAGCAATTACAATGTTTATTAGAGAAAGAAGTACAATGTTTATTAGAGAACTCATAGCTGTGTACTAGCACGTTTGTAATATTAGCTATAATGGATGAAGACAATGTATTTCAAACATTGCTTAAATAATCTAAGCATTTCTTCGGGACCAGTGCCCAATGCTAGTTAAAAGATGCACCCAACAGAAATCTCTCTGTAGCTGTAATAGCCAAGAATACAAGTTAAGAACATACATCAAAAGGCTGCACATTTCCATGAAGTCTTTCATAAAATTTTTAATGACATTAATTAGAGAAGCAATTAATGTTAATTTGTATAGAATTCTTTTAATGTTTTCGAGATACCAGAATACCCTATAAATTATACTGTCAAAATTATATTTAGATTGTAATATAAAAAATAATACTAAAAGTAAAAAGTGTGAAATAAATACAAAGCCCAAATATGCGAGGGAAGGATGAAACGTTTTGAACCTCAGAGTGAAGGGGATTTTTGACCTACATTTTCTCATTATGATTTCTCTATATAATCCCCTTAGATCAATGCACTTATGCATTTTGTGATGCAATTTACAGTCTTCTTATAGAATAATTTGTCCTTTGATAGTCTTAGTCTCTTAGTCTTAGCTCTCCTAAACGACAACCTCAATAACGTCATCCTTCCTGTTGAACTGAAGTCCTAGAGGTGAATTATTCATAGTAGAGAACAGAGGAAAATTTGGCAAGACAAGATAGGGAAATAAGTTGGATGAGGAAGCGAGATGAGGCCACAATCGACTAAAGTAGCTTATGCAATTGCGACACGGTGAGGAGGTGCATTGTCTTAATGCAGAATGATTCCTTTCTCAGTTCCGTGGCCCCTTCTCCTCCAAGTTATCTATTAATTTGACTACCACATTGGTATGCTGTTCTCAGTTGAAAATAAAACTTCTTATTGCAAAATCAGCCAAAATTAGTCCTTCAAACTTCCACCCTTATTTTCGGAATTCTTTGTTTTTCTCCCCTGCAACAAGATGAGCCAAGACCTTCTGCATGGATAATTTTTATGCCGCACACCTTTGATCGTAATCTGCATACGTTCAGATACTGTTTTTGCAATAATTCGATGGTCGTCCATGATCATATCCAGTACAACGTTGATATTCTCCTGTTTTGTTGCCGTTCAATGGACGTCGTTCTCGTGGTTCATCCAAAATGCTTTATATATATCGGAAGCCTGCTATACAGCGTTTAACAGTTGCAAATAATGAGACTTCATTTCCTAACATCTGCACGATATCCTCATGAACGTTTGTTGCCATGAGACAGTTAGTGAGTGAGTGAGCTGATGAGTTAACGTTCTTTGCAACTATTAAGCTTATAACACAACACAAATTAAAACTTAAAATCAAACAACTGTATATTACACTACTCTGGGTATTTTCACAAACTTAACATGATAATAGGAACTAAACTGATAACTTATCTTTACCCAAATACAAGATGAAGATATACGAGTAACTGTTAAGTTTCAATTGGTTAACGCAAAAATGTACTAATTTCAAAACTACACTATTTGGGTAGAATATGCTGTACATAAATTCTTAAAGCAACTTACCAACGCCCAGCCACTAATTGCTGGTATCTAATGTATTATGAGTATATATGTAGAATAAAAAACACTTGAAGGAAAATTCTACTTTTAATTTTCAATAGTTCCTTAACTCTCCGTTTTGATTTGGTTATTTCCCCTTTATTGTCCTAAAAATAGCAATCCCCTATAATAAATATCTGTAAACTGCGTCATTTCTAGATCACTCTAAGTCATATGATTCTTATATAACACTTCTGATGCACGCATTTATTTATATAAATGTTTACGCAAATAAGATTTGAATTGGGAATAACATCTTTTATTAATTTCCAATAGGGGAATTCGGAAATGAAACATTTTCGCTTTGAGTTCAACTTTCTTCTAGGGTACCACGTATTCTTGCTGCTTGCTTATTCTCCTGCAAAATCTTGCCGCTTACCTCTCTCTTTTCACCCACCCATAATGTGAAAGAACGAAGACAAATGTAAAATAAAGACGGATGTGCACCAATTGCGCTCATTATTTTAAAGTAGTTCTAACTGGTTTTAAAACTGTGCGTTTCAAGCGTAAAAAAATTTTTGTTTAATTGGCTTGACCGCAACTACGCATTTACGCATCTACACGCCATGACCATCTAACACATCGGCCGTGAGTGAAAGGATTTGTGAATCTTCTGCTCTAAAATGATACATATACATATTTTATTTATTTATTTAAGTGCAGATACATCCGAGTGACAATATAAACCGCCAGGAGATACTCTCTGAGCGATGGCAGTGGGGCTTTATCTCCAATAAGTGGAAAGTTAGGATTACCCTTTTCCTTTTAAACTAAGCCGCTGGCCATTCAGTTTGCATGAATTCCTTATCTGAGCGTTTATTTTGACGAGATGACGAGAGCCAAGAAAAAAAGGAACACATTTAACTGTTAACTGAACATTAAATTAACATATTTAATTGTTAAATGAATATTTAACTGAATATTTGTTAATGGAGGAATAATTGTAGGTTAATTTAATGTTAAACGTAGGAGTAATTGTAACAACTTGGCGAAAGTCGTCTTCCAACACAGTATCAATACATTTTGCCAGATTACTTTTTTGTGTAATTAAATGCATTGCTTTGCACAACAGCGTAATTTTTATTAAATTATTATTTGTTATAGCGATAAGTCTGAAAATATGAAGTCACAAAAATTTATTGTTAGAAATATACGAAATGCCTCTTCTTGTATGAAGTGGCTTCTTGATGCCAAATATTTTCCTCAGTTGACAATCAAGAAGTTCTTAAGTCACAGTGGGAATCCTAGCATCTGACATCCTGGCAATACATCTCTAGCAGAGTTTTGCACTTTTATTTTCCTTCTTTCAGTTCTTCTTCTTATCCGTACCGCATTTTTTCAGATGTGTCTTGTTATTCAATCCTCGGACAGATTGCTGACGATTTCCTTGAATCCGAAAACTGGTTGGATATCAATCTATGATATTTTATATTCACTTATACTTTTATATTTCCTGGACTGACGGTGATAGATGTTTACTGGGTGAAAATAATATGGCATGCGAGAAAAACTGATGTAACTTCCTGAATTATTATAACATTTGCAGATTTTACAAACATGATTTTGTTAATAATTTGAGAGTAATAAATTTGCGATATGTCTTTAAAAACAGACTGAATGACAAGTGCCTTATTTTAGGTCTTGAACACGAAAGGCATAACTCAGGTTTTTCAGTTATTTTTTTGCGCTTTCTTAGCATGCGTTCGTAATGTAGTTGTCAGCACGTTCGACGCGTGTTCGAGAGGACGGTGGTTCGAGTCCCCGCGAGAGCATTGCTCACTTTTCATCTTTCCTCCTTTTCAAAAAAATACCTGATGTCTCTACAAGGGTTGCTTTTTTATATTTCGATGGCGTTTGACATTTGATTAACATTTACATAATACTGAATTTCTTATTTGGGAAATGTTTATATAATTTCAGATTTCAAAGATGCTCATTGCTTTGAGAAATTCAAAGGTTCGAATAAAATTTCACTAAAAACAGAAGGATTGTTGCCCATTATTTTATTTTATTTTAGTATTATAAAATGCTGTAAAAGATATTACGAAGATCCTCACCTAAAGTGTAGAAAGATATATACACTCATTGCCATAAAAATTTTCGCACCAAGAAATAATTGTGGGATCGTAACGAAACTTGGCATGAAGGAACATGTCGGGTAGATATGCAAATGATTAGAAATGCAGCGTGATTGCGCTTTGCGTAATGCCTAGAGGGCATTACGCAAAATAACTTACTAAACTTCGTTCATCTTGTAGTATTAAACAGGTAAGTAGAGCTTGTTTGGGTGTACTTAATATTTGCTAAGGAAAGGCTGAGGTAGACATGCCATTACTTTGCCATCGAACCAATATCAGCAGCTGTCAGAGTTCGAGAGGGGAAGAATCATCGGGATGATGGAAGCTGGATGGTCAGCTTGGCGAGTAGCTCGTCAGGTAGGCCGTTCTGCTGATTTCACTATGAGGAGGTGTTGGAACCAGTGGACGGACAGAAGAGACGTCATTTACACAGCGACTAGGCTCAGGACACCTTCTTCAGACCAGATGTCGAGAAGAATGTCACATCATACGACACGCACGCGTATAGCAACTGCCTCATTGGCCGCTATCCAGACACAGGCAGCAGCTTCATTACGGCCCCTGTGTCTTCCCGAACTATTTCAAGGCGCCTGGTTGGAATATCTGGTATCGCGGCGCCCATTACGTATGCTGCCAATGATATCCACCTACCGACGCCTCCGTTTAGAGTGGTGTCGGGCACGACAGGATTGGACTTTAACGGAATAGAACCAGGTCGTCTTCAGCGACGAATCTAGATTGAAGGTGACCAGTGATAACAATCGTGTTCGTGTGTGGAGGCCCCGTGGTGAGCGCCTCAATCCTGCCTACACTTTACATCGACAAACCGTTCCTATAGTTGGTATGATGGTATGGGAGCCATTGCTTACGATACACGGTCACTTCTAATATTGATCCATGGCACAATGGCAGGCCAGCAATACGTCCATGACATCCTTCAGCTACATGTGTTGTATGGCAGGGCTTTCAGGAGCCTGTTTTCAACAAGACAATGCTCGGCCACACACAGCACGAATCTCACAAGACTGCCTCCTCCACATCAACGTCTTTGCCTGGCCTGCTCGATCCCCAGATTGGTCACGAATCAAGCGTATCCGGGATCATTTGGGGGATGGCAAGTGGAACAGCCTACGAGATTGGCCGAACTAGAGGCGCATTTGCAGCAACTGTGGAACGAGATGTCTCAGGACACCACGCGGAACTTGTATGCCTCAATGCTCGCTCGTATCGCATCGTGCATTCGCGCTAGAGGTGGTTCAACAGAGCACTAAAACTTCCGTTCATGTGTACTTTCTGCAATATATGATTCTTTTTTTTTTGATTTTCTAATCACTTACTTATAAAATTTCGTTTCATTCTGACAACTCTTTCTTGGTGCGCAAATGTTTATGGCAATGAGTGTATATATCTTTACGTTATTTCACGAAATGTTGCTTTGTGTGAAAAACGAAGTATAATTGATTCTTGAACTATACTGAAGGGAGAATCTAATATGGTGTATTCGCGTGTTACTTGACGAACCCTTAATTATTAGCAATGGCTTTCTGGTGGAATCCTTACGTATAGACAGTCGTTCACATATTTTGCACAAGCATCCTACTAGTAAGCCCTTATTTGCCTAACGAATCAAATAATGCTTTAAATTAGAATCAGTAACCAACGCATCAATCTCCTGATCATTGTTCAACCTTTTCTCTCAACCCCCAATGATCTGACTCGAAAAATGTTTTTTGATTTGTTAATATTAATGTTAACTTGTTGAGCGCATGTAGAGAACTAAATGTCTTTGACTGCTCAGTGTTGATGTTAACTCGTCGAGAGCTTGGAGAGAAGTAAAATTTTTTGACTGATCAATGATCTCTCCCAGACTGCTTTCGATTGCTTTTATTTTCGAAAAAAATTAATTTTAAACTCAAGCATTGATCAGCTCAGTGCGTCCACACCGCGCACACTTTTTTCCTCTTCGACCCTCTTTTTCCTCCTTTATTTTCTCTCTTCGCCTTTCGGAATCATATTAACCAAGATGCTGATGTGATCTCTAACACTAGAAATTATAATTAAAGTAACAGTAAATGATAACTAAAATAACAATAAATAATAATTAAAGTAATAACTGAAGTAGTCAACTCGTGACTTTCTCAAGCCCATTCGTCTCATAACATTTTAAAACTAACATCAGAATAATTCACAGAATGCAGATCATACAGTTAGACCATAATAATAAGGCTTATAATACCATACTGATTGTATTACTGAAATTTTAAAATTCATAGTTTTAAATATATAAAAATAACATCCTACCTGCTTTCCAAATAAAAGTCTTAAAATTCAGGATTCTGTTTTAAATTGCTTTGCAAATCGTTGTCATCCTCAGCTTTAAAACAAAGAATAATTAAATTTAATATTTTGATATATTCTCTTTTTTTCAAATATTGATTTAGTATTTTTGAGTGTTAACAGCCCTTACATATTTTGTGAATAAACGTCTCAGAGAAGGAAAAAAAAGTAAAATTTAAAACCTTTATTACAAATGTTAGAAGTAAAAATTTTTACAGGTGAAGGTGACTGGAGCAAATCCCAGTACTTCATCAGGTTATATTCCAAATATAAATGGTATACCGAATATAAAAAAAGTATGGTAACACTTAACATTCCGTAAATTAAATATTGATTTCATGAGTGCGTCCACGCCACATTTGTTCCTCTTCACCTTGATCCTTGCAATAAAATAAGCTGGAGTAAATAAAATGTTGTTTAACAAATCGTAAAGAACAGGAAATCAATCTTGTAGCATACTTATACAAATGTGTTTCACAATAGCTCACTTCTTCGTATTCTCCTCACTGTTGTCTTATACAAAACACAGTAATGTTACATGCATAACTAAAATTATATTTCAGAAATTGAAAAAATTTTGTAATAGATTGTTTTCATATTTTAACGTATTAATTCATTAAATTCTGTGCTGTTTATATTAAGCATTCATGGCATATATATATTTCTATTATTATTAATATTTTTAAGTTACGAGATTCTCTTGAGATATTTTTAAAAATTATCGAAAATCTTTATAAAACTTCTCAGTATTGTTTGCTAAAGAACAACCTATGCATAAATGAAGCCAAGTAGTTTAAACTTGTGTTATTCAAAGATCAATTGTGATTTCTTCATGAGATAATATGTTTTCGTGTGTTTAAGGTTTAAAATTTTGAACTCATACTTATTTGTTTTATCCATTACACTAGCTATGGTATCAAGTTTTAAAACAAAATTCGAAATTTCTCCCATGTTCCACCCACCAGCGGCCAAGTGGTCTAAACTCTGGTAGCTGGGCTCTATTCCAGCCGAACGTTACGAGACTGTTAAGTGTTTATTTTGGGAAAACAAATTTCATCAAGCTATCATCGATTCTGTGCGTATTCATTCTATTATAAACACATACGTATCTAAACAGTTAACGGCGGATCAGCAGGACAGGTGCCAGTTTCGATCCAAGTTGAAATGTCATTCTTAGGCATAGATTACGCTTATTTTTGAAAACTACTTTCAGTACTGAGATAAACTTCCACAGATTTCAATTTGGGATAAACGTTATCTAACAAAGTTTTAACCATTTCAGCAATCCTCAATAGTTATTCAGCTCTAAAGGCTCGTGCAGGTACATTGCGCAAAAAAACTGGCACAGTTCTATATCTCCCATTCTACTGGACCGATTGACGAAATCCAGCTTGCATTTTCTATGTCTCGAAAGCGAGACTTAGGATATATATTAGCTTTATCACTGTTCTAACATAGGTATTTTGCCAAGTTTTGTAAAATTCGCACGAGTAGTTTTTAAAAAATTAGCTCTCAAACTTTTAGCTCCTCCGTATTAATTTAATTTGATATATATTTATTAATATATATTTTTTATTAAACTTATTTGATTCCTCTTTTTACATTTCGAAATTTAGGTTCATTCCAAATAAAGTTTGCCCATTTTTATGATTTATTTTCAAAATGTATTTTTAAATATTATTTATAAATTTTTCAAAACAAATGTTTGATTATAACCTATAAAACATTTGCCATCATCTTAAAATGGATGCATTTCTAAGCATACCTGCGAAAAATTATTGTTTTCTACTCAAAATTTCCTACGATATAACGTGAATTTACATCTTAGTGCGTTTTGAAATTAGGCATATTCATTATAAGCGATAATAACGAAAATGTGTTTTAAGCAGTTTGTTAAAATTATTTGAAAGTAATGAACGCGACTTTTTTTCCGCGTCGTAGACAATTAAAAAAGGGAAAGGAAAATAGGTTGCCATAAATTAAGAAGTATGCCAAGTGAATTATTCTTGGCGCAAACTGGTAAAAAATGCGCTTATATGAATTTTTTAATTTGTCCGTAAATGTCGCACCAAATTTTACGAAATTTATTATTTAGGCATAATTTGAGTCGTAGAATCAAAATATGGAAAAACATTGGCATGCCGTTTCAAAAAAAAGGTCCAATTTTGTGTAATTGTGTGTAACCTATATTAGAACAATGCTGTAAATAAATCTAATATATATATATATATATACTAAGTCGCGCTTCGAGAGATGAAAAACGCAATTTGAATTTCGTCAGTCGGCCCTTTAGAACGAAAGATGTAGAACTGTCCCTTTTTTTTTTCTTTTTTCCGCAGTGTACTTTGTTAGAATTCGTATTGCCGAAATTATTCTAATGTTTTACATGAGCTCGTTGTTCATCTGTGTTAATAAGTGGTTCATTATATAGCTCATGAATGTTCGATTTGATTCATTCAATGACGTTGACTGAATCTAAATAATTGAAAGCAAACTGCTATCGAATTTCTACTTTGTTATTAGTGATTCAGCAAAATAAATTTCAAATCCAATGAAATAATTTGAACAGCGAGGAATGATGTGTCCATACTACCCTCGTTGTGCTTGCCGTTAATTCATACTATGCTTCATCTATAGTTTCGATAATATTTCTGATGTTATGATTCTTCCAAAGCTCCTTTAAAATAAAATGCAGTTTCTCCTCTTGTAGCTTTTATGGTTTGAGAAAAACTGCAATGCAAATAATAGGATAATAATTGTCCCTTTAGACTAACAACAAAGAAATAAAGAAAAGAAAAGAAGAAAGAATCTGTGTTTTGTTATATGCGTATCACTGATTTTCTTTAATTAATTATCAACTAGAAAATCTACAGTATTTCTACTAGAAATAGCGCAATTTCACCCATTCTGCAAATAAAACCGGTGAAAAACACATGTAAATTGTTAGTAGTGTTTTATGTTAATCATGATACAGATTATTTCCCTTTCTTGTGTTTTTTTTTTGTGTGTGTCATCCAATTAACCGTGATTTTGAGTTAACCGCGGACACAGTTCACAGCAATACCGCGGTTAACCAGCTAATCTAAAGTGACTGTATCATTATACAACTTATCAAAATTTTTATATCTTTGCTCCTGAACTACGATATATGAAGATAAATAAAAATGAGAAAGGTTAGATTTAAAGATATAAAAATATTGTTATTAAGTTAAAAAGTATTGTTATTAAGTTAAAAAGTATCATTGTTAAAAAGTATTGTTAAATAAATTGTAAGTAAATATGAACATGTGAGTTAAATATTTTCAAATCAAAACGTTTTAAGAACATTTTACCTCGTTAAATGTAATAACTGCCTCGACTGCCGATAGGTGGCTCTGTCAGCAGGCGCGTGATTTACGGGAAAGACTATTTTTCAAAGAGTAGCCTGATCCTAATGCAATTGTGGAGAATGATGTAAGTACTTTTCATTGTAATTCTTACTTCGGCTGCTTTTTTATATAACAGGAAGTATGACTTTCTTGTAAATGCAAAAACAGATTGCAAATGCCAGAAATGTCATCGTAATAATAAACAAATCATCTGTTAATTCTTAATGGTACAAGAGCGAACGAAGTAAACGTTAATTAAATTAATTAATATTGTAAATTATTAACATTAATAATTGTAGTACAGTCGAAGTCCAGAAATCCGCAATGCTTGGGACCAGAGGTTGTGTGGATTTTAGGATTTTACGGATTTCGGGACTGAAAAGCCAAATCATAATATTGGACTAAAAGGACAAAATAAATAAGGCATATTAGATACATTTACTTAAATTATTATGTACAATAATATACATAATTACATTATTTTATTATATACATTAATACATTAAATTATTATATATATTCATTTGTATTAGTGATTACAAGAATATTTTAAAGCATTAAGGACATATAGAATAGAGACGTGTAAAAATAAGGGATACTAATAGAATATAAATTTTTTTAACTTGTTTCAAACATTTTTCTGATAGAGATTTGTTTTAAAACTTTAAGTGCTCCAGAGTAAGTTTTTTTTGTAAATTTTACAGAGTCATAATCTCTTGGTCTGTGACACAGCTCTGTTGTTCTAAATATTTTAGGTATTTTTCATCTTGTTCCAAACCCTCATTAAAAGATATTTTCTCACTCCTATCAAATTCATTATCTGTGTCGGTGTCAAAATCGTTTTCTTGCTGTGGCGAGTTCAAAACAGAGCCAATGATTTGATCATCGGTTATCTGATATGCCAGTGTATCAGCGTTGGTTCATCTGAAAACATCATCCATGCTAAAAACCTCTTCTGGGCTAAGACTTTTTTTCTGCCGCTAACACAGAATCATTATTATTCGGTAATTATGACGTCATTATTGGATAAATATTTTTCTTCGGTATTTCATTCTCCATTCTGTGGTTTCTGGAACCTATAAATTCAATGTTTATATTTTGAGAGGTAATGCGGATTTCAGGAGTTGGCGGATTTCAGGTCGGCGGATTTTCGGTACTTGACTGTACCAATGTTAAGTTAATATACTAAGTTTGCAAATTATAAAAGTGTACTAATAATAGTGTTTGAAGGCAAATAAAATAAAAAACTGAAAGCAAATCTATCGTTATGTGATTTCAAAATATGAAATTGATTATGAGATAAATGATTAAATAGATCATAGTTAAGTTAGAGAGAATTTTAACCACTACGTAAAGTTAAGGACGTGTCTGTAAAAATATACATTTAGAACAGTATTTCTATTTTTAATAATTGTATTATTCGTGTTCAAAAAAGTATACTAAAATAGTAAACTAAAAAAAAACAGTACAATGGTTGATAACAACGTTTACTTTCATTTATCTTGCAGAGGTCTACTGTCTACTTTTATGTGAAATCTGGAGAATAGCGACTGCACAGAAGAAGGGTTCAAGCTACCCTTTATTACACTCTTTAAATTCTTTATAATGCTTTTACTTGACTCTAACACACTATGCCTCTGCTTGGGCGGAAACTGAAACAGTAGAACTTAAACTTAAGAATTGAAGATATTAACTAGCAGAAGAATTAAATTACAGGGCTCAGATAATCCTGTATCCTACAGCGCATAGATGAGTTTAGTGGCAGCAAAATAATAGCTGTTAAGCCACGTCTAACCAGCAATAAATGCTAAGCCGAAGCTTTGCTCTACAATACGCACAGAGCTCTCACAGATTCTCTAACTTTCCCTTCTAGAACTCGATATTTAAACTTTTAAACATATTTCTAGTCTGTATTTTGTTCTATCATTTTTGTTATTCGGTTGAAACGGCTGTTGAACATTTACCTGAATTCCAAATTCATTGAGGTGAACTTAACAGATGCTTTCAGTCAGTGACCCTCAGTTTCTTTTACCCAATATACCCCTTTCACCATTGCTAGAAGAACCTTCCTCTCCTCCATTCCAAAACTCGAAAAATACATATACATTTATTAAGATTTAGATTTTTTAACGTGTTTTATAAACTTAAAAGCGCAGAAAACTTTGACATATATCAAAACTTGAATAGATTTTATATTTATAAACTGAAACTAAATAATTAACATCTAAATAAAAGTTGAACTCATTTTCCCCTGAAACTATGAAATTTCCCGCCCCCCCCCCATAATGGTGAATTTCTTCCAGTGGGGACCCTGTGCTTTAAATTGGTAAATAAAAAATATATATATTGAACTATGCATCGAACATTCTGCTTCAGTACGAAACCTCTGGTAAAAGTTTTATTGAAAAATTTGTGTGACTGCAATATTTGTAAGGTTTTACTCTTGTAAAAGCTTAAATAAATATCCTGAAGATTTTAATAGATGTCAAGCGAGTTATCGATCTAGTATTAATTAATAAGGCAAAGTCTTACGAAGGTTAAAATAACCTTTTTATTAGTCCTTTAAATTTAACAAAGGGCATCAACAGTGCTACAATACGGCCGTTTGTGGGTATTTAAAATAACATAAGTAAAATTAAAATTCAAGTAACGTAGTCGGAGACTGTCTATTAAAATGGCTCGATTATTAAACGGTGCGTATTTAAAGTCGGCTAGCAAAACGGCTGAAGCCGGAATAATTCTTAGTGGAGCAGGCCACAGGACGTAAACTGTAAACAAGGCTGCCAAAAGATCTAAAGCTATCAAGCCCTCCGCTTAAATAATCAAAACCTAATTTGTATTCAAGTGAGGACTATGGAAAGAAGAAATTATAATAAAGGTTATAACCATAGTATTATGTTAATTAGCATAGACGTTATGTATTTAATTGCCAGATCGTAATCAAATTTACTGTTTTTATGCTGACTGAAATCTTAAGAAGGAAAAAAAATAAAATTTATTTTTGAAGCTTCCGAAATTCTCTCAATAATACATTTGTAAACCTTTGCTGCAAACCCTTCATTGCAAGATGCATAGATGCAATAGTTGAAATACGTTGCTGTTGTTGCTATGACCAATCTCACTTGTCTGACAAACCTCAGCACAAGCCCGCAACACTCATCGTGGCAAGAAGTCAAATACGCCTGTCGTTGGCAAGAGCCTTGAGCACCGAGAAAGCGCGCCCCGTGGGGACTGGTCCGAGGGTCTCCCACTCCCGTTCTCCTACCATCAACCGCTGAAAAGAACTTTCGGCTCGCCGCATATTTAGAGTGCCGCCATGCTGCGCGGGTACTATACATTTACAAATATCCATGCCTTCTTCGGCATTCGAACCCCGGCCCATCGGTATAGCAATCAGCATTCCTAACTACTCTTCCAGTTGAGTGGCGATTATTGCTGTGTAGACCCAGAAAACCAAAGTTCGAATAAAATGTGTGTACACGTGCAGTAACGCACAGCTAATGCATAATCAAAATGCTAAGGAATCTTTCATTTCACTACATAACTCCGAACGAATCTTATCTTTAAAACTTGTGCTCCGACCTCAAGTTTATCTATCATATTACAATTCTGCATATGCCCCAATTTCATTGCTACAGTTGCAATAAATACTAAATTTTCCATTCTATATTTAGTAAAATTTATTACATATCTATATTGTACCTACAATCATTAATATGGAGAATGATTCACTGATATGAAAAGTGACATCGGTATGATGGATTACCTAAGTTGCAGTTTAATGCAAGAGTAATACATTAATTTGGCTTTTATTCTGTTGTTGTTAAAATGCCAGTAAAGATTCGGAGTGCAAAGGTAAGCCTTTATAATATGCAGAGCTTGTAGATTTCCTCCAAACAAAGAACAAATAAACATTTATTATCTTCTACACGTGTAATACTTATCAACAAGTAAATTGGAAATATCAGTGCTTATCCAGCGTTATTTCGCTTTAACAAAAATGAAACAACTGAGAGATCTAATTAGTATTTTAATCTTTAAATCGAAGAAACATATGTAGCTAAATATATTCTCTCTCTCGATTCTTCAGTTAATTCAACGTTCAAATTCTTCAGTTATTCATTCGATTTCAAATTCTTCAGTTAATAGCTACGAATTTCAGTTTTATGATTCATCAAAATTCACTCGTTGTGCTGTGCATTAAAGCAGTGGCTTCAAACGCAAACTGCATGTGAACCAAACAGCAATCTGAATTCAGCTTGACGGGTCAAATTTTTTTAACGAAATGAAAAGATTTTGTTAACGAAAAAAGATACTTTTAAATTAAATGTTAAATTTTATTTACTAAATATTTACCAAACCATATATATATATATATATAT
>KK119807.1:419649-474480 GCA_000611955.2 Stegodyphus mimosarum
AAATGTAAAAGATATCAGCAAGAAATTTCTGTTGTTAATGCTTTGTAATTCAAATATATTGACTTCTAAATATTAAATTTTCAGAATAAATATTTTGCTTCATATAACGTATTTCGAACACTTCTAATACATTGAATTAAACACTAAGTAACCTAGTTTTAACTTAAACTAGAAATAAACAGATGGCGAAAACCTTCCAGTGGGACTACATTAGAAAATAAATAATGGCAACGTATTCTCTTTAATTTACTAAATCTTGCTTTGACGCATATAGAAAAATTTCACGCGAGTACATCTGTATGTAAATAATTATGAACTTTTTTATTTCTTATTACGATTTTAAGTTTATCAAAGAATAGTAGGACTTGTTTTCATTCAGCAAGAAGTATAAATCTGAGCGATTGTTTCAATTACTCAGTACGATTTTTGACACAAATTCATTTTGGACAGGATACAGTTTGTAAAATATAGAAACTGCTATTAGTACATAATATTCACTATTGTAAGAAGATTTCTTCGCTGGGGATGGTATTTGGTTCATCTCCGTCCTCGGAAGCCATTATTGCGGTGCACTCACTTAACCCATGACACTTGGATTTTGATAAAATTTGCAACCTTGGAGAAAAATTATTAGAAACTATCTTCATCGTGAACTTTAGATGTTCATCAGTTAACCTATTTCTTTTCTTAAATTAATTAAAATGTTCACATTTAAATGTATTCCCAAAAACTAATATTCTTACTACAGCTGAGGGTGTTTATCTTCTGACAAGTACGAAAGAAAGGATTAATCAAGTCTATGTCTTTAAATCTTTAAATAAGATTTACATTGTAGTGTAAATTAATTAACTCCATTTGTAGATTTTCTGGAATGTCACTCACATTTGTTTTTAGTGGTTATGAAAACACTATACTCCAGATACTAAAAACTATACTCCAAATACTAAAATTATACTCCAGATACTAAAAACTATACTCCAAATACTAAAATTATACTCCAAATACTAAAATTATACTCCAGATACTAAAAATTATACTCCAAATACTAAAACTTTCTATACTACAGATACTAAAACTCTAAATAATTAAATCAATAATTACTATACTGTTATATTATTAAATAAATCATTACTCCAAATAATTACTATACTCCAAATAATTAAGATCTTCAACTTCCTTTTTTTCAGAATCTTGCTATAATAATTAATGTCATAATAAAACTAATTAATTTGTCATAATTGTATTTGCTGGCCATTTAATATTGCTTCGGGGAGTTCCACTTTGAAACCACTACGTTAAAATATAATCTTAATAAAACAAATAAGAAATTAATTTATACTTTTAATCTTTGATGTTTCTGATAAATTAATAAATAATAATTATAATAAATTATAAATTAATAATATTTTAACAATTGGTAAATGCCTGCTAAAAACGTAATGGTACGAATAAAATTTAAGCTTTTGAAAAATGCAATTTAAATTTGTATTTTAAATAACAGGAATATGAAACATATCCTAATTATTTGTATGCATTTGTTTAAGAAGACATGACCTCCAATTCTACTCTGTTTTCCAAATTTCAATGCAGCTTTAATTAAATATTATTTTCACGAACATTTAAAACGGCGATTTCGGCTAGAAAGCGGTAACAAATGTAAATGCTACAGCTATGCGAACTATCTCGTGCAAGAGAGTCGTCTAAAGAAATAAAAGCAAATCCTGGGAATTAATGACTCAAGAGGGAATGAATGATATGCTAATGAGAAAAGTGGCCTTTTTGTTTCCCTCATTTCTGTCTCATTTTCAAAAAGCGGCGAAAATATGCCCGAAAAGGGAGTTTATCCTTTTCTAGTATTATTTCGTAATAATGTAATTAATACATATTTCAGAAACTTGGATTTTCTTATTCGAAAGTTAATTAAATTAAAGATAAATTAGAGATACATTATTCGAAAGCACAGCTATAATAGAAAGCTATGTTTCTAGTAACAATTACTAATGTCATGCGCATAAGTGAAAGAATAAATCTGCAGTTAAATATTTGGGTTTCAATGCTCGGTGTGGGCTCAAATGATTTTGCGTGCGTAAACAGGAAGTATTTGTAATTATTTTATGCAACTGCAAAGCTAATGCTGGTGTTTTACCTAATTTCCGCATAAAGACTGAATTTGATGTTAAATAAAAAGAAAGACTAACATATTTGATCATGAAATTTTAAATTTTTCAAAAGAAGATGACAGTGATGCTTCGATAAACATATATCCTGTATGCAGCCTGTACCTTGCAAATTTCATCAGATAGTATATGAGAGGGATCTGTTTCACGACCTGCTTTAACAGAGCTAAAACACAAAAAAAATGGCCTGATTATAAATAAAGCCAACTGAGGAGACAACAGAAACTGAGGAGAACACAAGTAATCTTATTTCTAAATATAAGGGTGTCCGAAAAGAAGTGATGAAAGAGCACGACACGTATATCCGAAATCAATGTACACACACTTCCAAAAGTTAAGCACGGAGAGGAAAATGCTAATTTCCGGAAGCCAATCAGAATTGAACAGGATGCAATTCGCTACAGAGGTATATGCAAGTATGCAAATATGTTAGGTAAAAGCCAATCGCGCTTTCCTGTCAAGAAATATGCAAAAAAGGCAGTCTTATAAGGAGCCAGCTTTATGAAGGGTTACAGAAGTTGATTGTAAGTGCTGATAGAAGGTGTTTAAAACCTCCGTACAATTTGTTTTCAAGACATACGGTTTCTATGACTTTCGGAAGACGAATGGAAGATTCTGAGCTTTCGCGTGCTGTGGGGCGCATTGAAGTAGAACAGTCGATCACAGATGTTGCTCTTTTCTTCGGCGTTCATTATTCTGTAATTTCACGCTTATGGAAGCAATTCCAAACCACACAGACTGTTGTCCGAATGCCCGTAGCCGGTCGCCCAAGGGTTACAACCCCCGGGGAAGACCGATATATTGCTATTGTAGCCAAGGGGAATCGCAGAGCGACCTCCACACGTGTGACATCTATGGTTATAGCGTCTATTGGTAAGGCGATATCTACAGCTACTGTACGCCAAAGATTACATATGAGTGGACTGTACGCCCGGGAACCTCGAGTTTGTGTTCCTCTATCCGTCCAATCAAGAGAGGCACGATGACAGTGGTGCCGGGAACATGTCAATCGGAATGTGTCTGACTGGGGCAATGCCATGTTTACTGATGAGTCAAGTTTTGCTCTGGAGCCAGATGACAAGCGTATAAGGGTATGGCGTGAACAACGAACACGCATTCAGTCCCAAACCATCACCGAACATCACGCATTCCGAGGCGGAAGCATTATGGTGTGGGCAGGGATTTCATTAGGATACCGCAACGACCTGCACATCTTTAAACGGGCTTCTTTGACGGCTGTCCGGTATCGAGATGAAGTCCTAGAACCCATTGTGAGATTATCCGCTGCAGCAGTTGGTCCTACTTTTGTTTTACTGGACGATAACGCACGCTCCCATAGAGCTGACATCGTCGACGACTACCTGGAGAGTGAAGGGATTGCGCGTATGGCCTGGCCAGCACATTCGCCCGACCTTAATCCCATTGAAAATCTTTGGGATGCTCTCGGCCGTGCTGTATCTTCACGTTTCTCACCTCCAGCCACGCTTATGGAACTGGAAACTGCTCTACAAGAAGAATGGCGTATGCTTAAATCTGCGGTTTTTGACCACATAATTGAAAGCATGGTCACAAGGTGTAAACTTTGTATACAGATGAGAAGGGATCACATAGCCTATTAATGCCCTTTTTTCCATTTTATGCTGTTTATTTTCACTTTATGCATAATTCTGTTTAAGTCTCCAGTAAGTCATTATCTGATAACTTACAAATATTTAACATTGTTTTAATTTCTGTATATAATTATTGATTTTGTTTTAAGCATAAACATATATGCTACTTTCCTGCCGAATTTTGTGTCAGTCAAAGCAGTATTTGATGATTCTTTTGCATTTTACATTATCGCGCTTAACTTTTGGAAGTGAGTGTATTTATTTTATTGTGGTTACATAGCTGGAAAAAGCTTAGAACGTTTTAGTGCACTTCTTCAGCGACACTTGTAGCTCGGGATATGTCTTAGCTAAATGGCAGTGGTGCCCAACTTGAATTTAGAATTTAAAAAATTTTAAAGAGCTACAATTATTATATTGAACTTTTATTATTTCAATTATAAACGTATATAATGCAAAAACTGTAGTGTACTTATGTTACTATTTATGAAAAATTCGATGTGGACACCACTTGACTTTCTTGCACGGCCCGTTAAATTATACACATTTTTTGCTGCATTTCATTTAAAATTAGTTCCTTGAATTTCATCAGAGATATATTTCTCATTCAATTAACGCAGTTCTCACGAACAGTTATAACCATGCCTTCTCCGGGATTCGACGAACCCAAGCCCTTTGGTATCGCAGTAAGCTTAACCACTATAACGTCTGGGAGGATCTTCATTAAAAATTGAAAATATAAAAAATATGAAGCACCAAATACAATTAAAACAGTTAAAAATCAATTTTACAATTAAAATTAGAGTTTCTGCACAAAAACAGGCAATTCGGCCAGTGGATAAGAAGCCAGATATTTAGGCGCAGAAAACTGAAAGTTTACTTTTGGTTCCACTTGGCACTCAAACTGCAGAAACTGACTTAATTCACTATTCTGCTAAGCTTCAAATGTAAATAAATGGCTGCTCCATTAGGCTTAGTCGCACTTAAACATTTTTTAAATTGTTAATAACTCTACAACTATTACATGCAGATTATTTTAAGGCACAAAAACCTTAACTGGAACAACATAATTCAACCACTTTTAAAGCAAACATGGCACAATTTGCCAACATATAAGAATAAAACAAACTGAGCTCATCGAAAAAGAGACGTTCATTCGGAATTCTTAATTTATAACAACCTATTTTCCTCTTCTTTGTTTCACTGCAGGCGAGCGGGAAAAAGTTATCGTTCATACTTTCAAATAATTTTAACAAACTGCGTAATTCAAATTTGTGTTATTATCGCTTTTAAGAAATATGCCAAATTTCAAAGCGCGCAAATATATAAATTCACGTATATCTTAGAAAATTTTGAATAATAAACTATATTGAATAATAAACTATTTTGAATAACAACAAAATATTTTGCAGGTATGCTTAGAAATACATCTACTTTAAGAAGATGGTAAAAATTTTATTGATTATGATTCAAAATTCGTTTCGAGAAATTTATAAAAATTATTTTAAAATATAAATTTTAAAAATAAACCATAAAAAATTGGGTTAATTTTATTTGGAATGAACCTAAATTTCGAAATGTGAACGAAGGAATCAAATAAGTTTAATAAAAGAGAGATATTAAGAAATATATATCAAATTCAACTGAGGAGCTAGAATTTTGAAAGCTAATTTTTTAAAAACTACTCGTGCGAATTTTCCAAAATTTAGTAGTTTGGCATAATTTGAGTCATAGAATCGAAATATGGAAAACAAATCATGCCATTTTAGATAAAGCGAGTTTTGGGGTCAAAATACCTATATTAAAACAACTCTATATATAAATAAGCGCGCTTTCCAGACATGAAAAATGCAATTTGAATTTGTCAATCGGCCCAGTAGAAAGGAAGATATAGAAGTGCTCCCTCCCTTTCTTTTGCGCGGTTTACATAATGCTTGCTGATGCTGATGCCGTAGTAATTTAAAAAGTTTGCAAAACCAGCGTCGTTCTTACATCTTACATAACATGTTGAAACTCGCAGCAGAACCAAACATGACACGCGCACTGTCTATTACGGAGGCTATTCGGACATTTTTAGACGCCTTTGTTTGCTATAAAAAATCGCCTGCATGGAAAATGTTTTTTAACAGCAACTATTTCTGAAAGTGTAAATTATCGTCTGCTATTTGAAAATTTTGTTTTCCTGCAAAATGGCATTTTTAAACAAGCAGTTTTTAAACAAGCTATGTTTGTGCTCTTTCCGATGAAAATTATTCGTATATAGTTATTAAAAAATGCTGTGAAAGCCATGATTTTTCAGTATCTAAAGCAACGATAGATAATATTATCAATAAGAAAAGAAAAAGACGTTGAAGTTTGGCTTCAAAGAGAAAAATTGTTCAAAATACGTATCCATGAAAAAAAAACGGAATGCTTCGAATGTCGCAAAGGCAAGAACTTTAATGTTAAAAGAAAATATTCGAAGTCAAAGAGCAGTTGCAAAATCATTAAAATACTCAATTTGAACTGTAAATTAAGTGATTAATTATGATTTTAATCTTAAAAATGCGAAGAAACCTAATATGCCACGTCTTTCTCCACGAAATTTCGCCGGAAGCAGAACGTGCTGCAAAATTCCCTATGAGAAGCAATTATTCACACAAAAATGAAAAAACTGTTGTCACGATAGATGAATCTGGGGTATATTTAAATGAGCGCAATAAAAAGAAGTCCATTTATTATCAACAAAGAGAAGAAAGAAATCTCAGAACATGGTTCAAAGAATCTAAAGAAAGTTTTTCAAAGGGATTTATGATTGTTCCTGGTTTTTGATATAATGACAAATAAAAATTAAAAAGAGTGCAGAAAAGTATTAAGGTCAACTGGTCAACTCCACATATTATCAGGAATATATTTTATTACCAATTTTCAAATATAAAATACCTTTTCTTTACCCACAGCGCCATCAATCAGCAGAACTGCATCAAGACAAAGCAAGCAGCCGCACCCCAAAATCCACTGTTAATTTTTTGGAAAATGGGACAAGGAGCATGTATAAATTCCATAACCTTTACTCATATCTCAACTAAATATCATGATGTATCATCCACGAATTTTTTGCGCTTTTGGGTTTTTAGAAAGCGGGTTGTCCAGATGTCAACCTAGCACTCTCCTTGGACTTTGGTAAGCTGTTCAAAAGGACTGGAATAAAATGCTTCTTCCGCTACTAAAAGACGCTCTGTTGTCTTAAAAATTACGGTGTATAACTTAAGTGTGGTTAGTTACGGTGAATAAGGGTTATCAAATGGAACATTTAAAACACAAATATTTTAGGTAAACTATTTCTGTAAATACAGTGGAAATAGTCTAAAAAATGTGCAAACAGCCTTAGTATTAATGGGCAGAAGATTATGGACTATTATAGATACAAGTTTCTGAAGCGAAATATTAATTTTATATAGTTTTTAATGGCTTGCTATATGTCTCCTCCGAGTGTATTGCCTTTTAATGGTGAAACTGACAGTATGTCTTCCTTCACCGAGCAATTATTAAAGACCATCCTTATAAAAATATTTACTTGAGTTACACTGCTGTTGAATATGTTGATTCTTTACATTGCAAACAAGAAAATGCATTTTCGTAAATCATCTTTTACCTGTCTTCTGAGATTTTCAGACATAGCTTCTACGAGTAATGGAATTTCTGGATAACTGACAGAGTTTTAGTCTTAATTTATGCTTCTTGAAATAGAATACCCGTCGCAGCAAGCATTGTTTTTTAATTATATTGCCATCCTCAAAGTTTTGTTTTGCGAATTTCAAGTATCTGTGCAACCTTAAATAATGCAATCATAGCAACCTTATTTTATTTACAGATCTGGTAAACACTGATTGTTGGTTAACGAATGCGCTTTCAGTTCTTTCACGTTACGTTTTCTTAGTTACTTATTAAGTCTTACTTAGCTTTCTTACTAAGTCTTTCTTAGTTCTTTCATTCTGTTACTATTACAGTTTTTATGAACTGTTGTAAAATATCGTTCTGTGTTGCCTTTTTTTGCAACAGAAACTGTTGAATGATAAATCAGAAAAATATATTTTTCTTAAAATTAATGAAAAAATATTTCTGTTTCCATTCATCATTAAAATGTAAATTGTAGGTACATTTATTCCTTTTTCTGTCTCATATAATGACATGATTAGGGTAACTATACAATATTAAGATACATTTAATTACATTAAAACTAATCATTAACATACGTAACAGAAGCGAATACTTCTCTGACTGTAGGAAACCACTAAATCAGCTATTTACCGCACAACTTCGAAAATTTGCACTGTGTTCTCAAGCGTGTGGTTCATGCATGCGACGGCAAGGGGCTAACATGGCGCTGTGAAATAACTAGACAAGGCCCTGCAAATGTATTCGTACAGACCAGCGAATAAAAAAGCAGAATTAAGTTCAATATGAGGCAAACCTCGTGGCATCAATGATGACCCGTGCAATACTGAGAGCAGTGTTGCTGCGCAAAGTCTAGTGTAAATTGCGTGTCGACTCAAAGCCCCCTGAAGAGTGTTGGCTGCGCCTTTGAGTGTTTGGTGTAACTGGAAGTCGACTTTTCCTTTCCTTCATGCCACTTAATTTAACAAAACTAAGAAGGGACTAGATGTGCAATGTCAGCGATATTAAAAGGTCGTGTGAGCCACATCGCACTTATGAGCTACAGGTGGGCAACCCTGGTCTAGGCTATATATACACAGTCCAGTCACATTAATGTGACCATCTGTCAAAAGCCAGAATAAGCACCTTTCGCAGAGCGGACTGCTGCGAGACGTGCAGGAAGAGAGTCACATAGGTCCCTGAAGGTGTTCTCTGGGATGTTGAGCCATGCCGACTCTAATGCCGTGGCCAGCTGCGCTAGATTACGCGGTTGAGGATCCATGGCGCGAACAACTCGATCGAGATGGTCCCACAGATGCTCGATTGGGTTTAAGTCAGGTGAGTTTGCTGGCCAGGGGAGGACGGTAAACTCATCCTGGTGCTCTTCGAACCACGCACGTACACTGGCAGCTGTATGGCACCTCGCATTGTCCTGCTGGAAGATGCCATCATCCTGAGGAAAAACAATGCGCATGTAGGGGTGAACATGGTCCGCAAGGACAGATGCGTACTTGTATTGATCCATTGTGCCTTCCACAATGATCAGTGAACCTAGAGAATGCCAGGAAAACATTCCCCAGACCATAATGCTCCCGCCTCCAGCTTGGACCGTTCCGGCAATGGTTGCAGGGTGGTTCCTTTCAGAGGTTTCACGCCTTATACGCCAACGTCCATCTGTCCGATGGAGCATAAAACGCGATTCATCCGAAAACGCAACCTGTCGCCACTCAGTGGACGTCCAGCTGCTGTACTGGCGTGCAAATTCTAGCCTTCGCCGTCGATGAACAGCAGTCAGCATAGGTGCACGAACCAGGCGTCTGCTTCGGAGGCCCAGACGCAGCAATGTTCGCTGAATAGTACTTTGGGAGACACTTTTGGTAGCCCCTTGGTTCATTTTGGTGGTCAGTTGCTCAACGGTAGCCCGTCTATCTGCCCGAACGCATCTCCGCAACCGTCGTTCGCCTCTGTCATCTATGGCCCGTGGTGCACCACATTTGCCACGTCGCTGATTTTGGACAGTCCCATTTTACCATGCACGGTACACTTTTACCACGGCGGCACGCGAACAGTTCACAAACTCAGCCGTTTCGGAAATGCTTCCACCCTTGGCCCGAAAGCCAATGATCATGCCCTTTTGGAAGTCGGATAAATCGCTTCGTTTCTGCATTACGCCAACGATTGAAATGTTTTCCGAAGCCCTCACACACCCTTTATATACGCTCAACTGCACTGTGCTGCCACCTGCCTTCTGTGATTGGTTATTTAACTCTGACATGGAAAGTACGTGGTGGTCACATTAATGTGACTGGACTGTGTATTCTTTCTCATTCCATATGTTGGAAAGCATCACTGGTGTAGCCAATTCTATTGTCCTATCGCCTTTTTAATTCGGCACGCATCAGCCACATGTCTTAGTGGCTGATATCTTTGCTTTTACACTCTTTACTCACTCAGCACAGCTTTTGCTTTCACAACCTCCAACAGAAAGGCATCTAAAAGGTTTAATCTGACGAATGCCACAGAAAGAAATCTGAAGGGATTAAATAGCCATAGAAAGATATCTGAGGGAATTACTTCCGCCTCGCGTCAGACTTTTATGCGAACAATAGACATTTAAGCTATTCTTCCCTGTTATATAAATCAACATGGACCAAATACATTGATTAAGGATATGTCGTTCTTTTCCATCATTCCTTTCCATGGAATCTGTATTTTTCTTGAAGAAGGGCAAGAACATGAGGAAAGGCCGTTGCAAGTTTCTTTCAGCAAGACGAACATAAAGAGGTGATGCCAACTGTAACCATCGGCTCTACGAAGAACTAAAAATTAGACTGATTTCATAGATCTTAAAACGAGCATTTTCTTAATTCGGAGCGGAAAGAGATCAGAGTCAAGCAGTTAAGCATCTGAATAAGTTAAATTTAACAGAGAACCTAGTCTGTTCAATGATAACGTCACACACTGCTTCAGGACTATCCAGAAGAAGAAACATGACTACTTTCAACCGCTTGTTCAAATTTTGACCTCCCATAAGAATAAACACAAATGTGTTAGAACACGTAGGACCAGTGAATCTTCCATACAGAGTGAAAGGCTAGGAGGATATAAATTAAAATTAATAAAAGACTGTGGACATATTTTAAGTAAGTAAATATATTTTAATGGATTACGTTCCTTATGCGAGGCACCACTGTACATTTAATTATATTTCTGAGCAAAATACTGTGCATTTAACGAAAGAAAATATATAAAATATTTAGAAATATATATTTAAGTAAAAATTAAAATACAAAGAACAAATAAACATTTATTATCTATCTTTTACACGCGTATTACTGATCAGAATATAAATTTGAAATATCGGTGCTTATCCAGCGCTTTTTCGTTTCAACAAAAATGAAAGAACTAAGAGATTTAATTGGTACTTTAATCCTTAAATCAAAGAAACACGCGTAGTTGAACACGTTCTCGCTCTACAGATGTGTTACAAAAACAGTGGCAAGGTTTTGTTTTTGATTTGTTAATCTCATCTAAATTTTATTTTTTCACTATGATAGGCTATAACGTATAGTGCTTTTACATGTATTATTTTTTCATTTTGAATCTATGTTTTTACGTTCTTTACTTTCTTTACTTTTTGGAAAATAAATAACATTAAAAATGTCCCTTAGAAATATGAGATAGTCTGGATACCAAACTGAAAAGATACATACATTAAATTTAAGTTTCATGCATATTATTTTACAATTAAAACTCTTCACTGGGTTATCACTTTTCCTTTTATATATTAAAAAATAGCAATTTTCATAGTATTTATAGCGATAAACATTTTAGTTTAGGTTATTTGAATATGACAGAGCACACGATGAATATCTGTTTAATGGGTGACATGCCTTCGTGTTGGATTTTCTAAGGAAACCTTATTCATGCTAGTCATGAGGAAAAACGCGAAAATCAACCGTGTAGCCAGCCTTGTTCATTTCAGCTCGAACTTGAGCAGAAGTAGCAGTATTCAGTAATCTTTAACGCTCGGCCACAGGTAGGGTCCGTTTTGTCTCAGAAATACATGTGTAGCAAAATGTAATAAATAGTAAACCCCTATAAGCTGAGACAGAGGTCTCAGTTATTAGAGATATTTGTCCTATGCTAATGAGCTCATGTATAGGTTTTCCTCGTTAACTATCTAGAACTTTTTAAAACGAGCAATGAAAATCTTTAAGCTGCAATTTGTATGTACAAAAATGGTTTTAAGTACATTTTTATGTAACTATAAAATAGTCAGAAAAACTCCATAAAATAAAAAGTATATTTATTCAACAGCAAACGTCAAAATCAGCATTAAAATTCAACATCAAAATCGTCAAATAATCCAGTATTTCAATAGTCCAAAAAGCCCACGCTGAAAAAATGTCTTTTTCGAAAGCTGGAAATGAATTTCATTACACAGTCAAATAATAGTTGTTTTACTTTCTCATATTCTTCTCTACAATAACCGTTATTTTTTATGATTCATTCTCTTGAGATTTTTCTCTCATAAATACTATCAGATTTTATAGATATCAGGTGATTTTATTATATTTTTGATTCTTTAGACCAAAGACGATCAGTGGACGTTCGAATAGCTGGAGAGTTATAGTCTGCAAAGCTTTAAATTGCTACAGTTCTAGTCCTGTAGTAAATGTAGTCTTCTCACTCTTTGTTTCATCTTACCGGTCATTATTACGTTGATTTCTGACGGAAGACAATTGTTTTCTAGCTCTAGTATCTTCTAAATCGCCTATCCTAAGCAAAATATATATACCTTATATCATATTTCAAATATCCATTTAAATTCTTAAAGAGCTGTGTTTTATATAACCAATAAAACAGATAAAGCCCAAAGACTGAGTTGGTGATTTTTGTGAATTTTGCAACCTTTTCTTGTTTTGTAAAATGGAGTCATTGAGGACATTATTTAAATCTAGAACAATTTTCAGAGTCCAACTGATGTTACCCAGTTGTTGTGTGTGACCAAGGTAAATGTTCCTTGTGTGGGATACGTTTCCAAAGAATATGTAAATTTTATTTTTGCAGCCAGCCTTTGTCCCCTTTCATGCTTACAAATAAATGTTTCAGCAAATTAGTCTCTCACATAGGATTGATTATCTGTAGAACTGATGAACAGATTTTGATAGACTATGTTATGCATGAAGGTTAACGTAATACAGATATTATATCATACAACAGTCACAGTACACAGGCAGGATGATGCATAAAGATCGTTGAAGCAGTAAGGTCTTAAACGAAGGTCGCAAGATCAATGAAAAAAAGAGGCTAATAGGTGACATGTTCCTCTCTAGTAGTCATACAACTCTTACAGCGTGACTTCATATTGAAATCAGACAAGTTGTGAGTCCCGATGGCACTCTATTCCACTGTTAATATTTTAAGCTAGAAGGTTCTGGAAGAGGGAAGGCGAGTTGCATTTGCTTTCTCAAGAGCCTCCGAAACATGCTCTGTAGCACATCGATCTGGGAATCTGGCTTCTCTTGTAACGTCCTGTAATATCCTCACTTTCCTCAAAATTATGTATCAGATTAGCCCCATGTGGACGAGCGCTGTCGTCCATAAAAATGACCTGATTACATCTCTTAAAGGCAAACATAGAGTCCTAAGATCGCTTTTCTATACCTTGCAGCAGTCACAGAGCTTCTGTCGAAGTCATGCAGGCACCCGTCCAAGATGATACTTGACCAGACACCGCTCAAACTGTTGTTGCCTTACTAGTACCCTTTCTTGGATGTTAAAAGACAGCTGGCGGATCCCTGTTTCTCTCCAGGTTAGGTACGTCTGGATTCAGTGCTTCGACTGAATCGGGGCTCATGGGTGAAGAGAACGGTTCCACTCTGATGCGTAGTACGAAGACGGTTTTCTCTGCACTAGGCTAAACAGGCTCTGTTGTATGCATTTTATTTTAATGCTGTTGCCTTGTTTACCTTAAAGAGACCAGCAATCCGAAGTTCTCTTGCAACATTTATCACTGCTCTTAACGTGGAGATTTCCATGCCATTTGGACGATCACCTCAATCAAAACGATTTGTTATATTAGTGGCCTGGGAGGTCTCTAGCTTCATAACATAAAGAACAATATTCTTGGCATCTTTTTTTGTTGTTGTTCACTTCTGGAGTATTTTTCACGTATCAGTTAAAGCTGGGTCTTGAATTGGTGTCCAGAATCTGTAAAATCTTAAGAGCATATTGTACACTACCAGATAAGTTTCTTTCATACTTATATTAATTTCGAAGTCAAACAACAAGACAGTCTTTCAGATTGTTTAGTCAGCAATGTACGCTTCCTTGCTCTTCTTCAACCTATCCGACCATTTCCCAAGACAACGGATTTCTTAGTTAATAGCTGCTCTTACGTTTACAATTTTTTAATAGCAGAACCTTTTATTTCAAGTTTTTCTTCCTTAAACATTTCTTCACTAGTTGTAATTTTCTTATCCTCTACGGTTATCAAAATGTTCGTTGTTTGCGGCTATAAGAAAATGGCTGAATCAGAATTTATTCTAGTTTTCTTTTGTCGCTGCGATAATATCATCTGTAGGCTTGCTCTCTGCAGCAATACCTATAACAGTAGATTTGGAATCGGGAGCCACTTATCTTTGTGTCAAAGGTAACTTGCAGCTGTAGACTCCAGATTGGCGGTGATAATGTTAATAATAGTTTTTAATTGTAATCAAATGAACTTGCTCCTGGTTGTTGATAAACACGAATTTAATGCGGCATTCATAATCCAGACACCAACATCAAGTTACTCACAGAATTTGTATTTAATCTTCTGAATGATTACCTCAAGATATCAACGATAAAACCTTTTGTTGAAGATTTAAACATTGTGTTTAGAGCAGATAATACGGAAGAGTAGAAGACAACAAAAGCATAGGTTTCCTCCGCTTAACGGAAGTTTAGTCTTTCTATGAACCTTTAATAAATCTAAATGGCATCAAGCGAAGAAACAGTTACCATCAATTTGCGTACGAAAAAGCAGAGTGCACCCAGGTCTCCAAATAAATTTAACAAATTATGCCAAACATCTTCAAAACCTAAAATAACAGTAAGAACTTACGCTATGTAAAGAGAAATAGTACATGTATAATCAAGTTTTACCTTTAAAAAAACTCCGGTAATTCGATTCATGCGCTGGATGCATAGGAACATTTTATGGTTGTGTCACCGAGAGTACTAGCCACTTTTAGAAGTCTTTGCATTATTAAGTACTTTAACATTATTGAAGTTGTACCATGTCTTCGGGGCTTCCAACACCCCAACTTTCAACAGGATAGTGAGAGACCGTGTGTTGTACACACTGTTCTACGTTTTAATCAATATTTCAATACATTTCCTACTGACTGGCGCATTCACCAAACCTCTCACCAATCTGATTAGTGGTGATAAGCAAGCTGGTCTAGCAGCATTCGTCCAAAGTGTCCAAACATCAAACATCTGGCCAATTCTGTGCTAATAAGTGCTATTGATGACAGAGGAGAATGATTATAATACTGATTTCTGCATGTTCTGTACTTAAAAATTACCTGAAACTTTAATCATTTTGCGTTCCCGTTGTAATGCATTTTTAAAATAAATATGATTCTGATAACCACTTTTCATCACGGTTCAGTAGTTTTAATGGCCAACAGTTTAGAATGACAAGGATAAAAAAATAACAAAAGTGCCTAAAATTTATATACGAACATACCCATATCCTAACCAATTCGCATATTCGAAGTCGCGTTATGTCCTATAACCCTAAGTTTCTAATTATTTGAATTATTCAACATCTGTTTTCTGAATATTTAAATGTAATTCTACAACGTATATTAAGCAGCTACTGTTAGTTAGCGAATGTGATGTATACGACATTTATTGCAATATAAAATGCAGTCCAGTCAAGAATTTTTCTTGTAGTGAAGGGTTTTAAACACTGGCTGGTTAATAAATACATTTTATCTAGCTATTTACTGAAATAGCTATAGGGAGAATAACATGAGTAACATCAGTTCTATGCTTTCTCATTCAACAGTATTATATATAATTTTTCAATATAATATTAAAATTTGAAGTAGAAAATAATGTGTATTTACTTTTATACACTATGACAAAAAGATAGAAAGATACTCTACTTAAGTATCTGCTAAGCTCGTGGGAGTATACAGGTTAGAAAAGGTGGTTTCAGTTGCTTGTCCTTAGGCACAAACCTTTTGGTGAGCTTTGCAGAGAAGCACCATAATGGCAGTCAATACGCGTTAATGGAAGATATTATTAAGAAGAAAGTAAATTGGCCGCTTAGAAATTAATTTTTGTACATGGTATAGTAACAAACTGAAGCAGAATAAAATTTCTGTGGAAATGCTAAGGAAAGGTTATTTCTCGGACGAATAAGCAGATAATATATTTTTATTATTCTTGATTAAAATTTAAGAAATCTGTCATCCTTTCAGAATTTGCTTCTGGTAAGTCAATTTCCACTAGTGTAGTCAGTTGTTAATATAGATTGTTACTAGATTGTACATACGTAAATAATTTTAGGGAAATTATATGTGAAATTGTAGTTCTTTTTTTTTTAATAATGTAACATGATAATCTAAAGAAGCGAAGCTCTGTCAGAAAAGTGAGACTACAGGAGCAAGTAACATTTACCATTGAGTAAATGGCTATCTTGCTAAATTGGCGAGATATCGTCAAGCTGGCGATGGATTTGAGGAAAACTTTTTGTCGCCAAATTTGGCGATATATCACAAAAGTCGACAAACTTGGCGACCATTTGGGAACATTTGGGTCCGGTTTCCTGTATAACTGTAATGGGTGCTGTAAGTGAATAACTGTAATTGATCCTGTATGTAACCGTAACCGTATCTGGCCCTCATATGCCTTCCAATAATTTCGAAAAGTGGACGGTACTAGAGATTTCTCGGCAGCTGGAGGAAAACTATACAAGACTGGTGAGAGCATCAGTTTCTCTGTTGTTGTTTTGTTCAGCGTGAATTCGGAATACTGAGAGATCTCCATGTTAGCTTCGCTGTTTAAATGTGCTTTAAATTTCGGTGAGTTTAACGTTCTCATTATGAAATGTAACGATTAATTGTGCTGTGTGATACTGAGGAGAGGTGTACGAGTACTTTTGTGGAAAGTTCCAGAACGGTAAAGTGTTTCTTTTTTAAAAATTCATGACAAATTTGGAAATAATAATAATGAAGACCATGAAGGTGTGTAGCATGAAGGTGTGTACAGAGGACATTCAGGATCATTCATAGATTGTGTTAGATATTTTTCCAGAAAGTGTTTCAGTTATGGTGCGAGAGCTGAAGTGTTTGAAGCAATGAGCGACGGTGCATCCTTGTTAAAAGATCGCCGCGTTTGGTCGCCAAAACAAGCAAAGCAATCGCCCAATTTATCGAGTTGCACATACTGTATGTACTAATCTGAGTTGGCAGTCTTACCAGAATGAAACATTCGCGTGTGCAGCATACCTACATACGTACACTGTTAGAATGAAGCAATTAGCATATCAAAGACCGTTGGCCGGTGCATTTGCGGGTTGAAGCAGTAGACGCTTACATTAAAACAGGCTCTGTCACGCATGCTCAGTGGGTATTGTGTAGGAACAGTAAAACTCGACAAAACTGTGGCAAGATAACTGGAGATTGATAAATGACACAATTTGTTTCCAACAAAATGGCGCAACGGCAAGCGCAAACATGGCTGTACTGTGACACTGTTGCAAAGGATATGATCAGACGGCCATGGAAGCCTTCTCGCGTCGCATCAAATTGTGTACTCAAGTAGAATTAGAACCGGATTAAGACTTTTAGAGGCCCTAAGCACTGAAAACATTTTGGGACCCCCACATACATTAACCCCTGTTTTTTCCTCAGTCTTTCTAGCTTAGTTTTGATTTAGCTAAACTTTGCATTCCACAGTAAAAGTGACAGTCGGAAATTTTTGTAGTTCCCACTTTCCTCGAGTCCTTAAACACCTTCTTGTGCTGGCTCCTTTCCATGATGCTCTAAGCATGTACTTATTTTGCTTAGTTGTTAATTCAGCTATGAGTAGAAGAACGACATTTAGAGGACATTATTTTAAAAGTTCACTAATGTCTGTAGTGTTCGTTATATTCCTATGTGTATACTCCAGAGGACTGATTCCTGACCAAGGCAACGCAAGGCCACCCGAACAGGATTTGGGGTATCAGACTGCCGTATCAGGTATTTAAACGAATTATGTAGCAATCACACAACCCGAGATAAACTTGATAATACTGGTATGAATCCCTGCTGTACTCGAATGGACCTCCATATCAACAAAAGTTCTAGCCCGTGAATAGACAGATAACTTTCACTGCTCCAAATCATCCACGATGTTATTACAGGCACTTACCTTCTTTTTGTTGTTATTTAAAACTAGTAGATACAGTATGCGTCAATATATAACGTGCAAATTTAAAATGTTTTAAAATGTTTCCAAACATTTATTGGGGAGCCACTTTACCAAGAAAGTGCCAAGAGGACAACTATAGAACGGATACAGACCAGATATAATTAAGTTTCATTTCTGGCTAGGTCCAATTCTAAGCATAGTTACTAAACGAATTTTATTTAACTCGAATGTGCATTTCATGCGAAATAAGAAAACCAAAAAGACATACTGAATTAAATGTTCTGCAGTGAAGAGAAGAAATGCGCAAACACAGCTGATAGTTAAAATAATAATTAATTGACATTAACTACTATTGACATTAACTACTGACATTATTTGTGGTTTTAAATGGGAAATATTAGATATACTACAGCAAAACGAATTTTTCTTCGCATTATCTAGATGCATATATTCCAATAGTCACATTTATAAAATAATTTGAAAATATAAATACCACAGAGAAAATATAATTGAAATAGCTAAAGATGTTTTCATGCTTAAAATTATTTTCATTATTAATTTATATTTAAATTTTTTTTAAATTTCAGTTATTTGATTATTTATAAAAATCTGTAAGAATCATTACATTTTTTTTTCTTTTTTGTATTAAAAACAAATTGTAACAAATTTAATAATTTCGGAAGTCGTTTCAGTCCCAAGTACATAAAACAAATAAAAATATGCGGGCGTCCCATTTGAATTGTATTACGTATTTCTAGGAATGAAAAAAAAATCTTACTCATGTACAGAAGCGTTGTTATAGTCTAACAACATTAAAAAATAAGTAAACAAACTTTCACATGAAATAAGGTTTGCAGAAGAAAAGCGCATTTAACGAAGACCGTTGAAACGGTTTCTCAACGGAGAAAACGAGCGCGCGCGAGAGAAAGTAAGAGGGATAAGACGAAGAGTTAGAAAGAAACAAAACAGACTACCAACAAAATACAGATTTCAGAGCTGAGAAGCAAACGTCGGACGTATCTTTTCCCTTTTTTAAAATGGCTACCGCCAGAAAACAAAACAAAGTCGCAGAGCGATCTGTTAAAAGTTTTATCTTTTCGGTAAGAGAGACAGGAATAAAAGGAAAAGAAAAGAATAGGAGAAAATAAAAAAAAGAACGCGAAAAAAGAGTTAGAAACAGTCTGAGAGCCATGGACGTGTGACCTTGTATCATCCTAGGCAAGGGATCTAAATTTGTCTCTCATTCTCTGTTTACCCAGCAGGTGCGCGTGACGTCACAGATGCTCGGCGAATCTCCGCCACGAATAACACCGCCAGCCTCCGCGACGGGAAAGTAGTTCGCAGATGAAAATTCACCGATTGGAGCCAAAATTTTGCAAAAACTCCCAAAAAAGTTGCTTGAAAAGAATCTAGGGACGTAAAAGTTCCCAAAAATGATGATATAAATGGCCAATTAAATTAAATATGGCGGAAGAATATATTTTTATTTACACGCCGGTTTAGCAGCACGCGCAAGCCTTCTCGCTGCCTAAAGTGTTGGGTGATAGGGAGAATTGTTCGTTATGCCGCCTACCGCTAATTCCACACCGTTCCAGTAAAAAAAAAGGTGAGTTCTTATTAAAAATGTTAAGCCTTATGTCTTGTCATTCAAACGACATGGCGCGAAATGTCGTCTGCCAGACATATCGAACGTTTTTGGGATGTAACAAAACTAACGGTCGGTTTCTCCCGTGGATACCACGAGTAGCCGGCGTTTTAATCGTCTGCTCCCCAACGATGCATTTATAATTAGTGTTACACAATAGCAGTTGTGACGTCATAGTCATGCATATGATTCGTTCTATATCGTACGAAATATGGATGATATCTTCACTTCTCTAGGTTGTTCACAATGTTTGGAATGCATCCTCACATTTATAATATTAAAATTAATATTTTCTTATGTATAAAATAACATGACTTCTCAACTTCATGAAAGAATTTTTTGATACTTTGTTGCTAACGTTCGAACGGTTTTCTTAAATTTAATGTGTTTTTCAAAGATAAATTAAGGGGCTTTTTTGAATGTTCACATGTGACCGGTTTTTCGAGGGATGGAGTAGCGGCAAAGAGTGCGGTGTATTCGGCGTTCCCGAAAGCGTTATTTCCGGCGGCGGCAGATCGTTTGCTGAAGGCAGTTCCTAAATTTCTTTTCTATTGTCAATTGTTGCAAAGTTTGTTGGATATTCGCAGTATCTGAATGGTTGTCATGTTTCGTCTACAATACGTATTTCTTTTTTTTAACATTTTCTCAAAAAGTTGGAAGAAATATTTTTCTATTCTGAACGTTCCTTAGACTTTATACAAACTTTTAGAAGTTTTACTCAAAGGCATTGCGTCAAGCACATTCGACGTTTCTTTTATATTTTTTTCATTTTTATAAGAAATTGAAACTTGAAAAGTATACCTGATTTTTTTTTGTACTTGTACATTATTTTTAGTAACATTTTTTTGCTTTGCTTTATAAAACAGATTGTATTTTTCTCTCTTTTTTTTTATTCATCTAACCCTCCTCCTCCCCCAAAAAAAAGTCTCAAATTTTTCTCTTGTATTTTCTTGGATTTTAATGGATACTGTCTAACGCGATCTAGTAACTTCTTAGATTTCAATGGATGCGAATATTCACTTTCACTAGACATACAGACATAAGTCCCCGTTTTAAAGAAACGGGTTAATATAAATACATGTAATTTCGTTGAATGATATTTGAAGCATTTTTGTTATGCATATTAATATTATTCATTCGCAATTTATTTTAAGAAAATTACCTATTACCATAGCTATAAATACAAAATGATTTAAATAAACTATGAATTTTAAAAGTGATTTGAAAGTAATCATTAATTAATATAAACTACAATATTCATCAAGTTTGTGACATTACTTCATCTGTTTTGAAGTGTGTCGTATGTCTTCAGTAATTCAAATCTCATATGAACACTGAATTATTAGCTTTTTTAGTTCATACAGTTATTTAGGACGAGAATAAAAAGAGCTAAATTATTGTAGAGATAACAAACTGTCCTATACCCGTAAAAATGTTTGAGAATTCTGTTTATCCTTTCTTTATTAGCGGAACAAGTGAGAGTATATGAAAGTTCTTTTTGTTCTGTTGTTCTCTTAGTTTTTTTATTTTTACTTTGTTATTAATTAATTAAAATATTTTGCTTCTAATTTTGTTTATCTTTCGTTAATTATCTCAGCCTGTTAATTTTCCGCCGTTGCTTTAAAGAGAAAGAAATTAAATGGTGAGGAACTGTAAATAATTCGAAGGAAAATTGTGTAAAGAATTGTATCAGCAGGTGTTTCGTTTATAAAAAGTAAACAAAAAGCAAAAAGAGTTTCTGAACAGAATGACATTTTACCGATCATTTTCCTGATTACAGAATAATCGTATTATAGAATTTTGGAAATTTTTTTTATAAGACAACGATATTTTGAGAAACTCCGACTCCACCTCCCCCCTTATCCTACAAAAACTTATTTTTGATAATAAATGTAAATTTGATTTCATTGCAGAGACTTCGCAAGTAAATGTAATATGTAAATAATATGTAAATGTAATATGTAAATTTTACTAATTTAAATGCATACATACCCTGAGTTGCAAATCTAAAAAATCAAAATAAACGCACGCAGAGATCAATCTGCAAATTTCATTAAGTAAAACGAAAGATATATAGTAATCAATTTTTAAATTTTGTGAAGTCATAACAAAAGCTTATAATCGTAAATTAAAGTAGAGATGGGAAAAAACCATTTTTCAGTTTATTGCATTTTTAATTGACAGGCAATAAAAGACCGATTTCTGATATCTTTCCCATAATAATGTTTTATTTTCAATAAGAATTATTAATACCAACTATTCAAATGATAATATTTTAGTTATTTTTAATTTAATATTTAAAGTAAAATAGTAGAAAGGTAATTGACATTATACCCATTATTTCATCAATTCTTTTTGCATGAATGTATAGCATAACAGTTTCAAATTTCAAATACGTTAAAACAAATATATTTCTTTAATACCGTTTTTTGTCTTGTGCAAAACTGCGAACAAAATGAATTTTTTTAAATAAAATAGAAACAAATGTAATTTGAAAGGTGGATTTGTGTAATAAAATTTTAATATAGTTTTCAAATATTTTCCGATTTTAATGACACTGAATTGTAATAACCTTTCATGTGATGTTTTTATTTCAAGGTTATTATTCAAAATCACTCGGTAAACAACAAGCGACATTCCTATACTCTGCAGTTTATAATTTAATATCCAAATTGTGCAATGTTAAGGTACTGTATAGTGCAATATTAACGTACACCGCTATAATCATTATATTATGTACACAGCTTAAACGCTAAAGATATTTACTAAAGAAAATAAAATAACAGTACACAGGTATTAAACCTAAAACTTTTATTTTTGTGTTAAAGTAATTTACATGTACCCGAATAATTAAAGTATTATTTTATTACCCGAATAATTAAAGTTTATATTATACTCGGAATTATACACCTGAATACTTTAATATTATAATTATTGTAATATTAAAGTATTATATCATACCCACATAATTAATTTTTATAAACGGTTAACAGATAAGGGTTAAAATGATTGTGAGAAACCTTATTGCAGTGTAATTGTAAACTTTGTGTGATTAAATCAAAAGGTAGATTATTAAATCATATTATTTTGATAAGTAAATTGTAGTTAGCATTGTTTTAATTTTATTTGTTCCGAATAGTTGCATCAAACGATCGTTGAATATGCTGTCAAATAGGCATTTTATATATTAACTCCAGCTGGCATTTATTCGTTAATATTTTGAATCTGCTTTTAACCTCAAAATTTAAGCACTTAAAATCACGAAATTTATCCAGTTCAAAAATTCTCCAGTTATTTATTAAATGCCCGTAATAAAAGCCTCAACGCAGTGCAATCCGTTTGGAACCAAAATGTGAAGATTTATGAGATATGAGAAAGTTGTTTTTATTTGCTCACTAGTTGCTAGAGAATAAACGACATGTGACCGCAGTTGTAGGAAAATGGAGGCTATCTGATAAACCCTTTACAGTTCGTAAAAGTGTTCCCGATAAAGATATCCTATCGCCATCTCCGTTCTTCTGTCTATTTATTCCATACTACATGTTCGTGCAGAATGTAGAACTTAATAAGTATCAAAAGAAAGGCGTTCAATGGACTGACAACAGGACTTTTTAATAGCGTCCCATACAGCCTTATCTGTGAAAGTGTATAATCTCTAGCCCTGTATTTTTGAAATTGATTCATTCGTAAGTACATCTTTAAGACTGAAATTTTGAGGTCACAAAACTATTAATTTTCTTGAAAGATTTACATCATGCCGATAGTTAGATTTTGCACGATTAGAATGATTATTCGATTATCAAAACTATTTATAAATTTATATGTAAATATTGAAACGTATCCTGGTCATTTATTTTAAACAGTTTTAAAGGAAAATCACGTTTATAATGTCTAGATCAGAGACTGAAACTAAAACTTTTTAAATGTTGTGCCACATGAAAAATACGAAAAAAATATATGCACCATTATGCATCAAAAGGGGTACCATTTTACATTCATTTAAATCTCTTATGTAAAATTTGCGCCACAAAAAATGTAATGTACCATAGTTTATGAAACTCTGGATTAGATTACTTTCCTATACATGTAGACAACAATATATTTTCTGCTAAAAGGTGCACAGAAACCTATCAGGATTTGTGTATGTGTCTATATATGCCGTATACACATACGCTTACTAGTCAGTTTTATATATATATATATATATGCATATTTGTTTCGATCATTTTTTATGATATTGCTATAGTTTTTATTTGCAATTTTTGCATCTGAATTTATATCCTTTTCCACTACTAATTGCTATTGCTTGTAAGGCAATTTTTTCAATCTCACTTTTTCTTTTACAATATTTCAGATTCTTTTCAAAACATTTTTCTTTCCTATTACTACTTTATAGATTGGAATTTATGTAATGTTCAGATTATAATTCTTAGCTTTCTTTATTGGCATTCTTACTTTTTACTTTGGTAGAATTTATTGAAATATTAATAGGAGTATTCCCCTTTCACGCATTTGATTATGTTTAATTAAATCATTGCAGCCTGGGCCCAGGATGAAAAGTAATCGCATGGAAGGAAGTATTGATAAATTTATAAATGATGAAATGGAGATTTATATTATAAGATGTTTCTCCCGCCTTTTTGGTATGCCTCCGTGGTGTAGTGGTCATCACGCTCGGTGCGTATTCGAGAGGTCCGTGGTTCGAGCCCGGACGAGGAGATTGCTCATTTTTCACATCTCTCCTGCTTTCAAATAATACCTAATAACTCTATAGTGGCGCCTGAACTAAAAAAGGTGGTGGATGATGATTCTCCTTCACCAGGATTTGACGATTAGGTCCCCTAATCCCCAGTCGCTTTTTAAAAGGGGGTGTATTTAAGGTGTTTATACTCCCCCTTTAAAAAAAACATTCGAGAGGTCCGTGGTTCGAGCCCCGGCGAGGGCATTGCTTATTTTTCACATCTCTCTTGCTTTCAAAAATTACCTAATGACTTACAATATTACGTAAGATAAAAAATATGGAAATCAATATTAAAACTTAAATTAGAAACAGTCCTTTAATTTGTTATTTTTAATATGTCCAATTTCCCTCTCTTTTCTAGAAATAGTAATTGATTATAATAAACTTTTCTGAACTGCATCATTTCTAGATTAATCCATATAATACGACATTTATACAACGCTGGTGACATAAATGGAACTAAAACTCAAACAGCCAATAATAATTTTAGAGCATTATTAATTATTCAATCAAATGGTGTTAAAACCGAAGCTAACTCACTCTGAATTAAGATTTCGTCCTAAACACAACGCACTTTCGCTCATGCTTCTAGGCTAGTAAGAGTATTGTTGCTGCTTGCTAGTTTCAAAAAGTATACTTCAGAAGTCTATCAGTACCGATGTGAAATTTCTTTAAGACCAGAGCGCTGAAAGACCCATTATATAAGCTTTGGCTTAACTGAAAACTGAATCGTGAATAAAACTGTCCCCGTATGTTTCAGCAGTAGCTAAACAGTGTTTTTACTTGCTGTAATAGTAATTTATGATACTTCAATAGATCAGTTCATCTCGGTAGTAAATGAAAACATGTACCTTTATTAATTACAGAAATACTTTTCATTTTCTTTTAAAATGCTATAATTTGTAACTACGTACGTGCAACAGCAAAATGCAAGATAGACGAGATAACTGGCACCACATTAGATGAGTAAAGGGTAAGGTTGCCGCCCAACCGGTATAGTGGTTAGCGTCGCTGACTGCCGTGCCGAAGGGCTCGGGTTCGAATCCCGGAGAAGGCATGGATGTAAATGTGTAGTGTCGGTGTGGCATGGCGGCACTTTAAATATGCGGCGAGCCGAAAGTCCTCTCGTGTGGATTGGTGGGAGAGGAGAGGGGTGGGAGACCCCTGGATTCCCCCCCGGGGTGCTCTCCCTCAAAATGGGGGGTGGAAAATAGAAGTCCAACCTCTCTTCGGCGTAGGCTCTGGCAATCATTCTTCCATGTGGTCATGGACACAACAACAAATTGTAAGGTTATTTTGAATACGGTAAAGCATACGTAGGCCATCTGCCTAGGGAGGAATGCCTTTGTGTAGGACTTTGGAAAAGAAACTGGCTCGTATTCGCGTTACACATGGGGAAAACCACGAAACGCAACTGTGCAACCAGTGCGTTCTCCTAGGATCGAACCCGGTTCAGAGTGTCAGCATTCAGCAGTCTTAATCACTACAGCACTTAGTGGGGCCAAGGAAGTCCCTGTATAAATCTGTATATGAAACTTATTTTTGAAACACCTGTACGTATGGCGAGACTTGTTTGTCCCACTAGTAAGAGAAGTAATAGTTGGGACAAATATGTCTGTTCGGTTCCGAACGTAAATCTGTAAACTTAGTTCATTATTTAATCATTAGTTATTGATAAACGTGATTTATTATTTAAATTATTATCATTGTACCATAGTTTAAATTTCAAAAAAAATGTAGTTGAATTAATTTTAATATATATTTGTCTTGCTTTCTTTTTCTGTTGTATGATTTTCCAAACAGCATGTATTCAAAACATTACGTGCTTTCAAAGACCCTCAATAAAATGCTTACGTACTTTGCACATTATCATTCTCGTCTACGTTTTATAACATTATTTGATTATTTTACGTAAATAGTATTTAAAGTATGAATGCCGTCCAAAAATAGTTCGTGTTTACTGTAGCGTATCCTTTAAGAGAAAAAAAATCGTCTGCACATTTAGCAGCGGAAAACAACCATCATAAGTATGATAAAGTGCTTTACGGTGCTATAAACGTGTACAGAATTTGTAGATTTATATCAGCTCGATGATTTAGTTATTCATTTTGAGTAACTCTTTAGATCTTTGATTCATTTTAATACCGTTCTATAAAATTCTTTGAGAGATAGCTTTACCAGATTAAAAGTAGTTGGTTTAGTTATTCGTTTTGATTGATTCTTTAAATCTTCTCTTGACTTATTTCAAAACACCCTTGTGTAATTTTTTCAGAGTTAACTTTATTAAATTGTAAGTAGTTTTCACAGACACTTAGCGAATCCTGATTATTTTCGAACCTGTATGTTTCAAAATCGCATTACTTAAAACATATATGAGAAATACTATATGCTTAAGGAAATGTACTTTCGAATTTGTAAAGAAGTACACAACAAGTGTCTTCGCCAAAATTATTTTCATAGTGTTTACATTACCTTTCTGTGCACATAGAGAAGTAATGTAATTTTTGTTTTATTTGCTGAGTCTGCGCTGTAAAAATTTCATTTTTATCATCGAAAACAAATATTCAAAACTTTCCTTGTGTGTAAAAGTCCTTTCTTAAAAAGATTATATTTTGCTTTGTAATCTTTCCGATAATCTTTTTATTCCTTAAAATCTTTGAAGATTTAAAGATTGCTCAAGATTAAACTGAAGTTTGTTAGGTACTTTTTCGTAATCGCTCAAGATTTAAAGATTACTATTAATGACGCAATTAAAGGGACAAAAATTGTATTTCATATTTAACGTGCAACTTTTAAATGTATATAACACATGATTAGAACGTGCTGTTATCGTAGGCGCAGGAGTTTAACTTAATTTCATTTGAAAAAAAGAATGGCTTTTTATTGCAGCTTTTGCGCTTGAAGAATTTTGGTCATCAAAAATTAATATTCTATTGAAAACCTAATACAGTAAAATACCCTTAATTTGTCGTAATAGCTGCAGTGCGAAGGACTTTCTTTATACATGAAGCAAGTGGAATACAAACTGCTGCTCTAGTGTTGTCTTAAAAATTATTTGTTGGTCATTAAATCATGATCAAACGTTTAGCATTTCCTGTCTGCTCGCATATCGCAGTATGGCCAGTCTTATTCTCAAAACCGCTTACGTAAAAACATCAGTTATTTTATTTATAGCAACGAAGTCCTTTTGTAGTTGGCAGGAGTCAATGAAAAAACGCTAAGAAAATGCCCCTCCCTCAAAAAAATCAAAATTTCTTTCTGTTATAGAAAGATTTTTATGCTTTCCATTCTTTCATATTTTTAATTTATAGAAATCTCTTCCTTCTTATTTCTAACAAAACTATTCCTTTTATTTAGATGAAATAACACAAAAAAGCTGTGCGAAATTTGGACAAGAAAAATTCTTTTAGCTTGCCTAGTTTCATGCATGCAACGCAGACATACAATTCCTATTTTCGTACATACAAATGCATGAAAGCAATGCATACAATGCCTACTTTCATGCATACAAAGCCTTTCGGCTTGCCTTCTTACATGCATCCAGAATCACGCATATACCTTTAGATGAAGGAAATTAACAAATATATTCATTCATGGGTGTATACGTAGCATTATAAAGAAGACAATATTATATTAATCATAATTCTGTATTAGTTGGATATTGATTATTCTGTAGATCTTCAATTCAAATATAACACTTCTGGCTTACACAACTAAAAACCTTTTGATTAAATTGCATATTTACCGAACTGTTATAATAAATATTTAGAATCGCTTGTATATGTATAAGCACTCTAAGCTGTTTGAGATATTTTAAAGGCTAAGTATTATAAAAATACTGTTTTGTACGCAAGCGCCTGAAACATTTGCTGAAAAATTATAAGGTTTTTCTTCCCCCCTTCTTCGCATTGCCTTCGTGGTGTAGTGGTCAGTACGCTCGACGCGTGACCGAGAAGTCCGTGGTTAGATGCCGGCGAAGGCGTTGCTCATTTTTCATATCTCCTGCTTCTCTTAATGTCTGTACACTGGCGCCCGAGCTAAAAAGGTAGTGGATGATGATTCTCCAGCACCACAATTTGCGGATTGAGTCCCCTAATCCCCAGTCGCCCTTTAAAAGGGGGAGTATATAAGGTATTTCTTCCCACCTTCTTCGCATGCCTTCTTGGTGTAGTGGTCAGTACGCTCGACGCGTTACCGAGAGGTCCGTGATTCGATTCCCGGCGAAGGCGTTGCTCATTTTTCATGTCTCCCGCTTCGAAATAACCTAATGTCTGTACAAAATCATAAAATTTTCATGTGCAGTTATATAAATCAGTAATCCACAATAAATTTTAATGTGATATTTGTAAAATTCTCAGGTTTTAAGATATGCGATTTGTCGAGTCATCGAGATTGTAACGCAGACAAGAATAATAGAATACAGATTATATTCATTTTTGTAATAAGCTTTTAATTTTAATTGTAATGAATCCTCTTCTCAAGAAGACGTCTCTTAATCATGAAATTTTAGGGAATGAAGAGAATTTCTTTCTCTGTATCAATTTTTTTGAAATATTTACTTCTTTGTACGAAGTAAAGGAAGTATTGTAATCGGTAAAAATTTCGGGTAACGTTATTTCAGCGAAAATATCCATTTTGACCGCACTGGAATCCATTTGAACGGTGTTTTTACGTGACATCTGTACATATGGTAAAAGAATTCAGAATGAAAGACTCTTTTTTTCTAAAACGGACTGTGAAATGGATTTAAAATGAATACAGAAGAGATTTTTTTCGTAACATCTGTACGTACATGCGTATGTATGTATGTATCTCGCATCACTCAAAAACGATTATCCTCAGAAAGTTTGAAATTTTGTAAATGGGACTGACTGCTGTAACACGTAGTTGTGCAACTTCCTTTTTGGTTGCAATCAGCCTCACCGAAATATTTATGTATGTATATACAGTGGGTGCATATATATATATATATATATATATATATATCAGTCTCGGTGAGCTCAGTAATTATGCATTTTTTGCTTTAAAAGTGATTGAACTACTTTGTTCTTTGCTTTAAAAGTGATTGAACTACTTTGTTCTTATGTTCCGGTTAAGGGTTTTATACCTTTAGTTAATCTACATGCAATCCAATCAATGAATTAATTATCAACAATTTATAAGTTGTTTAAGTGGTACTACGCCTAACGAGCCGCCATTTATGCATATTTGAAACTCTTAATAGAATAGTGAATTAAGTCAGTCAGTGTACAAATTTCAATGTCTTTTTGCCGAATGGGACGAAAAGTAAACTTTCAGTTTTGTGCGCCGAAAAATCTGTCTTTCTGCCCTCTGGCCAAATTGCTTGTTTTTGAGTAGAAATTTTAATTATAAAAATTTTTTTATAAACAATTTTTAACTGTATTTGGTGTTTTATGTATTTCTGTATTTTACAATTTTTAATGAAGATAACTTGAGGTCTCATGTATTTTTGCCTTTGCCGCGAAGTGAGAACTGAATTAATTGAATGAGAAATATATCTCTAATAAAATTCGAGGAAAGAGGTTTGAAAGAAATGCAGCAATAAATGTTCATAATTTAATGGGCCGCACATGGAAGTTAATTACAAGGCCGCACAAGGAATGTGATGTGTTGTTGACTACATAACATTTCTTCTCTTTGTCATCATAGTTGTTCTTTTTTTTGTCACTCCAAATACAATCTTTGAAAATTTACTTTTGGAATACAGAATACGTGATTTTCGTAAGTTGCTGCTTAAGCTTTTAGGTTAGGTTAGTTGATTATAGCAAAGCACATGAAAGCTATCTGCTTAAGGTGAGGCATGTTTTCCTGGAGGACCTTCTAAGAGAAACTGCCTCTTATTCACGTCACATATGGGAAAAAACCACGAAAAGTAAAACATGCTTAGTTTCGAACTCTAGTCGAGCTACCAGTATCCAGCGGTCTTAACTACTCGACCACTGGTAGGGCTTGCGTAAGCATTTAAACTGTATATTTAATGCAAGTACATTCATAGTATGTATTCCTTGTAATAATGTCATTATTAAAGACTCTTTTTATTTTCTGTAAAATTACTAGAAGTAGATAAAGTACACATTTTACAGGATGTGCATGTAATTATTAAGCACATTTCTTAATAAAGAATTATTAAATTTTTATAATTTTATTATACAGTTTCTTGAATTATATTGTTCAGTTTCTTGAATTATATTTATCCAGTTGCTTGAATTATATTGATCCAGTTTCCTGGATTATATGTTTCCAGTTTCTTGAATTATATTGATCAGTTTCTTGAAATATATTTATCCAGTTCCTTGAATTATATTGGTCCAGTTTCCTGGATTATATTTATCCAGTTTCTTGAACTATATTGATCAGTTTCTTGAATTATATTGATCAATTTCTTGAATTATATTTATTCAGTTCCTTGAATTATATTGGTCCAGTTTCCTGGATTATATTTATCCAGTTCTTGAATTATATTGATCAGTTTCTTGAATTGTATTATCCAGTTTCTTGAATTATATTGATCCAGTTGTTTGAAAATATATGCTATTGATTTATCAATTTATGTTATCAGAGGAACAAGGAAAATGTAAGGTAATGCTGTGATGTTTTGAGGCGACATTTTTCTTCTACATTTCGAAAAACCTAAAAGATTCATAAAATAAATAAATCATGTATATCACGATAGATTAATGTTTTCCAATGGCATATAAGGACCAATTTTTTATTTACTAGGTCCATTCATAGTATGTATTCCTTGCAATAATGTGATTATTAAAGACTCTTTATTTTCTGTAGAATTACTAGAAGTAGATAAAATACACATTTTACAGGATGTGCATGTAATTATTAAGCACATTTCTTTCTTAATAAAGAATTATTAAATTTTTATAATTTTATTATCCTAGTTTCTTGAATTATATTGATCAGTTCCTTGAATTATATTTATCCAGTTCCTTGAATTATATTAGTCCAGTTTTCTGGAATATGCTTATCCAGTTTCTTGAATTATATTGGTCAGTTTCTTGAGTTGTATTATCCAGTTTCTTGAATTATATTGATCCAGTTTTTTGAAAATATATGCCATTGATTTACCAATTTATGTTATCAGAGGAACAAGGAAAATGTAAGGTAATGCTGTAATGTTTTGAGGTGACATTTTTCTTCTACATTTCGAAAAATCTGAAAGATACATAAAATAAACAAATCATGCATATCACGATAGATTAATCTTTTCCCATAGCATATAAGGACCAATTTTTTATTTACGAGATTCATTCAGTCACCTATTTTAACAGGAAGAAACAGAAAAACAAATAGACAGAGTCTTAAACTTCCTACTCCATGTTAAGTAGTAAATTTTTAATCTACATACTTTATTGAAATTTCTTGAAACACATTTAAAGTAGGAATGTTGGAGACATATAAGCTCCAGCTACAAACAGAAGATTAGAATTTTCTGCAAATAGTGATAGATTAAAGCACTTTTGCGAATATTAGTTAGATAGATCATTAATAGTTAGATAATGTAACTAATAGTTAGATTTAGTTAATTCGATAATCTGACGATAAATTGGTAGTATTCCTTTGCAATACATAATTCGAATATTCTTTGCAGCGAATAGAAAACATTTTGGGGGAAAAAACCATTTAAAATTTTGAAAGGAGCATTTTCGGGTAGAAGCAAGTTTTATAAATTATATTCATACATTGGATGATAAAGAACAAAAAAGGGATTTTCACTGTAGACTGAAATGTAAATAAGAATTTCTGTGAAAAATAAATTTTCAGCAGTTTCGAAAGAAAGTTTTCGGATGTAAATGTTTTTAAGTTAACTGTGTTCGTAATACTAATAAAGATATATGTGTTTGATTCAAATTGTTATTTGTAAGCAAAAATTCTAAAAACACAGTTAAATCCTATGTATATTATTTTAACAGCTCTGTTGCTTCTGTTGTTGAAAGCAAAATTGTAGCGTTTAAAAATATAGAACTTCCTTAAATTCTCTAATTACATGTCGAAACGATTACATAAATAAGTTCACATCAGCAAATTTACTACACAGTTGTTCTTATTTACTTTCTGTTCCATAATGTTGTTTCCAGCGAATGCAGTGTGCGTGACATTGAATGTTTGAAACGTTGTTTGTATTTTGACGCATTCCTTTAGCCTATTAGCAGTAAAATTCCTAAAAATAATATAGCCCCAATTTTGTAAGAGTAACAAATGATAATATTATTTAGATAACATTTCTTGATGAAGATTCTTGCGGGCGTATTTTGGTAAATATTTATACACTAACTGCCCGGCTAATAAAGTTCCTGTACTGTATGAAGATGTCGGAAAGTTGAAATGGGTGAAAAATTATTTTTATACTTTTTTAGCTTGTTTACTATCTTACAAAAAGATTTAAAATATGTAAAAGAGGCAAATCGACAACCTTGCATTCGACATAGATTTTGTAAAATCCCAATCGATTTCGAGGGCAAAACGGGTCTCCCTTCATCAGGAGCAAAAAATTCTGCAAAAGCGAGAAAGAGAATGTCGATCACATTTATACCCACAAGCGACCAGTGGATAAGCCGATAGCGCCATTTATCGGCAGAAATAGTAAACAAAAATGAAAGGTTAAGTTAGTAGAATTTTGAGGGCATTAGGCAAGACTGGATTGGAATTGAACTCATTGGCTAAACAGGATAAATTTTTGTGAACGTGAAAAGCTTCAAGAAAATCTAATTCCCTAATAGAACCAGCTTTCTGGATAATTTTAGCAGAACCCAAATCAAAATTTTGATTTAATTTCCAACTATGATTAGCTATTGAAGATTTGTTAATTTCGCCTTTTCGGACGTAAGATTCATGTTCTTTTATGCGAAACTTTAATGCTCTTATCATTTTGCCAATATAACTTAAGCCATACTGACACGATATGCTATAAATTCCCCAAGAATTAAAGTCAGAAATAGAATCTTTAAGAGCCGAACCTCGGATTTTATTTATATAAAGTCGAGAACACAACTTGAAAATTAAACTTGTGTAAAATCCGTGCAATTTTGTAACTGATAGAAGGATGAAATGGAAGCACAACAAGGTTATTAATGTTATTTCTGACATCAGAATGTGTTCTTAGATGGCACGGTGAGAACTTTCGAACAGCTTTGTCAATGACTACGGGAGAAAGTCCTCGGTCAAGGGCAACAGATCTTAAATAATTGAGTACCTTAGGAAGAAGAGATTCTAAGGAACAAACTTTGAGAGCTCGAAATACATAATAGTAAAATGAAGCCATTTTTTGCTTAGTCGGGTGACACGACTTATCATAGGGAGGTAAACAAACAGAAAAGGGTTTACGGTAAATAGTTGCGCTGAAATTAGATCCATTGCGGATTATAAGAATATCAAGGAAAAGCAGTGTATTATCAGATTCAGTCTCAAAAGTGAACTGGATGGCTGAATCAATCGAAATTATAACAGATAAAATCTGGGGTAAGTCTTCCTTATCACCATCAAAAAGAGCGAAAGTGTCGTCTACGTAGCAAATCCACAGACGAAAAGAAAGTTTTTCAAGTAATTTGACCTCAGAATAATGCATGTAAATGTCAGCAAGTAGAGGACTGACCGGATTACCCATAGCTAGCCCTTCAATTTGGCGATAATATTTATTTTGGAAAACAAAGTAAGTTTGACTCACAGAGACTTTAGTGAACTCTTCAGTTTCAGTATGTGAGTAATGGAATTTTCGAATTGTAGTTTCAAGGCATTTTTGTGCCCCTTCAACTGGAACGTTAGTAAGCAGCGATTTAACATCAAACGAAACCATAATGGAGTGCAAAGGGGAAATATCTTTAAGTTTATCGATGAGTTCGAAAGAATTTTTTACGGTGTGAATATTGTTAGAAATAACCCAGATTTTATCTGTTATAATTTCGATTGATTCAGCCATCCAGTTCACTTTTGAGACTGAATCTGATAATACACTGCTTTTCCTTGATATTCGTATAATCCGCAATGGATCTAATTTCAGCGCAACTATTTACCGTAAACCCTTTTCTGTTTGTTTACCTCCCTATGCTAAGTCATGTCACCCGACTAAGCAAAAAATGGCTTCATTTTACTATTATGTATTTCGAGCTCTCAAAGTTTGTTCCTTAGAATCTCTTCTTCCTAAGAAACTCAATTATTTAAGATCTGTTGCCCTTGACCGAGGACTTTCTCCTGTAGTCATTGATAAAGCTGTTCAAAAGTTCTCATCGTGCCATCTAAGAACGTATTCTGATGTCAGAAATAACATTAATAGCCGTGTTGTGCTTCCATTTCATCCTTCTGTCAGTTACAAAATTGCACGGATTTTACACAAGTTTAATTTTCAAGTTGTGTTCTCGCCTGTAAATAAAAATCGAGGTTCGGCTCTTAAAGATTCTATTTCTGACTTTAATTCTTGGGGAATTTATAGCATATCGTGTCAGTGTGGCTTAAGTTATATTGGCAAAACGATAAGAGCATTAAAGTTTCCCATAAAAGAACATGAGTCTTACGTCCGAAAAACGAAATTAACAAATCTTCAGTAGCTAATCATAGTTGGAAATTCAATCACAATTTTGATTTGGGTTCTGTTAAAATTATCCAGAAAGCTGGTTCTATTAGGAAATTGGTTTTTCTTGAAGCTTTTCACATTCACAAAAATTTATCCTGTTTAATCAATGACTTCAATTCGAATCCAGTCTTACCTAATGCCCTTCAAAATTCTACTAACTTAACCCTTCATTTTTAGTTACTATTTCTGCCGACAGATGGCGCTATTGCAATATTGTCTGCCTTGTAATACGAATTTTTCCAAAAATGTGTAAAGATTATAATTAGATGAACTTCATACTTAGACTGACAGTGTTTCGTAGAATGACTGTTTGAATAAATAGATCCAGAAGTCATGTACATCAAAATTTCAAAAATTGTTGAGATTCAATAATGGATATTAATGGCATTTTGTTTTAATGGATGACATCCTTGTACTATTGAAATTGAATATATCACTTGAAATTTAGTTGCAGTTTATGCTGTTAGTTTTAAAAACGATTTATCTGGAGCAAGAGAGATGAGTTTTTTATTTGTTTTACGAGCAGAACGAATTTCTGTAATTGAGCATTACTTCGCAACGCATATTGATTCCATATTTGATTACGATTCCATATTTTTTACACTCATTGTGGTGAGTGCAAAGCTTTATTCCTGATTTCTTTCATTTTGCCGAAACTCAGACTTTCCTCACTGCAGTTAGTATGATGAAAGCCTCCAAACAGAAAATCATTCTTCTTATTGGGTTCACGAACATTTGGGAACGTTTCTTTAAACGCTTCTACTGTTTTCTCCTAAGAATGAGTTTTGAAGTAATGTTCAGTCATAAAACCTCGTTCACCTACTCTCCATTTTGCAAAAAACAAGCTAACAATGTAAACTGCAACTGAAATTTGAAGTGATTTATTACTTGTAACAATGTAAAGGTGCAATCCATTGAAACAATTTGCCATTAGTATCCATTAAAAGTTTTGCTGATGTGCATGACTTTTGAATCACCTTTATTTGAAGGATTATAGTTTCGAGGAGAAGCCACCCATATCATATTCCCCTCAAATGTATAAAGTTGTTTTATATAAACCTAATGAAGATTTAAGGTAATTCTTATTTAAATTTCAAACTCAGATAAGCGTGCTTTTTTTGTCTATTATTTACAGACATTTTGAGAGGAATCACAAATACGCGAAACTCAGTGTCTAAGAAACTTACTGAGAAGAATGAGTAATGTTCTTCAAAAGTACTGGAAGTTAAAACAAAGCGTAAATTTTAAATTTTCGAAATTTTTGATATTGCAAAAAGATTTACTTGAATTTTTTAACAAAAAAATACAGAATTCAAAATACGTGGAATTTACTTCTTTTTTCATAAATTACTGACATGCGATAGAGACGTAGGCAGTATTAGGTTATAAGGTATATCTCCCGCCTTTTTGGTATGCCTTCGTGGTGTAGTGGTCAGCACGCTCGGCGCGTATTCGAGAGGTCCGTGGTGCGAGTCCCGTTCAGGGCATTGCTCATTTTTCAGCTCTCCTGCTTTCAAAAATACCTAATGTCTCTACAGTGGCGCCGAAACTAAAAACGGAGCTGGATGATGATTCTCCACCACCAGGATTTGGCGATCAGATCCCCTAATTCCCAGTGGTCCTTTAAAAGGGGGATTATATAAGGTATATCTATAGCCTTCTTAGCATGTTCGTGGTGTAGTGGTCAACACGCTCGGCGCGTATTCGAGAGGTCCGTGGTTCGAGTCCCGCCGAGGGCATTGCACATTTTCCTCTTTTCGTGCTTCCGAAATAACCTAATGTCTCTATAAGGTAGGTAGGTAGTTTACGGAGGACGGAGACGCCTGGTGTCTAACAGAGGTAAAACAGGCATGTGTCCCATGTCCTCCTCTAACTTCAGCAATAGCTCCCTGGAGCCAAACAAGGCTGCTCGGTATTATTCATTTGAAATTTGAACTAGTCTTTATTAAGCACAATCAATGAAATCTCTTCGACGTGTTTATTGTTTTCAGTTGTCGCATTTTGGTAAAATAGGAAGTATTTTGGTTTGGATTCGTGTCAAACATCGTACGCTAAAGATCCAGTAAAATAAATGCACAGCTAAATCTTGGATCATTAGGACTTTAGTTTATAAAGTAAGTTCACGTCTTTAGGTGACGTAATTTACGATTTAATTCTGGGGACTCATCCGTATCATAAATCACGTTGTTTAAAATTTTTCGGGTGTTAAATTGCGATCTTTGTCCGAAGATCGATTTTCACTTTCTTTTCATTCATATTTTTATGTTTTGTAAATAGTTTTTTTTTTAACTTTTTGATATTTTAATGATAAACTTTCTTGAGTAAGAGATCGTAGACTAAAGATTTTAGATAATAATAATTTTTTTTTGTTTTTACTAAGCACCTTTTATGATCCATTGTGAAATCATTGAAATGACGGCATTGTTTTTGAAGCTCTGTTATTTATTTTTGTCTTTCTTTGTTTTGTTCCTGGAAGATTTAGTAATCTTGTTTATACGTATTGTGAAAATGCATTGCAGTAACTAATAAATTAATATCCTCCTTGCTGTTGGGATCGTATTCTGCTGTTGACATTCTTTAATAAACCTTATTGAAATATTTTGAAATCATGACACTATAATTTTGCTATTTCTTGAAATACAAGTAATGCTCAAAAATTGGTGTGTCTCGTACATATGTGTTTCCTTTAATAATGGGAACTGTCTGGATGGTTTTTAAAGTGTAGTTTTATTCATTTTTTAATATAACCGTCAATTGCTTACCTTATTGTTTTTGCTTTATTGACCTTTAACGACCATGAGTTATAGAAGTCTTTGTAGTAATCTTAGTTAGAGATTTGAGCTCGAAATTGAAATCTGTTGTGCATTTACGAAGGTTTAGAATACGTTTGTACGAAATCATAATTTAAAAAAATGACATTCTTCCTTTGTAACCTTTCAATATACGTTTTTTATGCTTGTACAACGCTTGGCGCATTTTGTTATGGCGCATGCATCTTCTCTCATCGTTCAACAATTTGTCAACAATCTTTTCAGGGCTATTAAAATTATAACCGTTGCTATGAAACTTCTTTTTAGGGAAGGGAGAGTAGTCACAAGGTGCGAAATCTGGTGAATAAGGAAGTTGTTGAGAACAGCGACATTTTTCAGTACTAGAAACTCTTTCACGAGAATGGAATTGTGTGGCTCCATACTGCCTTGTAGCAGGAACCAGTCACTCGATAGAGGTATTCAGGTAAACACGCTGAGTTCTCTTCAGAGGTGTGTTCATCACGTTTTTATAACATATGAATTTCACCATCTGTCCATCAGGAACGAATTGCTTGTAAATCACAACTTTTGCAAATAAAAACGATCCAAAAAATCAAAGTTTCTATGGCTGTGCTTATTGTTCTTCATCCCCTAAGCAGATGATTAACTTTTTTCTCAAGATCATAAGCAAAGTGCCAGTTCTCTTTTCAGAAACAATTTGTTTTTGAAAAGAATCAAAATTAATTCCTACGTTACAGCAAAACTGAATTGTAGTTCTTTGATCAGCTTTCAAATCCATGACATTGGTTCTTCACTCTGTCAAAGCAAGAAATTTATCGCATAGAAAATTCTATATGTAAAAACCGTTACTGTAGGAAAAACAAATAGCTGCATAGTAATAAATGCTACCTATTATTATTTCGCAGGGTTTATTGGATTTTGTTAAAACATTTAGCAGTAAAACTCTGTAGACTTATTTTGTAACTCTCTGGAAAACTATGGTTGTTTTTCATTAGTTGTAGTTTATGATAGGATTGAAGCAAGAAAATGTTTTCAGAAGCTTACATTTCTCAAAGGAGAATGTAATAGAGAAAGAAATTCCTACAAAATAATCTCTTTCACTCCGTCTACACTTTTATTTTTGTTAAGCTTTGTTCATTTTAAAAGATTTTTCTACAGACGCATTTAAACGTCTGTAAGTGAAGGATGTTAGTATTTTTTGATGATCCTAAACTTAAGGTTTTTTATCCAGTAGTCAAATCTTAGTAATTGTTTCCTTATCTGTCAAAAAATAGTATACTTTCTACCCACGCCTTTAAATTCATCCTTTCTTAAGAATGGGATTTGAATTTTTTCTTTCTAAATTACTGGGTTGTTCCCCTGTATAAGACAGCCTCATGTATAACGGGATTCACATGTATCATGCTTTTACAAGATTAAATTAATTAAATTACAAGATTTATAACATATGTATAAATTTTATATGTATTTTATAACGTATATATAAACTTAAGATGTTCTACAAGAAACATTCGCCGGGATTCGAACTCTTGATTTTACGATTACTAGCCAGACGTACTTTCGAATTACATTACAGCGCATGATAAGAAAAGAATTCCTTACATTCTCCTCCCAGTAGGGGAGGAGGGGGCCTAAGCATAGGACAAATACAGTAAATCCTGATTTGTATATGGACATATTAACCATTAAACGAAGTTTTTTTATCGCTGAAGAATGGTAAAAATTACTGTTGCAAATCATCAGAGTGAAACGAAACTGCCTACGGAAAATAAGATAAGGGAAAAAATATGCATAGGCTAACATCAATAACAACAAATGATGTCATGGTTTTTAACCATAAAATTACTCTTGGTATATGGTATATGTTAAAGGGTTGGTACTCAATGGTATGTAATTTAATTTACATGATTCGGAATATATAAACATTGTGAAACCATACATTAAAAATCAATTGTTGAATCTTAAAAAATAAGATATGTGCACAGCCATTTATCTTCCCCCTGATTTCCCAATGATTTCCGTCGAATGATCGACTTACAGGAATCATTAAAAATAAACTGCATGTGTACCATGAAAATAAGAAAGAAACATAGAGACAGGAAGGAAGAGGAAAAGAAAGGAGGAGGATGGCATTCGCGGTTGAGAGAGAAACTTTGAATGCTGATTCAACTCACCAAATTAAATGTTTTTTTCAAATCAAACTGCTTTAAAATACAGGTAAATTAGTAATAGCATATGTCTGTTAATTATAATATGGGTTACTCCTCTTTCTTGTGTCTTTAGATGGTTAGTTTATTTAATTAAATCAACATATAAAATGGCTGTGCCGCAGGAGAAATGACATCTTCAAAGACTTTTGAAGTTTAGCTGGTTATTGTAAACTACATAATATTTGTCTGTTTCAGTTGTTATATTTTGTAGTTCCATCATAGACGTTTTAACTTTCGAAATCATTCACTGGCAAGTATTTTCACCAACAAAGTTGTATTCTCCGGCAGTAATCGGTTGTGAGGACGTGTTGAGTTATGTAATCTGTCAATCCGTAAGGGTTTGTAACTTAACTGTAACCTGTCTTCTTTAGAAAGTCAACTTTTTTTTCTGAGACATATATGAGTGGAATTATGATTCATTTGATTGCATTTTAAAGAGAAAAAAACAATAATGCTGCATATACTTATTCGTATCAAATGTATTCTTCCTGCTGTTTGTGTCGTTTCATATCCGATTCCTAGCATATAGATAAGATGTTGTATGTAGACAAGGATGAATGCATATAAGCTGTAGCCGTAGATAGGAGTTCATATTTATGATTAGTCTTTCTGTCTTTGGTTATAAAGTTCTAGTGTATCATCACTCTTGGATTGCGCCTGTCGTTGATCATATTGTAGCTTAACAATAACTTTTTCCCAGTCCCAGACCTCTTTTCATAGAGATCTCGCTTTTTAGTCAGTGGAATATGAGCGTCTTGTATTTTTATATTCCCACCCCCATCCTCTCGAGAGAATTTCGAACCGACAGATTTTAAGTGCCATCATACTGCAAAGACTTTGCATTTGTAACAGTATTTCCATTACCTGGGTTTCGATTTTTTATTGGCGATCATAAGTGTTTAGTTCATTTTTCTTTCTTTTAGAAACAACTCGATATATTTATTAATTTTTAATTCCATAAGCTAATGTATGTGTATTTTAATTAAGAAAAACTGTCTTTTATTGTAAACATTTTAGTGTTCTTTTGTATGAAGTATTACATTTATAAATCAATAATAAAAAAATAATTCTACAGTGGAAAAATCTGAGAAGATTTTTTAATCTGAGAAGATTTTTTAATCGTCTCATTCGGAAAAATTCAGGATCTCAGAAGCGATCTTAGAAAATTCTAAATTAATTCAATCTTAGAAATTGAAGTGGGAGTTGATTCAGTCTTAGAAGGTTATATACATTCACTTTTAGAAGTCTCCTTAGTGCAAGATAAAAATAGTCCCCAGTGATAAATCCATAAAAGTTGGCAAACTCATAAAAACGTGGGTGAAGAGAAAAAGGGGAAAACGAAAGCCAGTCAGAAAAAACACTTAAAAGGTAAGATATGTATGAAAATGAGACAATCTTCCGTGTATAGGCTTTCGACTTAGCCTTGAATATCTTGAATGGGCTATATTTTATTACCTAAATGGAATTAACCCTTTAACGTTCGAATGAGCTATAAAAAATCGTCATCTGCCATTGGTATTAATATCGGTATTTCATTCCTGTGCATCATTCGGTAGCGATAGAGTTTATCAAGATGTGTCTTCAAAGACGTATTTAGAAAATTAGTTTAAATTTACTTTACTTAAATCTACGTCGGACTTTCTCTAATCTTCTTCAGAATTCTTGAATTCATTTGGAACACTGTAAAATGTTCACCGCATTTTTCTTGTAAAAACGTATTTCCTTCTTTGCTTTGTCACATCACAGTTTTATTTCGCTTATTAAATTAATCATCGAAAATTAAAACTGAAAGGTCTGATGTATTAACAATGTTCCACGGCTTTGCACACGATACCAACGTTTAATCGACACGTTACCAACTCGATAAGACCGACCTTTGTCCGCTGTTTTGCGCACGACACCAACATCATGACGTCGGGATTCGTATGCCGGCTTCGAGTATAACAACAATGTGGTGCGACGGAAAATTGCTAATATCTAAATACGGATGCAGTTTCTAGATTCATACCTTCTCATATTTGATTACGATATGTAAAATAGGAAAGTTTGTTATAGTCCTTCAAACTGATAGAAATAATTTTCAAGCAAGGTCAGGTTTTTTGTCATTAACTTTATGAGTTATATCCCGGACTTAGACCTTTTATCTTTAATGAGCACTTTTTTAGTTCACTACTGTAGAGGCGTGCAGTGTATATCAGTGATTTCGAAAGTGAAGTACGCGTACCCCAGGGAGTACGCAAAGTGATATATGGGAACATGCTTAAGATGTAGGCTCATGATCACTTACAAGTGTGCAATGGTGTGTCACGTGAATGCGATCTCTTTGGTCACTGTGTCTGTACACGCATATTATTATATTATATTACACTACATAATGTGGGGTATAACTCATAATTATTTTGTCTTAAGGGTGCACGAACAAAAAAGTTTGGAGATAATCGGTTATGTAAATAATTTATTTTATTTTGTTTCTGATACGATGTGATTACATGGCTTGCCGGGTTTTATAACCAATGCAAATGTGGAGATTTTGTCTCTCTGCCGATTGTTAAACCAGAATATGGGGAATTTTGTTTTATACTTTAGACCCAGATTATTGTGAAGGCAAAAAAAATAGAAAGTAAAAAGAGTTTAAGAGCTGTTCTAAATTATACACTGAAGTGACAAAAGTCATGGGATACCTCCTAATATTTTGTCGGTGTTCCTTTTGACCGGCGAAGTGCAGCAACTCGACGTGGCATGGATTCAACAAGTCGTTGGATGTTCCCTGCAGGAATATTGAGCCATGCTGTCTCTATTGACGTCCATAATTGTGAAAGTGTTGACGGTGAAGGGTTTTGGGCACGAACTGACCTCTCGATGATGTCCCATAAATGTTCTATGGGATTCATGTCGGGCGATCTAGGTGGCCAGATCATTCGCTGGAATTGTCCAGAATGTTCTTCTAACCAATCGTGAACAATTGTGGCCCGGTGACATGGCGCATTGTCATCCATAAAAATCCCATCGTTGTTTGAGTACGTGAAGTCCATGAATGGCTGCAAGTGATCTCCAAGTAGCTGAAGGTATCCATTTCCAGTCAATGATCGGTTCAGTTGCACCAGAGGACCGAGTCCATGCCATGTAAAAACAGCCCAGACTATTATGGAACCACCACCAGCTTGAACAGTGCCTTGTTGACAACTTGGGTCCATGGCTTCGCGGGGTCTGCGCCACACTCGAACCCTACCATCAGCTCTTATCAACTGAAATCGTGACTCATCTGACCAAGCCACGGTTTTCCATTAGTTTAGGGACCAACCGATATGCTCACGAGCCCACGAGAGTCGGTGCAGGCAATGTCGTGCTGTCAGTAAAGGCACTCGAGTCGGTCTTCTGCTGGCATAGCCCAAGTAAGACAAATTTCGACGCACTGTCCTATCAGACACGTCCCTCGTACGTCCCACATTGATTTCTGCGGTTATTTGAAGCAGTGTTGCTTGTCTGTGAACATTGACAACTCTACGCAGATGTCGCTGGTCTCGGTCGTTAAGTGCAGGTGGTCGGCCACTGCGCTGTCCATGGTGGGATATTATGCCTGAAATTAGATACTCTCGGCACACTCTTGACACTGTGGATCTCGGAATGTTGAATTCCCTAACGATATCCGAAATGGAGTGACCCATGCGTCTAGCTCCAACTACCATTCCGCGTTCAAAGTCTGTTAATTCTCGTCGTGCGGCCATAATCACGTCAAAGCCTCTTCCATGAATAACTTGAACACAAATGAAAGCTCTGCCAAAGCACTTCGCATTTATATATTTTCTACGCGATAGTACTGCCATCTGTATATTTGCATATTGCTCTCCCATGACTTTTGTCACTTCAGTGTAATTCTGTGTTACGAGAATGCATTGAAATTTTAGCTAAAATTATACAGTCAAACCTCGCTTCACGAAATTCTTTCGTTCCTGAAAACCGTTCGTCATCTGAAAATTTTTTAAACTGAAACTATAACCCCCATAGAAGATAATATTAAATAGATTAATCCCTTCCTAGAGCGTAGGTGATAGCTTGTTTAAAATTTAGAGCTGTACCTTATGCAAAATTATGTAATGCAAAACCAATGGAAATCATAAAATGTAAGACAAAAAATCGGAAGTGTACACCACATGACTTCCTTGTATGGAATAATATTAAATTATACGAATTTTGCATTTCATTTAAACGTATTGGATTGAATTAAATCTACTTCATTGATAGCGCATAAACCACAATAGAATAAATGCACTCTTTTAAATTCACTATATTTGTTTACCACAGCGACACTCAGGCGCTAGCTTCACGTAACAGCGTTACATCTCATTCTTTTTAATCATTAGAATGGACAAAAATTATGTATATCATCTGGAGAATTATCTAATCGTTGCCACATGTTATATTCAAATACTATAAAAAATCAATTAAACATGCAAAAAAAGGAACAGTTTTTCACAGACGATTCAGTATTTCTCATTCAATTAATTCAGTTCTCACTTCGCGACAAGGCAAAAATACATAAAAACTCAAAATATCTATATTAAAAATTACGAAGTAAATCTTAAACACCTTCCTTGAATAAATTCTAGAATAGATTAAGCATGATTTAATTTGCAATAATAAAAGAAGGCGTTATCTCTGTTGTTGCGAAGCTTAATTTCTCTAGATTGGCAACAAATGCACTATTCTGTTAAGTCTCAAATGTAAACAAAGATAGCTGATATGGCCAAAAAAGTTAGGGTTAGTCGCATTTAAACAACTTTTAAATTAACATTCATTTTAACTTTAAATTGTTATTAATTCTACAACTATAATATGCAGGTTAACTAAAGGCATAAAAAGCTTAAGCGGAACAACATAATTCAATCATTTTTAAAGCAAAAAATGCGCAATTTGCAAACATATAAGAATAAAGAAACTGAGCTCACTGAGCCGAGTAATAGAGTGGATATATATATATATATATATATATTTGTGGCGCGGCCGATTGCAACCAAAATAGGAGGTGCACATCTACATGTTCTAGCAGTCCTATAAACAAAATTTCAACGTTCTGAGGATACTCGTTTTTGAGTTTTACGAGATACATACATACGTACGAACGCTCAGCCGCCTCGAACAAATCTTTTCAGAATCCATTTTAAATCAGTTTTATAATTTTTTTTGAGGGGGAAAAGAATATGATTTGCCTTTAAACTAATGAGTGGACTGTATACAGATGTCACGCTAAACCATCGTTAAATTGCATTCGATAGTGGTCAAAATGGATATTTCCGTTGAAATATGATACCCGACATTTTTTGCGATTACAATACTTCCTTTTTACTTCGTGCAAGGAAGTAAAAAGATAAATAGACTATTAAACTGATAAAATGGACAAAATTCTTAATTTTACACGTACTTGTATGAAAGATGGTGCACAGCTTACGTGAAAAGTCAAAAGAAGATGATATTGTTGGGATGAGGAAAAGATGATATTGTTGGGATGAGGGGTCGCCTTCCAAAATAATATTAGGTAGCTCTTATTGAGACATCTTCCTTTATATTTTCGTTGTCTCTTATATATACTCTACTCTGCTTAAACCTCACTGAACGTGTATTTCGCATTAAATTATTCCAATGTGATTTTTTATTTTCTGCATTTTAAAATGTTTCAGAATTGAGACATGACTTTGCTATTGAAAATGCTTGTGCTGTCTTTGCTGTTGCATCAACAGATGATGTCATTGCATAAAACTTGCTCCATTTTGCTCCATCTGTACAAATTTAGGTGTCAAAGAACTAGGTTCTTGCTCCTTGTTCCATTTGGCGCAAATTAAGTATTAAAGGATTAGTTCATCTGCTCTTCGTGCGTTTTCCTCTAAAGGTACTTCATCTACATCGGCTTTTGCTGCTACTTCTGAAGCTGTACTAGTTTTTTCTTGAGTTCCTTCCTATGTCCCTGTAGTAACTCTTCCATATTTTTATTGTTATCTTTTAAGAGCATGTTTTGTCTAGAGACTTAATGTCATAGATTAAAATAAATATTATCAGTATCAAAGCCTTGATAATCTCCACCTGCAACACGATCTGGACTTAATTTCCTCCAGGCTGGACTCATAGTCCTGTAAGTCACTTGTAGCTTGGCTTTGATAATGCGAGTTAAGCAGTGATAAGCACTGAAGTTTCTACAAGCCCCTGAATGTTAGTTATATTTCAGGGGTTGCCTCAGAACACCACTGAAAACCATTTATTGCCGACTTGAGTTTTCGTAACTCGAGCCATAGCTCATCATCCGAGACTTTTTTAATAAAATGTTTTCCAGATGATTTGTTTGTCAACCGGTCTGTTCGTGATTCGAGGTTTCACTTCACATGATTTATACTTTATTAATGGATCATTTTGTTTCTTTACGCTTCAGGAATCAAAGATGCCGTAAAAGCAGATAAAAAATTCTTATCGTTTTACAAATTCCTAGTGATGCCTCTTTACATTTATCACTTAAAGTTTTATCACAGGAATAATTTGTGGCTGTGCTTCTTTTCCTCTTTGTAAATTCTGGTTGCTTTGGTCTGGTAATAAGGTATTAAAAGAAAAGAAATTCGATATGCACTGTTAAAGATGCCTCTTAAGTGCCTTTGTATCTTAATATTCTAAACAGGTTTCGTTTTTCGCTATACGTTCATTATGATATCCCTTTTCCCCCATATAAAAGAAACCGTTGTTCCTTGTTCTATATTCTTTTCATTTCGTTGAAAAAATAGATTTGATAGTAGAATTATCGTATGCAATTAAATGTTATCTTGCTTAGCATATAACCACGTGGACTGGCATGATGTCTGCAGGAATTTCAGACAGCTTAGTGCCTTAGACACCGCAATTTGTCATTCACTTGCTAACAGCATCTTCTTGAAAGAGATTCTCGTTGAAAGAATTATTTCTCTCTTTCTTTCTTTCATCATCATCATCGCGCGAAGCTCAGAAAACCAGTTTTTCTAACGACTGGAAAAGAACTTAAAAAGTTACGCGTGTGCGGTGTCGCTGATGCCTCTAGCTTTTTGACACTGTTTTATGAACCGCCTCATTAACTTCGTCTTTTCTTGACTTCTTCGATTCTGATAGTATCGAGACGGTCGCAGTTCACGTCTTCAGAACATCATCTTCCTCAAGCCCTAAATGGTTTCGAAAGTTCTTGTAATTTATTTATTGGTAGGGAAGGGGTTTGCTCGCGTTGATGTTAAGCCATTCAACAAATGGCTGGAATTAGGAATTTGGCGTAAGCTTCGCAGGTTCGCAGGAATATTTTTTTTGCGCAACAGCGAGTAGTCTTGTTGAGAGCTGAATCCAATCCTACAGTTCATTTCACTGTTTATGTTTGGAAATTCTTGTTTGCGTGTTTTTGGATAGTTACGCATAAATAGTTTCAATTGATCTAATATTTGTACACTATTAAGGGGTCTACGGACTTTGTAGGTGATTTTTATTTTTATCGAGATATCTAATAGATGAGTTTTCGTATTCATGCAGTATGGCGCTCAGGTAAATTATTTTGTTTTTTAATTATTCGTTTGCTATACAGTGTCTGCGTTCATTTCAACCGTATGACAACTTGCTCCTTTGTTTTCTATCGAAGCAAATGTAGCGATCGTGGTGTATTTATTTATTTTATTTATTTTTTTTTTAAGTTTTAAATTCTGAAATATTACAAGAAAAGTCGGATACGTGTGTTTCAGAAATAATGCTTTAGTGTCTTTTCTCTTTATAATTGAAATCGGAGCTTTCAAAGTAGTAGTAGTAAACAACTGTATCTTCTTTCTTCTTAAGTCGACTTCAGGATACCTTAAATGAAACTGACTTGACTTGCTTTTAGAAATAGAGAAAAATACTTCTTTTTCCCGTAAAAATGTAAGTTGAAATATTATTTTTTCTCGTTCTTTCGCTTAGCAGTTAGGATTTGATTCCCAGTAACAAAACGAAGAGGCAGCGAGCGTAGGTTTTCAACGGCAATTTGTAATGCAGATATGAACCAATTTCGCTTCGAGTCCTTTATGAAGCGAGACTAATTAAAACCGCTGAACACCGGAGTTCGACCTGGGTTCGATACCAGGCAAACGTACTGGAAGCATATTTGTTTTCTGTAGATTTCTCCATGCGTATTGTAAATACGAGCCAGTTTTCCTTAGAAGTCCTCCACGAAGGCTTCCGTCCCCTTAAACAGATAGTCTTGGTGTGTTTAGCCATGTTCAAATAGCTTAACATAACGTATAAAAAGCGACCAAAAGTCGAGAAGCTAAAGTATTTTAGTGTAACAAAATTACTTTGTATTTAGTAAACTGTAATATAATGTTAAAATGGCATATATTTATACACCTTATGTTATATATTTTTGACTGTATTCAATCTAATTAAATTTAAATTTCCTTGATTTGGAATATTTCATTAATTGGGGGATTAACAAGTGCGTATTTAATAGTCCAAAAGAGCATTAGCTCTAACGGGTTATTAATTTAGACACTGAATTTTACGTCGTGAACTATAAACGGCTATATCACTTTTCAATTTTTGCCACCAAATATTATTACCCTGTATCATTTTTAAAGAAATTAAGTAATGGAGAATCTAGATGTATGTGTGTATGTTACCTAGGTACCTAGGTCCATCAAATTTTGAATAACGTAATCCTCTACCCGACCATGTGCACCTGGAAGCCCGAATTTTATATTTCATATTTTGTAAAACTTTAATCAGTTCTTGATTAACAAACTTAACGATTTGAAAGCGAGCAGCGGCAACACTATATGGAATAAAATATTTTTTCCTTCTGCCAGCGAAACTGCCTATCGAAAATTCTAAAGCTATGCTGTTTTTAAATATTTTGTGATTTTACTGTTGCAAAGAATTTTATGTGACGAAAACGCGAAGAACGTGACATTTAATTAATAAATTTAATACAAAAACTTTAATAATAAAAAGGAAAAAAATTGCAAGCTGTCTTACTAAGAAAACTGAACGTTGATATGATAAATTGAGAAAACACCGAAATAAATTAGAAAATTGTATGCCAACACACTGCATCGTGAACCCTAAACATATACTGCTATGTTGCTTTTAAAATTTGTGTAATATTTCTGTTAAATTACATATGGCGTAAGAGCGAAGAAAATGTTGCTTAATAATAAAACTAAAAAGACAAAAAGAAATGGGTTAGCGGGAGTGAGAGCAGCAGCAGACTGGTACAATGTGACCTCAGGGAGAGCGTAAAAGAAACTTAACAAACTCTTAAGGGCGACCGCTAAAATCTGAACCCTTTCAGATTTTTCCTCTTTTAATATAAGTAACCGCATTCAGTGACTCACCTTCCCTTTTCTAATTTTTAAAAATGTTATTCTATTCCATTCTATCATCATTGAGCGAACAAAATCGATAAATCCTAGTCGAGACGAATTATCGTCCGTCACCTTTTAGGCGCCGTTCGGGCGCCACTGTAGAGTCATTTTGATACATTGGTGCTGGGTAGTGGAGACGAATTATCGTCCGCTACCTTTTAGTTCGGGGGCCACTATTGAATCATTTTGGTATATTGGTGCTGGAATGTGAAAAATGTACACTGCTTTGGAATTCGAACGTCGGACTCCCGAATACGTGACGAGTCTCCTTCTAGTTACATCACAAAGGTATGCGGAGAGGAGGGAGAATATACTTTATAGGATCCTCTGATTTATCTTGTAATGCAACAGCTGAGATGCGTGCAGAAACTACACAGGAGAAGGGTGAAAAGAACCCTTTTATTAACTCTTTTAAAATTCACAATGCGTCGACTTTAAGCTAACACACTACGCCTCACTGTGGCGATAACTCAAATAACAAGAAATGAATTAAAAATTCGAAGAATTTAACAAGTAGTAGAATTACGCTACAGGGCTCACACTATCCTGTTTCTCAAAAGAGCGTTGAAAACCTAGTGGCGGCAACGTAATAGCTGTTACGCCACGTTAACCAGCAATAAATGCCAAGCAGAAGCCCATGCTGCAAAAGCACAATCTTCCCCCACTCTCCCCAACTTTTCCTTCTAGAACTTTCTATTTAGACCTTTTCTCCTCAAAGTAGAATTTGATTACTTCACGCGCGCTATCAAATTAAAATATTCTGGCATTGGCAGTAAGGGGGAATGAAGGCTTATAGGAAAATAACGTAAAATTAAATTAAATTGATTATTTAAAATAAATATAAATCCCTACAACCTTATACTTGGGAAACAACACAGAATTCCGCATGTCCAGAAAAGAATAGTTTAAAAGTATTTTTTTCCATCAAGTGAAATTAGTAAAAATATGTTGCAGTTTTTTGTCTGACTAAAGATTGTTGTTGTATATCAATTAAAAAAATAATAAGCTTCCATTTAAACCTTCTAAGATTGACCCCATGTGTATCCCCCACCTTTCTGTCCAGATGTCCGCACTGGCTGTGGCGCCTCATTGGTTCACATAATGACGTTTTAACTCTTACTTTTAACTTAAAAACTTAAAATTAAATAAAAATTCAAATAACTAACTTCAAATTCTTTTCTGGTTGCCCCCTATTTTAGAATTCTTATTCTGGCAACCCCTTTTCAGTTTTTTACGCTTTTAATTTTAAGTTGCTGCTTTGGGTACAGGTATGTTCAATTTCTTTCACTTAGTTCTGCAATAGGTCTTAACAAGACACTTGTGTTTTATTTTGTTTTATTTTGTTTTATTTCTTGTTTTGATTAACTAAGTCGAATTTTTCTAGCTCATTGGGATCTCCCTTAAAATAATGTAATTTTTGACTCATGCCTAATTGGCTAGTTTTGTTTATTTGTACATTAGCTTTACCAAGTTTTCTAAAGGTTACTCTGTAGTACTTTTATTTGTTTTAAATTTTATGGTAGGCGCGTCTGCAAAAGAAGCGATAAGAATTGAGCCGTGCGGTATTATGTAGACGGTATTATCTATTTTTATTTGTTAAAATTTTTTCTCTTTTGTCTCAATTATTGTCGCTTGACGAAACGCGTAATGGAGTTTACCTATGTACGAGCCTATGTGCTTTTCCCTTGACAAGTCCACAAAAAGCTCGACGTAGGCTAAATTGCCATTTTTTGCCATTTTTTGTATTTTCTTTGGTGTTTTAATTTTAGTTTTGATTGAGCTTTAAATGTTTTTTTACGTGTTACAAAATTTTTAAATGTTGATTTTCTTGAATACCAGCATTTAGTTTTTTTTTTTTCGTTGTTCTTTTGAGTAATTAATTTTGTTCAAGTTTATTTTAAACCTTGGAACGTAGGTATCAAATTTACTTTTAGGCGATTGCCTTTAGAATTTTCTCTTTTTGCTAGGAACATGAGTATCTAATTTACTTTTAGGCAATTGCTTTTAGAATTTTACTCCCTTTACTTGGCATTAAAAAAATAAAAATGCAAACTTGAAGGTTCATTTCAGCATTGATAGTAAAACTGCAAGTAGTTGAGACGTTTGCTAGCTGCTAAATGTTTTCCATACACGTACGGCTTATTCATTGTATTAATTGTCATTTACGAATATTCATCTTCTGAAAGAATCTGCGAATATTTTTTAGAAGTTCTATAAACTTATTTTATCAGAAAAGCTGTTGGTACCAGAAATAATTTAAAGCGCTCTAAGTCGATTTAAAATAATGATTGTGTTATTTTTCACTTAATTTCATAAAATTTCTTTATTGACTCTTATTTTAATGTCTGAGCAAATTTCAGAAACGAACACTTAACTGATGAATTTGTTGCAGCAGCCATAAAACCGAAAAAAAAAGTAATGTACGGCCGCGACTTGGAATATAAGTTTTCGGAACTGGTTAATGAAAAACAATCTCTGCTTTTTTAAAAATATCATTAATCTTCGTCGTGATTTTATAAATAAATATCTGTTATTGTTTGACATAGGTTTCTTGATTTTAAATATCATTAGTAACATTATATTTGTACCCATTACTATGCATCACGATAAGAACATTTGTAATTTGAACTGTCTGAGAATTTCGCGGAAGTTTCTGTTTGATAAATATTAAAAAAAAAGACTAGGTATCACATAAATAAATTTAATGGTATTTTAAGAGTACATTTTATCTTCTTTAACTATTTCTGATTTACAGGAAGCAACAGATGTAATAGAAATTGTTCAAATTTCCAAACAGAACATGATATCTTCGTAACGAGTTTTCCTTTACTGGGTGACATAGTTATAGTTTCTGGAAAAGGTTTATCGTTGTCAAAAGAAATTGTTTTTCAATGTTCTGTATTCAATTGAACAAAGCATTAAGTTTTCTTAATTTCAGTACCCATAAAGCTGTCGTAAAACCATCTAAAAAATCCTATCATTAGTGAGTAACTGGATTCGGATTCAAATTTCACTACTGAGCAATCATGCCACGTTTTTTAAGCAAATATTAGAAATATGTTAAGCAATACGTAAATTGTCTTTTTTAACTTCTGAAGAAATAGGTGTAATTCTCAGCGAACTGCGTTCTAAATTTTATTTGAAATACAGGTGTTATGTATTTTATTTTATCTTTTAAACGTTTAAAAGATGTGTTCTAGTTATATGTATGCGTTCCTTCAGACTCCGGGCTTTGCTGAAGTAATTGTTTCAGGCAATTGTGGACTAATTCAGAAACGTCTGAATGCTGAATGAAGTTTATGAATCTTAAAAACTACACGTTTTTAAATGAGCAATCTCGAAAAATGTCATTTGTTTCGGTATACAAAGCGAAAGTAATGTTGAAAACTTGAAATTCCCAGTGCTCAGAAACAATGAAGGCGAAATACAAATTTCTCAATTTATCCTAAATCATTTCGTAATAGTGAAACGTTTTTGTAATCAACTTCATTCAATGCAAAATAATTTAGAAGGTGATTTTTAAAGAAGCAATGCTGGATTTATTATTATTATTATTATTATTATTATTATTATTATTATTGTCTTAGTAGGAGACTGATCCTCAAACGTTTGATTCTGGAAATAAACACCATTTTAATGGAAAGATAATATTATTTCTGTTCAAGTTATTTGACTGTTTGTGACGTGTCTATGTACGTTTACAAAATTTAGATTTGTTGCTGAAACAATTTTTCAAGTATCATAGAAGTGTCCTCTTATTCGACAGGTCAAGATAAATATACTCTCGAAAAGAGAGAATTTAAAACAAAAGCATGCAACAGCATATGAAGCTAAACAACGTTCTTTATACGTGCAAAACTACAGTAAAGATAAACTGAAGTTTAGTTTATATAAAAGCTAGCTTAAAATATTTTGATTGGAAATTACAAATGCAAGTATAATGCAATCATTAAAGGTATACTTACTCTTTCCGTTAGCAAAGACAGTGACTACTTCATTTTATGAAAATGGAAAACGTTTTCTAATATTGCTGTTTAGCGTACCTCGGACAGACTTCATTGCATTGAGATCGGTGAATTTTACAAGGTATGAAGAATGCTGAGGCTAACGTTTAGGTGTTCAAACATCTCTGTCATCATCCGTTTACCGACGTGAACTGATGCATTGTCATCCTGATGTACGGCATCTTCGTCGGAGTGCAACGTTTGAAGGCACGAACTTCTAAAAGTCATGATAGTCTTTAACAGTTATATGACTTTCAAGAACTGTCAGAGTTCCCAGGTTTTTCATGGTACTGCTATTGAAACCATCACCGATCCATCTTCATGCTTCTTAGAACGCACGAACTTCTAAACGTCATGATAGTCTTTAACAGTTCTGTGACTTTTAAGAACTGTCAGAGTTCCCAATGTTTTTCATGATACTGCTATTCAAACCATCACCGGTCCATCTTCATGCTTCTTAGAACGCACGAACTTCTAAACGTCATGATAGTCTTTAACAGTTCTGTAACTTTCAAGAACTGTCAGAGTTCCCAAGGTTTTTCATAACACTGCTATTCAAACCATCACCGCAAACCATCACCGGTCCATCTTCATGCTTCTTTCTGGGCACGATCCAATCTAAATAAAGGCTTGTGAAGGCGTTTTCCCTGCATCAGTTTTTCCACAAGTCGGAAAGACTGTAAAGGTAAACACAGCTTCACCAGGACACATTTTGCTTCGTGTTCTAGCACCTTTTGCGCCCGTTACACTACCGAAATCAGCGTTAAAGCCTGGTGCTGGTTATGAAAGGCTTTATTAGAGCTGCCTAAAATAACCGTAACTCTTCGAAGCTTCCAACAAGTAGCCTTTGTAGAATGGTTGCGTTAAGGTGAATGTTAAGTTAATTTTTAATTCTATATAGCACTTTAACAATTCTATATAGCATTCTGTGGTTTTCTATGGTAAAAAAAGTCTTGCATTCTTGGTACAGCAACAGTTCGTCTTCTTCTGAATTTCGATGTGTCTCCTCTAATTTATATGCTATAAATATCAATGTTTGAAGTGAATATCATCAGTATTTATGAAATTTCAAGCGTAACATTCTATTGTTAACGAAATTCGAAATCTTTCAGGATTCTCAGAGAAGTACATAGGCTGGCTTGAAATTCGGAACTCTAATTCTGGCATGAGTTTCGGTTTCATTGCTCCTTTCCTGCAGATTATAAATAGATTAATTTGGATTTTTTATGATGATAAAGCATGCTAGGATTCTGCCTAAGATAAGTGATCTGTTCGTAAATGAGGTTTTAAAGAAAACTTGATTGTATTTATAATACGCTTTGGAAAACCATGAAACTACATGCAGGCAAATGATTCGATCACCAGAAATGTAATTCTGAATGAATAACTAAATAGGCATTTGGCGACTGATGGGCGTAAACGTGCCGAGAAGCGGGGAAACCTTGAATTTAAAATTTTGTGCTGCCCTAATAAAGCTGTTTTATTAGTATTTCAGCGCACCCAATTTAGTTGTTAGTGACGCTGACTGTGGTACCGTTGAACCTGGGTTCGAATCCCGGAGAAAATATTGGTGTTTGAAAGCATATAGTGTCTGTGTTGTAAGGAGGCACTCAAAATGCAAAACAAACCGAAATGTTG
>KK119807.1:474493-509448 GCA_000611955.2 Stegodyphus mimosarum
AGACCCACTGACCACCCCATGTCGTTTTTCTCCATAATTGGGGGGGGGAGTTTTAACAGCTAGCAAGACCCAGTAATACCTGATACACACACATACACGCACGCACATTTATATATATGTACGGGAATGCACAGGTGCCGGCCTAGAATCTGTCTCTTTCCATATATATAATAGGATCAATACACATACTTAAAAGAATATTTTTAGCGCTTACATTCATTAAAAATATGTAAATTCATCATCTTAAATACACACGTATGTATGTGTACATATATATTGTTTTTTCTTAACTAAAGCAGAGGAGGAGTGGAGAATTCTATTTTTAAATTCTTTTTAAAATTCTGACAAATACTTTCGATGATGATTTTAAATTGAATTTCTGTTCCTTGGAGATGGTGTATGGAAAGTTTTCTTATTACAATATATATATATGTGTGTGTGTGTGTGATATAAAAATTTTGGCAGTTGAGAAAACCAGTTATGTAGTTGTGATGGGGATCGCAGTTGTGTTGGTTATAGCAAACAGCTTGAAACTGTTGCATATATGACTGGATGGAATTTTGGAAGAACGGCAAATAACTGGATAATGACAGCGTAGCTTTAGTATTTGACGACTGATCTATTAGCTTCTTGGTTGGCACAGCACAATGCCTGCAATCTTCACTTTTCAATTTTATATACACCCATTACATTTTAAATAATAAGAGATACCGCTAGTAAATAGGCGTACGTTATCTGCCTAGGGTAGATATAGTAGCTGGGGTATTTATAAGCTTGGCTTCTTTCTTTGAAGAGCGACTGAACAAAAGGTTGCAGCAGTTTGGATTACTAGAGAAAAGTAATGACGTTATAAGGTATTTCTCCCGCCTTCTTCCCATGCCTTCGTGATGTAGTGGTCAGCACGCTCGACGCGTATTCAAGAGGTCCGTGGTTCGAGTCCCGGCGAGAGCAGTGCTCATTTATCACGTCCCCCGCATCAAAATAACCTAATGTCTCTACAACGTCAGTCACGTAGCTTTGAAGAGAATTGTAGTTATTACAAGAAATTAAAATTCTTCTAAACGCGTAGTCATTATTTTTCTGCTTTTTTTTTGCTGCATGCTAGGATGCTGTCGCATGCCTCTCTCTCTATTATCCATTTTACTTCTTAAAATTTGAATTTCAAAGTATGTAATGAAGATTGGGCGCAGATTGCGACTGTGATTAAAAACATGCTTTTCAAGAGTTTTGTCCAGTAATAAAATTATGTTAAATATACGGCTAATCTGTCTGCAAGTGCCGTCCTTCCATCTGAGCTTTAAAGTTATATCTAATTCATATATTTCAAACATAAACCACTTCCAATCCATTGCAGTTACCTCTACGAAATCTATTACTTATTTATTGATTAATATGTAAATACATGGAAAAATGGGTAATGGAAATATTTTAATTTTTAGAAAAATCTGAATTCAAGAGATTTTATAGAAAATTCCATATTTTAGATACTGAAAAATAGTAATCTTTTCTGTAGGTATGATTCACAGTCTTCTGTAGATGTGAGTCTTACGTATATGTTGAATTCTTTATAGTCCCCTAAAGCTTCCGCTTTGGTCGGTACAATGGCTGCTAGGCCGTAACCAAGAGTGAGGATTCGATTCTCGTGTTAAGGCTTGGGTTATGTGTGAGGATTTTCTCCCTTTTTTCGGGTATTTCATATTCCATGTGGCTCACCCTCAGTAACGTTGTCATGATGAAATTGATAAATGACCAAAGGGGTCGACCAAAATTCCCGACTAATGCACGGCCAACAAGCGAACCGACATAGGAATAATAGCAATAAAGTCTAAAAAACTGTTCGTGTATGTCTGTTTGACCAGAAAAACTAGAAGTTAGCAAATCAAAATTAAAAAACATATATAAAATTGTTTAAAAAAATAATTAAAAACACATGGTAATAGAAGCGCCAGTCTGATGATGATTAATTGGCTTCGATTAATCGTTTATGGGAACAGCACTTCACGTGATCGAGTGCCTCCCCTCCGCTTTTATTTTCCACCGCGTGATTTTCTTTTGTCATTAAGAATAACAAAGAATAACAAATTAATTAAATTAAGAATAACAAATTCAAGCCCTATTTAAAGACTTGGGTAAGTGACTTAAATACCTTTGTTCCTAAATAAAGTCTATTTAAATTAAATTAATTTCTTTGGAATTTAATAATGAGGATAAGCTCTAGCAAGTTTCTTCTAGTCAAGCAATCCTAGCCAAACAAAAATGTTCTAAAACCCTTGCGTTTCAGGAGAAATGAAGAAATCGCTAAAGATTTAGCGGAAACAGTGATAAGTAATATAATTTTATATATAAGAATAATAATAAGGATAATTTTTTTATATAAGAATCCCTGAAACAAAGTAGAATATGATAATTTTTATGTAGAGAATCTAAAACGATCATGAAGACTCTATTAAGTAATGATGTGTTGGATATTTTTACGCAATCCCTGAAACAGTGATGGAGAATCTAGTAAGTAATGAGTACGATAGATATTATGTAGTATTCCCAGAAACAATGACGAATAGGATGAACTTTATGTAATATTCCCTGGAACAACGAAGAAGAATTTGGCACTTAATGATGAATATGATACTTTTTATGTAGTAATTCCCTCAAATACTGCTCAAAAGTGTAATAAATAATGAGAAATAGGATAATTTTTATGTAACAGCCCTTGAAACAGTGATAAATAGGATGATTTTTATGTAGTATTCCCTGAAACAATGATGAAGAGTCTAGTAAGTAACGATAAATGGATTAATTTTTATGCAAAAGTTTATTGAGACTGTATATTTTCAAGGGTTTTGAGTTGTAGCTGTATAAAAAATATTATATATTATGCAACATTTTTACTTTATTATAATAATGCAGGAAATACTTTAAAAACTATCTGCTTATCAAGGAAATAGAAATTTATGTGTGACATTTCCCCGTTTCTGTTACTTAATGTCTCTGTAGTATAGCTTATGTTCGAAGAAGTTTAGTTTACGATTTATGATTGTAATTATGCGTATACAGTCCAAAAACATGTACCGTGAATCATTGTTTTCTAATGCTTACCTCTAGAGTATATAATCAGGGGGGATGGAATTCAATTTTACTGATCATATCTCTAAGCGAAACGTTATTGTATGTCAAGGAAAATACAAATATGTAGATGGATCAATTTTTATTTCGAAAGGAAAAGCAAAGTGACCTTAAAGGAAGGATTCACGAAACTTATCTTATATTTTAAGGGATGAAAAATTGTTCTAAAAATTGCTAGCAAAACATTTTTACGAAAAAGCATTTCATAATTTTATTCTGTAAAATAGATTACGTAATGTAAAATATATTATGTAAACGAAAGGAAAAAAGCAAGTCCACTTAAGCAACAATAGTAGAAAGTAATAAAAACTCTACTGTGAGAAAAAGAATATACTGACTGTTTAGTTTTTTAATCTACAGATAACTAGAATAAATTGAAAGGATACCGAAAAGAGTTGAAAATTTTGAAATTAGATGAAATTTTTTTCCTTTCAAACAGAAATACCGCAGTATTCATTTAAGGACTCGCTCGGTGTCCCGAGTGGATAAAACCTCGAAGTACCGGTAGTTTGACCGGGGTTCAGATCCGAGTTACTAAGCTGGATGCATGGCGTTGTCGTGGTTTTTCCCTTGTGTAAACATAAAAATTAATTTCCTGCTTTAAATAGAACTTGGTTGTATTTTTTAAGTACTGGTATATGTGAATTTCATTTTTTAATTTGAAGGAAAACACTGTATTTTGTGTTTTATTTAATGAAAATAAAAATGTTTGATTTTTTCAAAGCGTTGTAAGAAGGAAATATTGGAAAAGAAAAATAGAATCCCCCTCAGCATTGTATGACAGTAAATACTTAGATGAATTATTTTATTTTCCAAATGTATGTATGGGCTATGGTCCAAGTACTTGAATTTTGAATTCTGTAGTTTCATTCTGTATGTGGGCCCACCAGCAGTCAAACCATAAAACTGCTGAACAGTGCCAGTTTGACTCTGGGTCAAATTCTGGAGAAGTGACTGGTTGTATGGTAATTTTCATAGCTTTTTTTGTGCGGAATATATGTACGAGCTGGTGTTCCTTAAATATTCCTCCACGAAGGCATCCGCTCCCTTAGGCAGCTAACTCTGGAGTGTTATGCCGTGATCTAAATAGTCCAGTTTAATCAATTCTGTACGTAGCACAGGAGGATATTCGTTTTTCCGAACGCATTTTATCCGTCCTTTCTCATGCTTTCATGGTGTAACGGTAGCACATTCGGCGCGTATTCGAGAGGTCTAGGTTCGAGTCCCGGTGAGAGCATTGCACACTTTTCACGTCTCCTGCTTCAAACAATCCTAATGACTCAACTGTGGCGTCCAAACTAAGAAGGTGGTGGAGTGGGTGATGAATCTTCACCACGAGCACTTCACGATTGGGTCCCTTATTCCACAGTCGCCCTTTTAGCCCTTTGAGACTAAAGGGACAATACCTCCCAAGGCAGATTTCGTCTTGAAAGGGTTAAAAGGGGAAGTATATAAGGCATTTTCTGCGTGCCTCTGTGGTATAACGGTAGCACATTCGGCGCGTATTAGAGAGGTTCAGGTTCGAGTATCATAAAAGCTGCACACATTTTAATTTTATATCAGCTTTATCAAACATTTGTAAATTTTTACATCTAAGCTGTTCTGTTACACTGCGCATTTCTTTGTTAATTGAGAGGTCTGTGAAAATGTGGAAATTTCTTATTTTATTTGTTAATTGCATCTGTGAAAGATAATTTTTATATTGCTGTAACATTATATCAAAACGTCTGTGCATTGATGTCTTCAGATACAGATTCTGGAACACGCACAATTTCCTTGTAAGTGATTAAATGACGCTTTCGATTTCACGAAAACCACAGTCTGGCGAATATTCGAAGATAATCATATGTTTTGTTAAAAATAATTATTGACTTTCTACTTCTTATTTATATAGGGCTGCAGAATCGTATAACAAATCTTAAGGATGTGTTTTTCCTCTCTCTTGCAAATCATTTTTCTAAACTCGACAGCATCAGAACGCACGTAGGCAATCAGCAAATCAAGAATAGGTTTAAACTTTGTAATTTTATTTAACTTCAACAACTTAAAAAGAGAAATTTTAATTTTTCTACTCATTTCATTTCAGAAAACATTAAAATTGCTTTGAAAGCACAATATTTGTTAATAAAATAATAGTTTACAAGTAGACATCTGTCAGTCATATTTCTTTTATTGTTAGTAGGTCATCAGATAATGAATACAATAAAAGAAAAACTCAATGGAAGAATAATTTTAATTTTTGAAGTCCTTTTAACTGGTATATAGAGTTGAAATGATATCATTGCTTAGATCTATCTACCTATCTTCCTGTTTTCGGACTTATTTAAAGGCCTTTTAGTTTACTGATGAAAGAACGGATGACGAGGTAGTTTATTAATATTTTCTAACTACTTTATTTGCTACTTTATTAAAGCCTGAAAATATCTATGTGTGATATATTGGATATTACAAGACATTCAGTCATTTTAACTAAGTATTTTTTGTAAATATTGTATACTTTTATTTATCGTTTTTTGTTATCCTCATATTTAAAAGCCGTAATTCATTGTAACGGGATTTTGGATTTGGATTACAACAAATAAAATGTGGCTTTCTTTCTAAGGGAAGGGATACCTTCATGGAGGATCTTCAGAGGGAACGTGGCTCATAAGAACACAAATGCTGTCGTGCAGCCCGCCCGTTCGCCAAGGTTTGAATCCGGGTCGAACGACCAGTGTTCAGCGCTTTAACCACACAGCCGGAGATAGGGTTTACATTTGTAAGGTTTATCCGAAGTTTGTTTCAGTTACTTTAAGTTTGTCACACTTTACTCTCCTAATTTCAGCTTACAATTTCCTACCAGAATGTATTTTCAGAATCGCGTTTAATGCAAATGAGTAAGAGTAGTATTTAAGTCGATGTTTCACTGACTTCGTTAGACACAACTATAGTTACTGACTAACGCACGTTTAACTTTGGGCCACGTCTCTCTCTAAGCTATTACTACGCTTGGCCGTACTTCAGGCCCTTGGTAGCTTCGCGTGCTTAATTGAGATATAAGGCCAACTACTTAGAATCCTGATAGCTTTGGCTATGTCTTTTAACTTAAACATTAGTTAAGCTTTAATTCTTATTACTTTAAGTTGAAGCCCAAGTGGAGGCTGTGCTGTACGCTTTGAGATAGGAGCCGTCTGTGTTAAATCTTATTTTGAGAAATAAAGGGTGATCAACCGTTCTTGAGTCTTACGTCTCTGTTCATACACTCACGCGATTATTCGCTTATCGGTTAAGAGTTTCTCCCTCATTTAACTGTTAAATAAAAGGGTGGAACTCCACACGTTATTTTAAGAGAAAAATAGTTAATTTTAATTGCTATTGTAATGAGTCTTAATTAGTTTATTTGGTACATGTACGAGGTTTTAAAAAAGCTTGTACGATTCGAAAACTCTGTAACTGTTGGTGGTTGAGCGCTTTGGTTCCTTTTTAAAAAAAGTATCGCATACGGTAAGGTTTTAGAATAGAATGATTTTTGTCACTTGACACTTTCAGTGAAAAACATTTCAAATGAATTTTAGTTTTTATTTGGGTCTTCTACGTAGAACGTTTAGTAAATTAGTCAATCGTTATCCTGTTAGAGATCATTAAAGAAAATGATTGCTTCTGTAACATGGAAAATTGACGTTGAAATAGTATGTTTCGTAATCCACTTTTCATCCGCAGTAAAAACATCAGTTTTCGAGACTGTGTAAAACTTAATTACAGTACATAAGCCATTTCTGAATTTTAGTATATATTACAAATAGGTATTTAAAATTCCTACTTAAATGCACAACATCTATGGTTCCGTGACATAATAGTTATCGTTAAGAAATTTGCGTTTTAAAGCTTAGATATTTAAGTGTTTGCATCGATTTTTGTCTGCTGTTCTCGAAAACTTTGATTAGTAATTAACTCTAAGCAATTTTAAACGTATCAGGATGGTTTTTGTTGTTATTGATTTTACCAGTTCGGCTGTAGAAACATCTCTTTAATCAGTTAGAAAAAATGCATAAAACAGTTTACATTTCATATATTTTTATCAAAGGTGTGAAGAGACTAGAATTATAACCTGAAAAACTTATTTGATTCGTATCTTAAACTGAAATTATGAGCGTACGATCAACTTCTTTAGTCGTGAAATTATTTTGGAACAACTTGTGTGCATATAGTATTAGAAATATAATGCGATACAGTAGAAATCCACGATGCCAAAATGTTTTTTTTTTGTGTGTGATGATTAGATATTTTAATATCACGCATATGGATATTCACAGATCCTTTTTTTTAATAGTAATTCATTAAATAAATCAATGAAACAATGCATAAGCGTAGGGAAGAGTTTTAAGATTGCTTTTCAATAAATACATATTTGAAATTTAGATTAACGAAAAACTTTTTAACATTAAATCAAAGTTTTTCTTATTCTTCTTATGCAAAATTTGAGAGATTTGAAATTCGAAAGTTTTTAGGATTTTTCCAATTCTGTAAAATTTAAGATTCGCTCCATTTCTGGTTACTTCTCATTCTGCATGTTGGTATAAACAAACATCAGAGAATTCTGCCGTGCTCAGTATAATGGTTTGTGTTGGGGTTCGAATCGCGGAGAAAGTTTGACTGTTTGTAACTGAATCTTAACGATAAGAGGGCACATGAAATCCGCAGCTGAACACGCTGCTACACATCTGATATCAGTTAAAGTTCCTCTCCAATAGCCTGGTGATAGAGTCTTCTTTAAAGGCTTGGTGGGTGACCCTATTTTCATGCTCCGGGTATTCTCCCTTAAAACTGGGACGTGCTAGGCAGAGTCATACTGTCACCTATAAGGATAAAATTCGTGGATTTGTTCTGAAGTTAGTGTCACACAAGTGAGGTGCAACAAAAATCAAACATTTTTTGTTTCATATAAACATGTATAGTAACCCGCCCAACCGGGATAGTGGTTAGTGACTATTGAGTGCCATACCGAAGGCCCCAGGTTCGAATATCGGAGAAGGCATGTAAATATTATAAGTTACTTCTTCCGCCTTCTTAGCATGCCTTTGTGGTGTAGTGGTCAGCACACTCGGCGCGTATTTGAGAGGGCCGTGGTTCGAGTCCCGGCGAGGGCAGTGCTCATTTTTCACGACTCCCGCATCAAAGTAACCTAATGTCTGTACAGTGGCGCTCGAACTAAAAAGTTGGTGGATGATGATTCTCCGCCACCAGGATTTGGCGATTGGTTCCCCTGATCGCCAGTCGCCCTTTAGAAGGGGGAGTATTTAAGGTATTTCTCCCTTCTTCACGTGCCTTCGTGGTGTAGTGGTCAGCACACTCTGCGCGTATTCTAGAGGTCCGTGGTTTAAGTCCCGCCGAGGGCATTGCTCATTTTTCATCTCTCCTGCTTTCAAAAAATACCTAATATTTCTACAATGTGTATGTCTGTGCAGCATGGGGCACTCTAAATATGCGGCGAGCCAGCAGTCCTCTCGAAAGATTGGTGGTATGGAAAGAGGACTGGAAGACCCTCGGATCCTCTGCCCGGGGTGCTGTCCCTCAACATTGGAGGCAGAACAGAACTAAAGTCGGGCTGTCACCTGTATGATGCTCAAGGCTCATGCCAGCGACAGGTGCATTTGGCTTCTTGCCACGATGAATACCGTGAGCTTGTGCTGACTGTTGTTATGCCATTGAGATTGGTAACAACAGCATTTATAGTAAAATAAAATATATTTTTTTTAATTTTAAAATCCTTTAATTGTGTGCCATTTGCTGCTACAAAAATAATATGAAATAAGAGAACTACAAGAAAAATATTAATATTATTATTTTATATATCAGTTATTTTGTATAACAGAATAAATGTCGTAGTCACAAATAGAAATAAATAAAGTAGTAATCGTAAATAGAATAGCAGTTATGAATGTAGCCTGAGGAGTGGTAATAAAATAGTAATCATAAATACAACAAAGAGTAGTAATTTTGGAGATCAATGGTCATAAACACGACAAAGAATGGTAATAATGAATTTTTTTTTAGAAAATGTGTTTATGCAAAAAGTTTTACAAAGTAATCAAAAAACTAGCGAGGCTAAGAATGGGCAAGAAACTTAAGTGAGATGACATGTACTGTCTTTCATATTCCAGAAAACGTGGGTGTCCGAAAGCACAATGACTTTCCTTCATCTACCCTTTTTTTTGCATAAAGATGAGCGAACAGCCGTCTGTTGTCATTTTACGGTGACAAAAAAAACTGAGGAATGCTAACTGCGCATTGTTATTTTTATTTTTAATATTAATTGCATTATTTTTTAGTTTATTTCTAGCTGTGCAAGAAAGTAATAATTTAAAAATTCCTTGTTACGGACATATCGGAAAGTTTATTGGTAAAATTAATTAAATTTCACTAATCGATTCCGCTAAGGGCTAAACAATGTATATGCCTTAAAGGTGGTAGAATTGAGAAATTTTATTGGCTCCAAAATTGTCTTTTCATTCTATAGTGGTCTCACCCGTATATTTAGAATGGAAGGTGAAGATCAATTGGCAATTACTTTCAGCTGCTCGTATGACAGACCTATCTAATAGGTTATATACCCAAATACTCTCATTTTTGGTAATATACAGGGTGTTTATAAAGTCCCGGACCCAATTTGATGTTTAGTAACTCATAAAATAATAAAGATAGATTAAAATTAAACATAAATGGTTAGATAGACTCAAAATATTTCATGATCCTTGTCAATGAACTTCCACGTGTGCCCCCTTCGTCGCACGGAGAATATCAAGTCGATATTCAATTTCACGCCAGGTACCGGCAAGCATGTCGGCATCCACAGAGGCTATTGCGGTTGTAATTCTGGTTTTTAGGTCATCCATGTTCGACACTCTGCTCCTGTAAACGTTGTCCTTTACAAATCCCCGTAGGAAAGAGTCCAGCGGCGTTATATTAGGTGATCTGGGTGGCCAAGGAATTGGACCTCCTCGCCCAATCCATCTTCCTGTAAAATGGTCATTCGAACAACTACGAACGATGGTACCCCAATGAGGTGGTGCACCATCTTTCTGCAAAAAGATATGTGGTTGAAGCTCTTCAAGTTATGGATATACGAAGTTTTCCAATATGTCTACGTATACGACTGATGAGACCGTCTTTTCTGTAAAAAAGAAAGGTCCAATGGACTGGTCATGCATCAGCCCACACCACACATTAACCTTTGTGCCTCACGGTATTCATGGGGGGTTTTTAGATCCCCATATGCGCACATTATGACGATTAACAATGCCAGAAAGATGAAAGGATGCTTCGTCGGAGAACATTATGCGCTTCGGAAATTCAGCATCATCTTCTATCCTGCTTAGCATATCTGTTGCAAACGCCGTCCTCCTAGGCCTATAATAATAGGCAATAGTTGCCAAAAACAAAAGAGAGAGAAATGCAATTAGTAAGCAGACGATATTTAGAAAAGTACAGATATTTAGACTGGAAAACGAAATGATCTGAAATGAACTACGCGCGCAGACGATATTTACAAAAGTAAAGATATTCAAACCCGAAAAGGAAAATATATAAGTTATTCCATCTATAAATGCCATAATTTGTTTATATCTTCATTATTTTATGATTTATTAAACATCAAAATGGGTCCGGGACTTTATAAACACCCTGTATATAGTTGAATTTATAAGAGGATTTTAAATACGGAATCTTATTAAAAATATTATAAAATTATATTAATTCTCTTGTGCTACGAAGCTAATGCTTTTGTGTTATGATGCTTGATTGCTTCCCTATTATTATAATAAAGAACATTGTATCAGTTCTAGATTATTGACATATTTCGTTATATGTGTACGTAGTGATTGAACAACGGGAATAGCTCGTTTGAAGATATTCCTAATGGTAGTTTCCACCTACAGAACGGGAACGCAAGAGATGCTTTTGTAATCGTAAAATAAATCAAGCACTTCGAGATCACAAAGTCTGGAAAATACTTCCTGCTTTATGATAAATAGATCGCTTTATTTAGCTGCTGTATTCGACACCAAAATTCTTCTGAACTACGATCATTATATTATTATATCAGAATGGTCAATATATTTCTAGAATGGACGACGCTTTTCGAGAAAACTCTACTTCAGACCTTCTGGAAAACCGATTTTACTTGCCGAAAACTTTTTGTTTCATAGATGTAGTATCACAGAATCTGCTGAACGACAGTGCTGTTGACTTTAGCGTAGAAGCCATTCTAATACTTCGTTAGGCAGTAATTAAGGAAATATATGCAATGCACTTACATAGTTTTAGGATTAACTTCAAATAAAATCGAAAAGTAAAAACAATATTATTACTTTCAATATACAGTCTTTATAAATCTATACATCGTTTGGCAACTTCTTACAGCGGTTGGATTTCCTCGTAGAACATGTCTTTTAGAATATTATTTAAGTCTGTGGTTACCGTTTTCTGAATCCCTTTAATGTCGTTAAAATTAACTACCTATGAGGTGAGCTTTCACTTCAGGGAAGTAATCTGTAGATTGTGGCGGAGATACTACGTTGCTAGAATCTGCTCGACTAGAATGGAATTGCGTGACGGCGCGATTATATTAATTCTTAAAAGAAAGCAGAAACCAATTATTCGATTTGCAGCAGATACCAATTATTCAATTTAGCTTTTTCTTGACTAATGCTTTGAATTCGTTTTAAAAATATGTCTGTTATAGCATTATATTACTCCTATTGTGCTTTTGTGTTACTTGGAATTCATAATTTTAGTAGTTATTGAAAGCTTTTTGCGCCGAATCTGACAGAAGTTTGGGTCTTTGAGCTGTAATATTCTTGGAGCTTCTGCGTCCTCCAACTGTTCTTTATAGCAGTAAATTTGCCAGAATATTGACTCCTTTGCGGGCGAGTCCCTCTGAAGGGCTCATAAGTTTTAACATATTAAGACTGACCAGCTAGCTGGATTCAGTCTGAATATGACATGTTGAGGTTTTTACTCTTCATTAAAAATGTATTCATATAATATTAAACGGGAAAGAAGAAGCTTCTTATATAATATTTCTGTGCAATCTTAAATTTTTAAACTGCGATTTTGATTTGAATCTTGTATCTGCGTTGAATATGGAAAGATGTCTGAAATCTTGAACCCAGTTGAAAATTTCAGAAAGTTCTTAACGATGAAGATCAAACAGTTTCTCTTCTGATCTTGGATGCGCCTGTTAATCTGACTGAAGCCACCATGTTAAAGAATCCATTGTGATAATCATTCATATCTTGGTGTTATGATAATTATTCATATACATAGAATGTCTGACTTTTACTGAATATCTTTGCCTGCACGTTTCGTCAAAACAGTCATCTGTATCTTTGTAGCATTGTAAGAGTTTTCTCCCTCTGCACCGCGTGCGTGCATGGTGTAATTGGAAAAACATCCATCTAGTATGATCTGACGTTCGAGTCTCGTTGAAGGCATGGACACATTATTTCAGCTTTCCTGATCTAAAAAATTCTAAGTAACCCTACAGTATGTAATCATCTTTGCTTGCAGATTCTATTAGGATAAGCATTTGCGTCTTGCGATATCGTGATGATTCTTTATTTAATTATATAACAGAAACTTGACTATTCATTCCGTCTTCCTGATCTTTATGGCATGTCGTAAGCAAAATCAAAGTTTCGTTATAGATGCATTATCATTCTGCTTTGTTAATACTAGAAACATAAATAATTTAGAATTATTCAGTATATTCTGTAAACCTAGAAGTAAAGAGCGTTGTTGGTTTAAGACACATAAAAAATTGTTTAGTCTTAATTTGATTACCGTCTTGATTCAACTCTCCTGAAGGTATTTGTAAAAAGGGAGATAATTCAAAAGCTTTTAACCGCCGTACCTTCATATAAGACTGAACAAGCAAATGTCCTTTAAATTTCAGAAGTAAACTCAAATTGCCTTCAGCGTGTTATTTAATGTAAAAGTACACGTTTGAGATGAGTTCGAGAAAAGCATTTTTAGGAAATAAAATATCTTTAACTATTTGGTACAATATAGTATTTTGTTTTGTAAAAATTTCAGTTCTGTTTTGCTACATTTTGAGAATTTATCATCGTACAAATTACTAATTTCTTAATTTTACATTCGTCTAGCGAAGAATATATGTTTTAATTCACAGAAAAAAATGACTTTTTTGTAGGTAACATCATCACCAGCGTGTACCTCGAGAAATAACTAAATCTTGAGATTCAAAATGATTGCTTTGCCTTTTTGTAATGCATTAGCTTTCGTAAAAAATCTTTTATGAGGGTATTCCCCATCTCTCTCTTGAGAGATATCTTCCAAGTGTTTGCCACACTAAAATATATACCTAAATTGTTTTAGTATTATGGGATAAGAGCAGCTCACCTGTGATCGAATAGATAAAACAGGTAACCAATGTTTTTTGACCCAGGTTTAAATCCCAGTGAACGAGTTGGCTGAATAGGTATTTGCATGGATTTCCTTTTGTGTAACATGAATATGAGACAGTTTCAGTAAGAAGTTTCTCTGTGAAACCAGCGTCCTTCAGTAGGTAGCCTTTAGAGTGCTTTGACATTGCGTCCGATCCAATGCAACGTTTCTATAGCATATGGGAGAAATACTCTACATGTACAAGTCAGGCCTGCTTGACTCAGTATCTAGCAAGGGGGGGGAGAAAGCCATTTTCATACTTAACGGTGTATTTAGAAAGTGAGTGAATACATAAAATCTTACCTATTATAGTACTTCCTTAATAGTAGGAATAAAAAGATGGATATCTATTGTTTGTTTCTGTACACTGGCATCGTTTACCTGCAACCGGATCTTGGATATTTGGACTTAACGCTGCTCGTGCGAACAGAGGTCATATGGATATTTTTTAACCAGGATCTCGCTGAAGACGTTTCTTTTTTATTAGTTGCGAAATTTATGCACGTTGTTACGTAATTCCGATCATGGAAATCACGGACGATGCCAATTGTTGCCTTTCTGAGAATCGCGCAGGCAAATGCTTGTAAAATTTGGGATTATCGAATTTACTGAATCTTTGCTTTAAAGTTGAGTCACACTGAATTTCTGTAATTCCACTGGTAAATGTTTTAATTATTTATATAAAAAGACCGTCTCTAGAGTCTTGCATAGTACCCGAAATTGTACATATGCTTCGATATTCGGTGAAATTACAATTTTTATTATTATCTTATATATTTTTTTTCTATTTTCTTGGGCCAAGCTGAGATTTGCATAAAAATGAGCTGAAATCCGCAAGTTGACATGTTTCCCCTAAACTAAAGACAATTGGGGATAGACTTCGGACCACCCCTCGGTGTGTTCTCCCTCAAAATTGGGGTGGAAAGTTAGCTAGGTTTAGCAATACCTCAATTACTTGTGTACTACGGTGGTGCTGGCTTAGTTTTTACCTGTACCTGTCCTCCAGTCAGGATGTCCAAATCTGGTGACAAGGTATCGTCCAGCCTTAAGTTCGGCTTCGAACTGTGGAAAGGAGCAGTTTGAGAGCAAAAAATGGCAAAAAAATTAACCATGCATTTGTCCTCAATCGAACTTGAGCACGTCAAATTACGATTCAGTGTGTTTGATCATTTCACGCTAATAGCACACGGAAGAAAATGCTTTCAGTTACTTACTAAGCGCGAATCTAAAGAAATTAAAGTTTTAGAGAATTCATTTAAAATTTCGTTTAAAAGATGTTATCCAAATTTAATTCGCAGTGAACTCCTTTATTTAATAAAACTCTTTTAAAGAATTCCTTTGAGATTTTGTTTAAAAGATGTTATCGAAATTTAATTCGTAATGAACTCCGTTATTTAATAAACAAAATTCTTTTATCATTCGCACAAATGTTGGAACAGAAATCCAGACGAGGACGCGTAAAAGATTCAACAATTCAAAAAGAATTCAGTCACTCAAAATCCGTAATATTATGCATCTTCTCTCTTACATGCGTCATAAAAGCGAGGCAATGATTTGTCTAGGGAATTTGTTTGTCAGCTGCCTTGTTTACATAACGCAAGTTTTCCCTTGCTGGATATTTGAAACGACCTTCGCCGTTAGGTTTTTCCCGCTACTACTATTTTCCTGATGCGTTGTCATGGGGTAACAGCGACCAACATTTTTAAGTGGTTTTTATTTGTTCGGTGGTATGTTTTGCACGGAGTTTATGATGCATGATTCATGTGAATGTTTTGTTATTGAAAAGAAATTTGTTTGCATATTATATAGATTGTCTTTAAAATTCAGTAAATGTTTCAGAATTTTAGTGTGCAAGTAAAGAGAAGTTTGCAAAGCATAGAGATACATGAATTCATTGTGTAAGGTAATTAACTAACTAACTAAATTTGATTATATATGTCTAGCATTATAATGAGAAGCTTCTTTGGATAGATTTTAAGTATTTTTAGCAGGAATTATACGGTTCAACTTTTTAAAATCAAACCTTTTTTACATTAACTGTTTTTGAAGTCTTTGGATCTATTGTTTAGATTTTTTTTTGTTATTTAAATTTTAGCGATTTTAAAACTGAATTTTAATATGACTCCCCATCTTTGGCTGCAGTTCTTGTGAAAAAAACCGCGCTGTGAGTGTCTCGATATACTGTAAGCCTTTTTCTTTGAAAAGCACAGAGACATAATAATTATAGCGGAGGCCTTAATGCCGCCCAACCGGTATAGTGGTTAGCGTCGCTGACTGCCGTGCCGAAGGGCATGGTTCGAATCCTGAAGAAGGCATGGATGTTTGTAAATGTATAGTGTCGGTCCGGCATGGCGGCACTTTAAATATGCCGCGTGCCGAAAGTCCTCTCGTGTGGCTTGGTGGAAGGGGAGAGGGATAGGAGACCCTCGAACCCGCCCCCCCCGGAGTACTCTCCATCAAATTTGGCGGCGGAACTGAGCCAAATCGCACTGTCACCTGGTTAGGTGCCAATGACAAGCGTTATCTAGCGCTCCTTAACACGAGATTTCTCGTGGGCTTAGGCTGACTTTGTTAGACAAGTCAGCATGAGCAACAACAACAGACCCCTAAATACTAATAGTTCAACGCGGATTCGAAACTACGAGAGGGCCCACCAGCGGCCGCGCGGTCAAGTCGCTGAACACTGGTAGTAGGCTGGCAGCATGGGCCTTTAACGGTTTTCCCATGTGCCAATACGAGCCAATTTCCCTAAGAAAGTCCTTGACGAAGGCTTCCCCCCTTTAAGCGGATAGCCCTCGAGTTCTTTGCAATAATTAAATAAGACAAACGAAGCTATTGAACCTAACGAATGGGCTGACCGCTTGGTTAGTTTTCATATTTCCTCCGTGTGTATCGTGAATACGATTCAGTGTCCTTTAAAATGTCCTCCACAAAGACATTCCTCTTTTTAGGCAAATAGCCCTCCTGTGCTTTATTATATTCAAATAACGTAAGCTAATACTTTGTTTACATTCCGTTACTCATTTATGAGATTTGACATGGTTTCAGTTATAGTTTTATATATGTGTAAGATAAAAGGGAAAAAAAAGTCTTTTAAGAATTAATTTTTCTTATGAGTACGTCATGCAGGCTGTTGATTAGTCACTCACATTTTCAATTAATATTTATCCATGTAGATTGAAAGCAGTCGATAATTTTATAGTAAGCGATATGTAAAACGGAAATTCTTCCGAAAAACTGCATTTATGTGTAAATAAGGCCATGATTTTGTCATTTTTTTCCTGTCACTTTTAGATACAGTTGACATAGAAATTAGTAGTATCATCTCCAACATACAAGTTGCGAAAAGGAAGGACTGTCTTCGTGCAGAACTTTTTAAATGCAAATGCCCCGTATTCGCGTTACACATGGGGAAAATGATGAAAAACACCCATGTAGCCAGCCATTTGTTCACCTGGGTTTGACTCCGATAGAACTATCAGTATTCAGCGATTTTAACCAATCATCTCAACTGAGTTTAATCACTAATCAGTATTCAGGATTTTAATAACTCAGCCACTTTTGGGAGCTCCAACATGCAGAAAGCTGAGTAATGATCAGTTTTTAACGAATACTGGAAGAACAAATTTTGGCACTAAATTTTTCAAAGGTTTTTTTTTTTTTTTTTTGAAGATTACCTTTGAAGCCTTCATATTACTTCAGAGAACTTGCATAACCTTTTCTGTATTTTTTATGCATTATCTTCAAAGGTTATGCCCACCTCAGAAGTCATTATTTTAGTAGTATTGAATAGTATAGTATTTTTAGTGTAATTATTTTATTAAGTGTAATTTTTTTACAAATGCAAATCAATACGGAAATTACCTTTTATTTTGCATTCAAATGAGGTTCAATGTGGCTGCCGTTGTTGTGGACCACATATTGCATGCTGTGCACAGTATGCACAACAGCAGAAAGTAACATGTCTGCAGGAATCTCCCGAACAGTCCGTGATATGTTTGTTATCCTTCAACGTAGCCAGGTCCTGGACCCCTCCTTGATAGACCTTGGACTTAAGGTAACCCCATAACCAGAAGTCGCATGGGGTAAGATCAGGCGACTGAGGTGGCCATGCAGTTGGAAAGTAGCGGCTAATGAGTCTTTCTGTTGTGAATTTCTGTCGTAGCATCTGTTGCACTCGTTCAGCAATGTGTGGAGGGGCTCCATCTTGCATGAAAATCATTTCCCTCAGGCATTATCTTTCCTGAAGTGCCGGAATGACAAAGCTGTTCAACATGTGGCGATATTTCTCTCCGGTAACAGAACAGGTTTCCGGTCCTGTCGGAGTAATGTTCTCGTAGAAGAATGGACCTACGATAAATTCCACTGGGAACCCACACCAAACAGTTACCTTTGGTGAATGTAAGGGAATTGCTGTGACTGCATGGTGGTGATTTGTCATCCCAAATTCGGCAGTCCTGGGTATTCACAATTTCATTCAGGTAAAAGTGGGCCTTGTCTTCCCATAAGATTCTCCACGGCCAAGCAGCATCCACCTCCATTCTGGCAAGAAAGGTGAGAGCAAAAGTCAATCGCTTATCATGGTCGGGGTACAGTAACTCCTGTACACGGCTAATCTTGTACGGATAGAAGTTGATAATCTTACGTAAGATTTTCCATACCGTACTGTAAGGCATATATATCCATATTCCGAGCTACTCCACGAGCGCTAGAGGTGGCAGCAATATTGTCTGGTCCTCTGTCGACAATCGCCGTGGCAACTGCTTCGATTGTATCATGTGGTACAGGTTTTCGTCCTCTGCCTGACTGAACCTTCAGAGAACCTGTTTTCTCAAACGTCGCAACCATTGCTTTTAGCCCATTAACTGACACAGGACCGTTACCTTTACGCATTTTTTTTGTGTGTTCTAAAAGCACGAAGAGTGGCTGACGCGTTGCACTGGTTGAAGATGCGTTGCTCTGGTTGAGGTAAAGGAATTTGACCAGTAACGCACGCTTGACTAAAGAAGGAGACATTGCACATAAACTTTCAATCCGATTGATTCGAAACGTAACACATTGCCTTTTAAAACCCAAGCAGGCACTATGCCAATGGATGTAACGTGAAATTTGAATAAATAACTTCTTCTTCTGCTCAGCGTGCGTGATATTGCAGATCACGAGACTTTATCGACGTTTATGTAGATTTTACGCTTTTTAAAACTGTTGCCATATTGCTCTTGAACTAAATCAGAAAATATGCATATGAAAGGTAATTTTATTCCGTATTAATTTGCATTTGTTAACACTCTATTTTCTATTACACAGCGCAAAATATTCTCCTAGCGGTGACTTTTGGAACTAATTTGTTTTTTCGTGGAATCCATCGTCCCCCGTCTTGTTTGATCTTCCTACAAAATGTGGCATCATTCTCGCAAATAGATCGCGCTGCAGAACACTGTGAACACTGTCAGATTAATTATGGCCACCCGGTATTTATTTTCCTTTCTGAACAAAAAGGAACTATTTTTGTTAAGTTTTCTGTGTGTGTGTGTGTTTTGTTTTATTTATTTAATTTTTTTCATATTTATTTATTCAACGTTAACATGTGTTTTGAAAAGTTTTCTGTCGCTTTAAGATTAAAAAAGGCATCCTTATATGTATTTTAATGCATGTAAAAAAAATTCTACTTTTTAAAATCCATTTGATAAATATTACCATTTACTTCTTCCACATTCGCTACACCTATTCACTGCATTCTGTTATTAAATGTTTTAAATTTTTTTTCTTAAACGTATCCGAATATTTCCTTTCCGAATATCTCCGTTATTTGATTGGTTGTTTCGTTGCGCGAATGGGAAGGAAATGGATTAAAAAAATTGTTTTTTAAAAGCAGTTGCAAATAAATATATCTTTTAGTCGCTACTTTTCTGGGTTCTCTAAATGTGGTCTAGCATTAAAATGATCAAGGTCTTGTGTCAAGGACACCGTCGGCGAACAAAAAAAGGTCTGAAACTTGTTATTACTTCTTTTTAAAACTTGTTATTTACTCCATCCTTATCAAAGGAAGCTTTGCATATAACATTTGACTGTAAAATTACAATTTGCTGTAATGCGTTGTGTACTGGTATTCGTGACATCATCTCATTTTAATTTTGTATTCGTAAGTAAATGAATTATTTCGGAGACTTAAGAATTTTTTTGTGTTGTTGAGTAAATTGGCAATATCTCTGTAAAAAAATGCAGATTTAAAACAACACTTGTCTTCTGTGCGTGCGGTTCTTTAGCAGTGCATATTACTATTACTTAAAAAGGGTTCTTCGAAAGAATTCGTATTGAACAATATTGTTGTGCAAATATACCAATAAAGCATTCTATAAGAGAGAATTGAATTTTTAGAAGGAATTAGAGAATATGAATTTTGACAAAACTAATTTGGTATTCATTTAATTTAAAGAATCTAAGAGTATAAGTTAGCGTTTACATAGTTTTAGGGCTAGATTCTCACAAAATCAACAGTTCGAAGGAAACAACACTTTTACTCATCTCCCTTAATATACAATCCTTATTGGTTTAAACAACGCTTAGCGCATTTTTACAGCTAATTAATTCTTTCGTAGAACTCATTTCGTTTATGACTGTTGAAGTCTCTGGTACGATTTTCTGACTCTCTTAATTTCGATCAATATAATGATCTTTGAAGCGAGACTACATTTAGAGCAGAGAAAGTAGTCTGCAGGCATCAAATCTGGTGAATAAGGGGGTTGCGAGAAGCTGTTTAACAAGTGTGAAATTGTCTGAGAGCACGTTTTCATTTAGCGGCAACCAACTGTTCGATATATATTTTTGCCATATAACACATATCTATGAGTAATGTCTTTGCTGATGTTAAGCTCACCAATAAAGCCGGGAGTGTCGTTACTGATGTAAGCTCAAAGGTAGGTGCAACCGGTGCGCCCATACTGTGAGACGGAATTTAGATGCGACAGTGTTTTTAGAATTTAGAGAAATACCGAACAACAAAATGTAGGCATGGCAAAATTTTTTGAACTTAGGGGAGGCACCAGGCAGTAGAATTGTAGGGAAGCAAAAATTTTAGAATTAGGGAGGTTTCACAAAGCAGAGTTTAGGACCTGCAGAAAGTGCACCGGGAGCAAATGCGTAGTACCGGTCCGGCGTCACCAGCTGTCATTCAAAGAAACTGCTGGTGAATTTTCAGTAACAATTGCAGAATATCTTTGATGTCTTTCATATTACTCCTACTGTCAGCATCAGCATGTAAAACTCCGAAGTGGCCCATGATAACGGAAGACGGAATAATATTGCGAAATGCCCAGCTGCGCTAAGAATGATAGCTTCCCCGCAAAGGATTATTAGGGTTGCCAGAAAGTGGCAGAAAAGGCAGGGTTACCACATTCGGCGCAAAATCGCCCATTTGGCAATATTTGGTGACATATTTGGCGATAGGCCATAGAGAACATTCTAGAACGAATTCTGACTGGTTTGTCCCTGCCTGTCCTGGGAGAAAGTAGTTTGCATTAATAGTGTCTTGAGAGTTCAGAGATTAGCTTGAAAGCGATCGACCGAGTCGAGAGCTGTGCTTTAGTGCTTTGCCTTGAAACTGTCTTTACTGGTATTACGAATAACCTGAAGGCTGTGTTGCTGGTTGTTTCAGCATCTTTAACGCAGTTTTTCGACGACTGCAAACATGCCTTTGGAACTGGATTGTGTAATACTGGCGAATACATTGTGCTTTGGTTCAAGTGTTATCACCAATTAGTCCAAAATTCATGAACCTGTGGAGTTGGAAGCCTAATCTCGATAACATTTCAAATGCCTTCGTTGCTGTATTTTCCGCTTGCCATTAAAGCTGTTTTGTTATTAATTTTTCTCAGCTTCTAAATGTAAAAGAGAAAGTGTTCATTGGATCAAAGCAAACACTTAATTGCGCGGAAGATTCTATCTGTAAGAAAACGGTATCGCAGAAAAATATTGTTGAGATAGCTTAGTAATAAATGATACTAATTATCATTTGGGGGTATTACCAGGAAATATTTTAAATAATTATTCGTAAATTTTTAAACGCGTATGCTTAACTATCAAAACTACAAGGCTGTTACGTCATTAAATTTATTTCTGAGCGAGAAACCTGAAAAATCTACCGAGCTACCCTTACCAAGATTCGAACTCCGGACCTCCGGATTGCTAGCTGGACTTGCTTTTAATTACACCACGAATGTGTGAATATGAGTATATATCTCATGAATTAGTTGCCGAGTAATAAAATTATATGATGTATCTACGGTCACGTGTCCCTGCAGTGCCATCGTTATATCTACGCAGTAGCCCTCTTCTTTACAGTTATACCTCTTTAGTCAACGGGGAGGCGTTCAGAATTGTCGGATGAAGTATTATACTTAAATTATTTAAGAAAGTTCATCAGCTAAGTTTGGGTGAAGTGAACCTGACTACTTTACCGAAGGGCACGAATCCTGGAGAAGGCAAGGATATTTGTAAATGTATAGTATCTTTGCGGCAGGGGGGGAGTATAAATATATGGCAAGTCTTCTTGTGTTGTTTGGAGGTAGGAAAAGAGAGGTGGGAGACGGCCGTCAAACTCATCCCCCGGGGATGCATTGTCTCAAAATTGGGGTGGACCTGGGCAAAATCATGCAGTTACTTATATGGTGCCTAAGGTTTTGCCAACGACAGTAATTCGGTACTCCTTGCCAAGAGAAATTTCGTGTGCTTTTTCTAATGATGAGGTCAGACGGCTGAGATCAGTCTGAATAGGCACAAGACATTAATCTTTTAAGTTAGAGTATTATTATAAATTAGTATCATTTTAAACCGATTATTCATGCAAGTAGGTTCATTTTGTATACAGAGTTCACAAATGCCGAGCGGTGAATCGATGAACACTGGTAGTTAGACCTGGTTTCTTCGATTGCAAGTGAACTGATTGGCAGCATGGACGTTTTCGTGGGTTTCTGTCCTGGATACTCTAAGAAGGTCCATCACGAAGGCACCCTCCCCTTAGGCGTATAGCCCTCGCGTGCTTTGCTATAATCAAATTAACCAAACCAATTTTGAATAAAAGGAATACGACTTCTCATAGTCCTTGTCTTCCTCATTGTTCGTGCACATTCAGTGGAAAATACCATAGTTTTATATCCTTTTTACAATGTCAGTTGTAATTCGCTCACCAATGAGAATGAATTATGGAAAATTAAAACTCAGAAATGAACAACTGAAAATACACGTTTTTCTAAAATTTTACAGGAATAATAATTAATTGTAAAATTTGGTTCTTTTTTCTACTGTAAAATTGCAATGAGACCAACCAACATTTAAACAAAATACTAATCTATTGGATAATTGTAACATTGCAATGAGACAAAATACTAATATATTGGATACTAAGTTAAACGGTGCTCTGTTTTGCTAATATTTACTAATACCTCCGGAAATAATTATAAAAAGACATTACTTTTACGTAATTGTAAAATATATGATTTCAAATATAATTTGTTAGTCAAGTGCATGCACGTTGTATTTGTCGAATTACAAACGAAAACGTTTAAAATTCCATTTTGAATACTTTTCTTGGTAAAATATTTATCTCTTTAAATTTTTAAGGTTTGAAGTATAATAATAAATTAATGAGAACTCTGTTGATGTGCTCATGTGGCTGAAAAAGATACCTCAGGTCAATTTTATTGTTGCACTAATATTGTTGATGTTTTCAGTAAGTGTTGAGGATGCATCTAAAATGTTAAAAAATGTGAAAATGTTTACGGGTCAGAACAAACTGGGAAAAAGGAATAAATAAAATAAAAATAATAAAAAATATCAATAATAGAAATATTAATTTCTTACTTTGGTGCGGACATCTAATTTTACATTTAATATTCTACAACTTTTAATCATAGCATACAATGTAATTTCATTATAAATAATGAACGTTTATATAATAAAAAAGTGTTCCTAGGATTTTTTTTAAATAAATAAAATAGAAATAAATATGTAAATAAAAAAATTAATTAATTAATTTCGAATAGCCCAGTGCATTTTATATCCTTCCTTAGACATGATGACCCCCTGATGTCCAATTACCTGTTTTTCCCTCTTAGTTGGATACAGAAGGGAAAACTAGATGTATAGGGGAAAAATGAAGTGTTGGGGAAAAAACATTCTTCAGTGAGAAAAATGGTTTAAGTAGGGTTTCTCATTTTTCAGGTGACGACCACTTTTATAAAATAAATTCTTCTTCGGATCTTACGCTTGTAAGATCCGAAGAAGAATTCGAAAGTGAAATTTTTATTGTACGTAAATTACCCTCCAGTATATTTATATTTTTAAAGGGCACTTAATTAAAATTCATTTAATTTTATATTGGTATTAAGTAATTAAATTAATAGAAGAAAATTTATATTCATTTTTAATAATTCAAGGCTATTAGAATTTGTATAATATTTATCTTTTTAACTAAATATTAAATAAATATTGGTACTCACATTAATGAAACGAATGAACCTGCCTTGCATAGCTGTTCTGTGTTTAGATGTATGCTCGTAAGAAGCATCCCAGGTCTTTAAAGTCTCTCCTGCTGTTGCTCAACCAAAAATAAATTTTATAAAATGTCATTCTTGGTAGAAAAAGTGACAAACGATTGCCATATTTAAATTCCAAACTCTGAGATTTTTATCTGTAGTGTAGTATACGCAGTTAATTTAATTTTTTTTCGTGAGGGGGGTTGAAAATCTAGGAAGACTACGAGGACAGGCATGCAGAACTACTTGTGGTCCGCGGGCAGCAGATTAAGAAACGCTGGCTTAAAGCATTTCATAGCGTAGATAAAGACAAATTTTATCTTGTTGATAGCAAATTTATACGGCTGCAATAAATATAATATATTAAATTTCTGTTGTTGTTGTGGCTAATCTGGCTTGTCTGAAATCAGAGCAAACCCTCGAAATTTTTCGTGGAGGGGAGGTAAGTTTGCGCCTGTTGTTAGCAAGAGCTTTGGACGCCGTACACGTAACATTTACTCAGTTCCGCCCCCAATTTTGAAGGAGAGCACCCGTGGGGGGGATGGGTCCGAGGCTCTCCCACCCCTCTTCCACTACCACCATCCTCTCGAGAGTATCGGGGCCATTTTAACATTAAAATCAAGAAGTAATTCTTTTTCAGGGTAGTTTTGGGAAATTTGGGATTTCTTAGCGAAATTCCGGGCCGGTCAGAGAGTTAGAGTACTCCTATGCTGCACAGACAATATACATTTTCGAACATCCATGTCTTTTCCGGGCTGTTCGGTACGGCAGTTATAGTCACTAATCACTGTCACAGGTTGTAGAGATATTAGGTTATCTGAAGCAATAGAGGTGAAAAATGAGCAATGCTCTCGCCGAAACTCGAACCTCGGAATTCTCGAATACGCGCCGAACGTGCTGACTACTCCACCACGAAGGCATACTAAGAAGGCGCGATAAATACACTGGTGTGCACAAATTAAGGACGAGACGGTTTTTTCAATATAACTTTGTACAAAAGCTTTCCAAATCAACACATTTAATACCGTAAGATCCCCAATACGTAAGGACATGAGTAATGTAAGCAACACTTACTAAAAGAGAAATCAGAGGGATAAAAAGAAGCTTTATTGAAAATGTAGCATGGAGCGCAATGCGACTGAAGGCCGAAACATCCCTGTGATGGGTATCCAGCAAGAAACATCCGATCTTTAATAGGGGATATGATCTCCCTTGACTGCTAGGCAGGTTTCACATCATTTGTGCATGCTGGATATGTGGTTGTTAATGAGCTGTTGAGACACTGCTGCTCGTTCCTCTTGTAGCACCAATCGCAGTTTCGGAATCGTTACTGGCGATTAGTTACGTGCTGCCACGGGTCTCCCTAGTAAGTTCCGTACATGCTTGACGGGATTGAGATCCAGAGACCTTGCCGACCAATACATGTGTTCAATATCTTCACTCTCCAACAGCTCTTCGACAGTAACTGTGCGATGAGGTGGAGCGTTGTCGTCCATGAAGAGGAACTGAGGACCCATAGCCCTTGTGAAAAGACGCAATGTAAGGAAGAAGAATCTCGTGACAATAGCAGTCCCAGGTGACGAACCTCCTTGGGAGATATGAAGGTCGGTCCGGCTACCAAGCATTATATCTGCTCGAACGAGAACTCCGCGACCTCCAAAATAGTCCCTTTTGATGATGTTGAAGGGGTTATTGCGTGTTCCCCGCTCTGTCCAGATGTGTATGTGTCTAGAATCGCAACTCTGACTAAATCTGCTCTCATCTGTAAAGAGTACTCGTCCCCATTCATTGTCTCTCCAATTCCGGTGTTCCGGGCACCACAGAGAACGCCTTCTCCGATGGGCAGGCGTTAGAGGCACACACTGTACAGAGTGTAGTGCAAACAGACCACCACCGTGCAGTCTTCTGGCCACGGTAAAACGCGATATCGGTCGTCCAGTCGCCTGTGTCGTGTGTCTAGCGATTTCTGCCGCTGTCTGCCGCCTGTTTTTTCTGGCCTGTAAGGCAATGTACCGGTCATCTGCGAGTGTGGTTCCTCGTGGACGACCACTACTAAACGCCCGAATAGCTGTTCCTGTAGTTTGAAATTATCTCCAAAGTGAAGAAACGAAGCTGTGAGCAATTCCGAACTCTGCAGCCACACTTGTCACACTGCGGCCTTCCTCCAAATTTCCAATGATTCGACCTCATGTAAAAGCATCCAGATGTCGTCTAACAGATTGATTAATTGCCATTTCTCGCTGAGGCAGCAACTCGGTGTGATTTTAACTGCTATACGGCGTGCAATCTCTTTGCCAGAAATACTGATCTTACACCGACAACATGCTTTATACTACTGAGACACTCCCCCATTACGTCTACCTGCATATCTGCGCATGTGCTACCGTACATCACCTTACTTAATCTCCTGATTGGTCTTTCTGTCCGCGCTGCCTCTTCGTTCAGCTGATATGCTAATTTTTCGACTTCGTCCTTAATTTTTGCACACCAGTGTACTTTATAAGGTGGGCGGTACTAAATTTTGATTGTTCTTGTAAGGAATTTGCTAACGAAGACTTTAAAATGTTTTACTATTATAGCTTCCATGATTTTAATTTTAATAAATTCAGTTCCCATTTTTTCTTTTCTTTTCTTTTTACTTTACTTTATCTTCCCGGAGAAGGCGTGGATGTAAATTGTATGTCCTCTCATAGGAGGTAACTGTGGCCGCCTATTACGTGTCTCTGTAATAAAATGACCACCACTTCCGGCCTTAGTAGTGACGAAAGCCTAAGAATGGCTAGTGCCCCGCCCCAGAAAAAAAGACTTAACTCTATCTTGAGGTTAATGTTATCTGTTATCAAAGATTCGAACATCTTTGATAACACTTCGGACCGCTTTTTAGGTAGTATGGAATAAAAATTAAATTTTTGCAGTTGTTTGCTTTAAAAATATTCAAGCGTTTTGATGACCGAGTGGGTAAGATCGCTAAACACTAAAAGTTCGATTTGTGCTTGAATTCCGAGAAACCAAGTAGCTACATGGGCGTTTTCATAGTTTATGTCTGTTTGTTTTGAATGTGGCAAAGCACTCGAAGGCTGTCTGCCTCCATGGTTTTCCCCATGTGTAAAGTGAATATTTTAAAAAATACTAACTAATTTGTGGCAACCCTGCCTAGTAAATATTTTTTAAAGCAGGGGAGATGAAAAACGAGCAGTGTCCTCTTCGGGACGCGGACCACGGACCTCTCGAACACGCGTCGAGTGGGCCGACCACTACACCATGAAGGAATACTAAGAAGGCGGGAGAAATACTTTATAAAGTATTTTGAGATATTACTATTTGATTGAGTTTTATGGTTTAAGGGCGAAGAAACATGAGATTTAATAAATAACAAAACGTTGAAATTACGTTGATTACACAAAACGTTGAAAAAACGGCGAAGAACATGATATTTAATAAATAAAGGCAACACACAAAACGTTGAAAAAACGGCGTAATACAAAATCTGAAAGCTTTCAGATTTTTTTAGGGCAAATTGTCCAGAAGGACTACTAATTTCGTTTTAGCTTTTTGCATGGATTTACTAAAAGCGTCTTTTCACTTTTCAAATTGTTGCTACCAAATACTATCGCCATGTATTATATGTAAAGAAGTTAAATAATGAAAAATCTGAATAAACGTATGTATGTTTCTCGTATTGTGATAAAACAACGGTATATAAAGCCATAAAATTTTGAATATTGAATGTTTCCACACGAATATGGGCATCTGGAAGCCCAAATTTGAAATTTGGAATTTGTTTTATTATCGATTTTATATTTTGTGAAACTTTAACGAATTTTTTATTAACAAACTCAAGGATTTAAAAGCGAACAATGGAGAGGTTGTACAGAAAAAACATTTTCATCTCCAGTGCGCGAAACTGTGTATCTGAAGTTCTAAAGATATGCTCATTTAAAAATTATTTTGCGATATTGCTCTTGAACTGAATTTCATGTTTAAAGGGCGAAGAACATGATATTTAATAAATAAAAGTATGTTAAAAAAAGAATGTTAAAGAAAAGCCTCTTTGGACGTAATTTAAAATCTGGAACCTTTCACATTTTTTTAAATTAATTTATTTACTTATTATTAATTTTTTTATTAGTATCATTTTTAATTTTACAAACATAAACAAATTTTCAGAAACAAAGTTCCAGATTCTGATTGCACAAATGTTCGATTTAAATTAATGTATTGGTTGCGCTTGATATTTTGGTGCCATATTTTTAATATTTGGCATAAAAATGCTTAATTTTATTTTTCAAACACATCATTAAAAATATTCATCCTTTTTCTTCTTTTCCTTTCTAGTTTTGCAGTCTTCGTATTTTTTTATTGTGTTTTTGTGTTCTTGAGTTTTATTTTTTATTTTTTACTTACTGCATAAAAATTTGTGTATTTAAAAAAATTAATTTTTAAAATATATATAACATAATTTTAATGGTATTTTCTCCTTATTGCATGATACACTTTCTTTGCAGCAAAATTATTCAAAAACATCTTCCGTTGGCAAAAGTTATTTTCGAGTAGTATTTCACATTCATAGAAATCTTTAGTTCTAATTAAAGATCCCAATTCCAATCCATCTTTATCCCCAGCTTCTAAGGAAATTATTTCATAGTTGTTTTAATTTTTAATCAATAGATGGCTCCAGTAGCTTGACTTCCTTCCTCTCATTCTTATCACCTGTGCACTGGCTTCTCTTTCGTCATTTGCACTTCTGCAGTTGAAGAAGGTTCTGTATTTAAACCTTCAAACCTGCACATTTATGTATATTACGCTGATTCTGTTCCTTGAACTCCTCTAATAAACGTTACTTAGCGTGTTATTTTAACTCAAATACATAATACAGCTTTATATCAATAAACAAGTGATTGTAAACTGTATTTATAATTTTTTGTAATCATTTGGATCTTGATTACATTGATTAATTGGCGATGCATATTCGGAACCCATTGATAATCGCTGATTCCCTTTAAAATTTCATTGACACTCAAGGGTAACCGACCCCTCTCGGAACCCCTTAGCTAAATGATTTTTAATTCGTGTAGGTCATAAACTGACTTATTAAAGACCGTGCGTTATCAGCTAACCAGAACGTATGCATATAAATAACATCAAACTGGTTATTTTTACGATTACATTTATTTATATATTATAGTTTATAACGTTATGATTCATAAAGCAATTAATTACTGTAATTCAGTGCAAATTGGGAAATCAAAATTAAACTAAATTTCTTTTCCGTTTAAACGTGTAGCAAGAAATTTCATTTAGCGTGGGAAAGCTATCATTTCTTTTACCTGTCGTGCGTTGAACGCGAAACACAAGATTTCATTGATAATGATTTGGGAAGCATTACTGAGAGGTAAATGTCCTTTTCTTTAGTTAATACAGTTTATGATAAAAATCTTGTTCTTCGAATATCAAACGACATTTGTTTGATCATTTGTTTTGCTGCAAACATCCTGTCTTTGTGGTTTTGATTTCTAGGAAATAATTTATTTTTTAAAGTTTAATATTCTCCGTTTCTTTGTTTATTTTTTGCGTTGTAAAGCCTATACTAAAAAATATAATATCTGGATGGTTACTTTGATGTAAATCATAAAATTATAAACTCTGCAACGTAAAGGTGCCACTGATCACGGCTGACGTTGCGTGTTATGTATTATTAGGAACAATAGAGCTATTATGGCTGTGTTACCATGTCTATAGTACACGAGGGAGAAGGGGGCTCCCAGACCTGGGCTATTTAGCCCTCGGCACGGTTTTTTGATGCCTCAACCCCTAGAGGCTTACCGTGTCTACCAAAGTCCTTACCTTTTTTTATTTTCTCTATTATTGTTTATGAACCTGTACTTCTTGTTACAAAAGAGTTTTAGATTCATGTTTTGGTATTGTGAAGTTTAAAAGTAATCACTTTTATAAAAATTACGAAATCTTAATTTTTTAAACAGTCATTATACTTAAATTAAAAAAAAAAAGTTCTTCTCATTGTAAAAATAAATTACAAAAAGTGCGACAAAATACCACCGTTTTTTCTTTTAAAGACAGGGATCATATATTGGGGCCGTAAACAAATTGAAACGCGAAATGTTTTCATTTGTATATAACCAAAAATCAAATATCAGTTTAGATAAACGTTTCTGATGATGGTATAGATTAAATGGCCATCATTTCTATGCGGATTGTCGTGAAAATTATCAATCAATATTTTTTTTTCCAAAAAGGAGATCTTGTTTATATAATGTGATAGAATTAGTGTTTTAGAAAACCTTTGATTGGCTTCAATATTGCCGGATAGCCAATGCGTAAAATTATTTGCTTAAGTGTAAAATGAAAACTATTTCTGGTTTGATTTATGATGATTAGATAATCATTCTAAAATAATAAAACTTCGTGAGAATATTAATAAAATACTTCTAGCGTTTCATAAATAAACATTAATTGTGTGAAAAATCTCCTGCATACCAGTTTTAACCAAATTATAAATTAAATAATGCTACACGCTGCAGAATATGAGTGAATGTATTTTAGATGGAAAATAAAACTCGAATTATTATATTTTATTTATTAACGGAATATCAAGGCAAGTTGAAAATGATTTCATATGCCCCAAGTTTTGAAATGAAATATCTCGGTCAGTTTTTGTAGTCTGGAAATCGAAAATTTTGTTTTTTATTTTTCGTAATAAGTATGAAATTTTCGAAAAGTAAGTACAGGAATCTTATTCTGCCGTTAGTTGATTAGTATAGATGGCGCTATCGTCGCGCCAAAAAAGTACCAGTTGACTCTTGTAACTCTTCATGAGCAGACGCGTTATCTTGAAGCGTCAAAAGGGCAAAATGATGTAACCCCACTCTTAAATGTGTATCTTTCTTCATAATACTATTTTGTGTTGCCATCTAATAAATGTTGTGTGTGAACTTGGGAATAACTTAATCCTTGGAATAACGTACCGACCACATAACGTACACCACACCTCTGGAAAAGCATATAGCAAGACCGCTCATTTCTTGTTACCGTATAAGAAGTTAAATTTCTTAATTATTGTGAAACTGATATTTTTCAACTTAAAAATGTCATAACAAGAATAAAAACTTGAAAATTTCCGTGTAGAAGTTATAATTTTGTGAATGGAAGTATATTTCTACAACCAATGTCGCGAAAATAAAGTCCGAGTAAGAAATTTTGTTGTACTGTGAACACTGTATTAGCATGAAAATAAGGCGACTTTTTCCCCTTAAAATACCCTTTTGAATATTACACTTTGCTTCATACCTTCTAATGTTCACCTTACGTTAATATTTATAAATGTACTAAGAAAATTTATCATTATTTATCTCTTTAGTTTTTACGGTTAAAACATGTGTACTCATCTTTATTTTTCTATTTCGGTTTTGCTCATTTTTTGATTGTAACCATTTCTTTAAACTTATAAGGTATTTTGTCCCTCCTTCCAGCATGCCTTTGTGGTGTAACAGTAGCACACTCGGCACGTATTCGAGAGGTCCAGGGTTCGAGTCCCGGTGAGGGCACTGCTTATTTTTGGTGTCTCCTGCATCGATAATCCAAATCACTCTACAAACTCATTTTCACGCTTTGTTTAACTGAGTTATTGGCTGTGAAAGTAAATGTATGAAGACGTCTGTCAAGACGTCTTCATAAATCAATTAACGGATTGTGTTCGTTTAAAATCAATTAGCAAACAGAAGACTGAAAGAATGTAAGACTTCCTCATAAATCAATTAACAGATTGTGTTCATTCAAATCAGTTAGCAAACAGAAGACTGAAGGAATATAAGACTTCCTCATAAATCAAGTAACAGATTGTGTTCATTTAAATCAGTTAGCAAACAGAAGACTGAAGGAATATAAGACTTCCTCATAAATCAATTAACAGATTGTGTTCATTTAAATCAGTTAGCAAACAGAAGACTGAAGGAATATAAGACTTCCTCATTAGTCATTTAATAAGACTTCCTCATAAATCAATTAACAGATTGTGTTCATTTAAATCAGTTAGCAAACAGAAGACTGAAGGAATATAAGACTTCCTCATAAATCAATTAACAGATTGTGTTCATTTAAATCAGTTAGCAAACAGAAGACTGAAGGAATATAAGACTTCCTCATAAATCAATTAACAGATTGTGTTCATTTAAATCAGTTAGCAAACAGAAGACTGAAGGAATATAAGACTTCCTCATAAATCAATTAACAGATTGTGTTCATTTAAATCAGTTAGCAAACAGAAGACTGAAAGAATGTATCGTTACCTCGATAGTCGTTGGAAAAGGATTTTTGACGTATATGTGTTAAAGAACACAATCCTTTCCTATTAAAAAGTATGTCAATTTGATCTCTTAATCTAGTTATATGTTTATAAAAATGGACAAAGAAAGGAGTATATGTGAGAACGTAAACACAGTTATTAATGTAACTTTGAGAATATAATTTAGGATTCCTATGTGAGAAATAAATAAATAAAAATAAAATACTCGCCGTTTAAGAATAGTAATGATTAATAGGAAACGCTTGTAAGGTTAACAAAGTTGTTATGACTGACCGCCAATTTCTGGGTTCGTCTATTTATATATTTTCATACTTTTCTCTGATGACATAGAATGCAAGTGCATATTTCTGACAGAATATCACTGAAAACTGAATTTGGCTCAAATTCTGTGATAGCTTAGAATGCAAGTGCACATTTCTTATAGCGTAAACTGAAAACTAATTTTGACTAACACTTTTGTTTCGTGTGTATTCCTGCAGCATTCTAACTTCTATTTTATCCTAAGCTCTAAAATTTAGGAACATGAATATTTCCTATAAAATTCTTCCAAATGGTGTTTAAAATTTCGTATGTGCATCTTCAGGCTTTTGGTCTTGCATTTGGTCTCGGTATTATTATAGTATTTCAAAATTTTCTATATTATCTGGGTATTATTGTACTGTTTCAAAACTGCGATGCGTTCTGAAGAAGCCAACTTTAATTACACTCATTTCCAAAAGTTAAGCACAAAGATGTAAAATGAAACAAAATCAACAAATACTGCTTTGATTGACACAAAATTCGGCAGGAAAGTAGCATATATATTTATGCATAAAACAAAATCAATAATTATATACAGAAATTAAAACAATATTAATTTTTTTTAAGTTATCAGATACTGACATACTGGAGACTTAAACAGAATTATGTATAAAGTGAAAATAAACAGCATAAAGTGAAAAAAAGGACATTAATAGGGTCTGTGATTCCCCCTCATCTGTATACAAAGTTTACACCTTGTGACCATGCTATCAATTAGGTGGTCAACCACCGCAACATTAAGCAATCGCCATTCTTCTTGTAGAGCAGTTTCCAGCTCAATAAGAGTCGCTGGAGGTGGGAAACGTGAAGATACAGCACGGCCGAGAGCATCCCAAAGATTTCCAATGGGATTAAGATCAAGCGAATATGCTGGCCACGCCATACGCGCAATCCCTTCACTCTCCAGTCTCTCTTCTCTCTCATCGACGATGTCAGCTCTATGGGGACGTACGTTTTCGTCCATTAAAACAAAAGTAGAGCCAACTGCTGCAGCGTACAATCTCACAATGGGTTCTAGAACTTCATCTCAATACCGGACAGCCGTCAAAGAACCCCATTTAAAGATGTGCAGGTCGGTGCGGTATCCTAATGAAATCCCTGCCCACACCATAATGCTTCCGCCTCGGAATGCGTCATGTTCGGTGATGTTTTGGGACTGATTGCGTGTTCGTCGTTCACGCCATATCCTTATACGTTTGTCATCTAGCTCCAAATCTTGACACATCAGTAGACATGACATTGCCCCAGTCAGACAAATTCCAATTGACATGTTCCCGGCACCACTTGTAATCGTGCCCCTCCTGATTGGACGGATAGAGGAACACAAACTCGAGATACCCGGGCGTACAGTCCACTCAAATGTAATCTTCGGCGTACAGTAGCTGCAGATATCGCCTTACCAATGGACACTGTAACCATAAATGTCACACGTGTGGAGGTCGCTCTGCGATTCCGCTTGGCTACAATAGCAATATATCGATCTTCCGCGGGGGTTGTAACCCTTGGGCGACCGGCTGCGGGCCTTCGGACAACTGTCTGTGTGGTTTGGAATTGCTTCCATAAACGTGAAATTACAGAATGATGAACGCCGAAGAAAAGAGCAACATCTGTGATCGACTCTCCTGCGTCAATTCGCCCCACAGCACGCCAGCGCTCAGAATATTCCATTCGTCTTCTGGAAGTCATAGAAACACGTATGTCTTGAAAACAAATTGTACGAAAGTTTTAAATAGCTTCTAACAGGACTTACAATCAAGTTCTGTAACCCTTCATAAAGCTGGCTTCTTATAAGACTGCCTTTTTTGCATATTTCTTGTCATGAAAGCGCAATTGGCTGTTACCTAACATATTTACATACTTCCATCTACCTCTAGCATATTCTTCAATTCTGCCTGGCTTCCGGAAATTAGCATTTTCCTCTCCGTACTTAAGTTTTGGAAATGAATGTATAATCACCCGTATATTTGATAGGTGAAAATGTAACTTATCGGAAATAAGCACCACGGAATAAGTAGTGCTAGCTATGCCCAGTCTACATACTATGCTCATAGAGAGAAGTTATTTTATTTTTGAATGATAACTGTGGCTGTTCAGAGATAACTTGTTACTCTGAAGTGTTCATTCTTTGTTTCCAGCTTTAAATTAATTATGTTCAAGTGACATGTTATTAGGTTACCTTATTTGAATGTGGCAAAGAACACAAGGATGCCTACGTGGAAGGCTTTTGAAAAAAAGCT
>KK119807.1:509473-548277 GCA_000611955.2 Stegodyphus mimosarum
AAGCCAACGCGTTCGCCTGAGATCGAATTCTACTCGAACTGCCAGTATTCAGCGGTCTTAACAACTCATCCACTGGTGGGTTTGTTAGAGATGGAATTAAGCGTTAAGTATAAAATTAAAGCAGAGTTTATGTTTCTGTACTTGGTTAATCCTGGTCTGGGTAAGTTTCAGAGTAGTGTGATATAGCAGAAAATTTTGTTTATTTTAAACAGGAAGATTAATCCAAGTTTAAAAAGTAGAAATTGCAATTTATTGTTATACTGGCAAACACTGGAGCAGAAGGAATTAGTTTGGGTTTCGTTTATTTGATTATGGCAAAGCCTTGAGGTCTATCTGCCTAAAGGGAGGGATGCCTTCGTGGAGGACTTTCTAAGGGTAACTGGCTCGTATACACGTTACACATAGTGATGAGTCGGTACTACCGAACCGGGTATTTTGTAACGGGTACTGAAAATCGGTACATCCAAGTACCCGTTACTTCAGGTACCGAAATCGGTACTTTTCGGTATTAGTTACTTCTGTACCGAAACGGGTACTTTTCGGTATTCGTTACTTCTGTACCGAAACGGGTGTTTTTCGGTATTCGCTACTTTGTAGCGAAAATATGCGTCTCTTCTCGGTATTTCGGTATTCATTACTGGAGGATCAATGAGGGTTCAGCTCACTTCGGTTTTGGTGCGAGGACAGTAGTATCTGGTTGTATTTGCGAAATCTATAAGTGGGATAAAGGTTTGTGATCATTTTAATTTCTAGACCCTACGCACCCCTATGCCCTTTACTACCGAATTGAAGGTATTAAACGACTTCTGTGGTATGCTATTTATCCGTATAAATAAAAAATATCATGTTAAAACAGATTGATCATTAAATTTCTGATATTTACTTAGGAAACTGCATCCTATCGAGTTGCTACACAGCTAGTTATAGTTAATTTTCTATTTTAAATTTATTGCGACATTTTTACTCATAGTATAGTGTTGCATCAAAATTTCTATTTTCCGATTTTTTCCTTTGTTTCCCTCCAACAACACAACACAACACAGCCGAAAAAAACATAGTGTACTCTCCCTTCCTTCAATATCATACAAAGAAAATCTTCCGACGTTTTTCAAGTACGCAACTATGCTCATTTGGGGCTGTCCATAAATGATGTCACACTTTTCTGCAACATTTTGGACCCCCTACCCCTCTTTGTCACAAAGTGTCACACTTCAACATATCCCCTTTGCCACATGTCACGCAATATTACGTAAACTTATACTTGCAGTTCAAAAACGTAGCACTACATTATAGATCATATTTCAGACTTTATTTTTAAATTTAAACTATATGTTTTAATCACATCTGTAAATATAACAATAATAATGACTCGTGCACTTATTTTGTACGAAATAAGAGAAAAGTTTACAGCAAAAAACATAATTAATACACAATAGCAATAAAATTACAATTTCTACCGCTACCCTACTCTCAAAACCTACTCTGAATGCCTTTTTTTTTTGAAAGAAAGGAATGTAAGTAAAAAAAAAATCACATGAAAGTTGCTTTCGCCCCAATTAAGGAAATACCTTCAAATTTTGGTAATTTTAAAATAACTTCAAAATTCAATCTGCTGATTTTAAACATTTTTATTTTAATCAAAATATGATGCCACACTTCTTGTTACCCCCTTCTCCGCCTTGTCACAAACTGTCCCAATTTCACTAACCCCCCTCCAAGCTTGACATCATCTATGGACGACCCCTTTCACGAAATTAATAGAGCACCCATCGATTTTGCTGCACCTGCACACAAGACATTACCGAAAGGGAAAATGTTTCCATCCATCCACTTCCCGCGCCAATCCTCCCAACCCCCACTGGCCATCAAAGACAATCTACACAAACCCAACACCAGAAACAACCCGCCGCTCTCTCCTGCTCCTCAGACACTTCCGCAGTTGACATGTTTTCTGATATTCAAAATCTTACTCCGCACAGATAAAATCAAACACGTGGTGACGTGGCAGAATTCCTTCAGTGCGCAAAATCGTTAGCTGCGTATTTCGGTACTTCAAATCGTTACTAGGGCACTTCGGTACAGCAAACCGTTACTCCGGTATTTCGTTACTTCGGTACTCGGTACTTGAAATCGGTTTTCGGTACTTTTCAAAGTAACGGTTACTTGAGTAACGGGTATTTTGTACCGGGTACTTGTCTGTACCCGTTATTCTCGTACCGGGTACAAGAAAGTACCGAAGTTGCCCATCACTAGTTACACATTGGAAAAACCACGAAAGCGCTGATTGAGCCAGCCTGGTCGTGGGATTCTAACTTCAGATCGAACTACCAGTGTTCAGCGACTTTACGGCTCGGCCGCTGGTGGGCCTGCGGGTGAAATTAGAAAAAAATTTTAAGTCATTATAAATCTGTTGGTTTTGAAGTAGTAGCTTCTCTTTCCGCTCTTCTTTCAAATGCGAAGATATGTTGTGTTCAGTAGCTAAATAAATATAGTGTTGGAAAAGGGAAATAACATTAAATACGTAGTGAAATTACGCACGTGATTAATATGTGTTTGCACAGCATGTTTAAAGATTTTGTATAGTGAAACTATGTGTATTACTAACAAGTATGACACTGCATGATATTGAAAAGTATCATATAATTAAGTGAATTTTAAAGCTAGTTGTTTTGCATTTTAGGAGGGTGCAGTTTTCTTAGCCCTCTCAAGAGTTTTGTTTGTTTGTTTGTTGTTGTTGGAGAAAGTAGACTGCTTTTCCTTTTTAACTGATATTGCTTATCTGTATCTGAATAGGAAACTGGCAATCGTTTTTCGAAAAGACGTATTTCAACTTTAGGATACGTTAGGTTCTTTGAATATGGCAAAGCCTGGAGCGCTATCTGCCTAAAAGAAGGGATGCTTAGGACTTTCTGAGGGAAACTGACTCAAAACTCATATTCACGTCACACATGAGGTAATCCACCAAATCCCAACCTTGCAGCCATCCCATTAGCCTGGGATCAAACTTAGATCAGGTCGAACTACCAGTATTCAGCGGTCTTAACTCTCGGTCACTGATGGGGTCTGCAACTGCAGGAAAAGGACATGTTTTAAAAAAAGAGCTTTGAAATCTGAAATAAGATATCATTCAGTTAATATTTCAAAGTGTTTTTAACATGTTTATCCACATAAATTTTTATGTTATCCTTGTTAATCCCTAGAGAACGTAATGTTTGATTCGTTGAGTGTAAGTACGAAACCTTATCCTTAAAACGTCGTCTGAAAGCATCTCTCGACTTAGACAGATAGCTTTCGTGTGCTTCTCCACATGTTATTTAACGGACAACCATTGATATAAAAACGAAAATCAGTTTTTCTGCGCAAATGGTAAAAGTATGTTATCGATTTATCTTAATATAATATTCCTAAGTTTCTTACTTTCCATATATGATGTTTATGATTAGTGAAACAGCATAAAAAAACTTAATTGTTTCTAAAAGCTAAATAGTTGTGTAAGACATGCTTGAAGTAGGAATTTTCGCAATCCTTGCGCTCAACCTTGAAGAATCTCTGTACCTGTAGCCATTGTTTATGAGTCTTTTAGTTGATTTTAATCAATGGTGTTGAATGTTGTCATTCTTTTTTATCTTTCTTTGTATTGACATATTCTTTTCTTTTTAATATTTTCCTATGTAATTGCATAAAGCTACGTATGTGTAAATTATGAACAGCGTTAAAGAAAGGTTTCGCGTGCCTTTGTATCTATATATTTAAGCATAAAAATTGATTGATAGTTCTATTTTGAACTTTTTGCAACAGTTGAGACCCATTCTGTGATTATCGTAATTTCCGTGTTTAATTTATTTCTTGTTCTATATAAATAACTGCTGATTGGTACTAACGGTTTTTTTCATTTTGCTTCAGATATCTCCACATTGTAATTACTTAAATAATTTCCAGCAAGTGTTGTTGCAAAATTTATAATTAATTTTTATAATACATGTAGTACTTGACATATGGCGACTCACTTTCACGACGGTCAAAACTAAAATTAAAAATTTTCTTAATTATCTCTAGCGTACATATGCGCATTGTTTTTCTAAGCTTATAATGCATTGTGATCGTTAGAAAAGGTTGTGCCAACAAAATGCGCTACCCGACCATCTGCCTATGTTATTTGCGTTTCATTATTTGTTTGTTATGGTATGTAATAGACGTAAAATTTCCGTAACAGAAAAATATCTGCAAAAAAGCCGTGATAAAGATTACGTTCCTTAAAAAATGTATGGTGTCAGTTAATAATCAAGAATATTGTAATTTCGTGGAAAGAAATCTCGGATAAATGCATGCGACGAATAAGGAAAAAGTTACTTTTTGCAGGGGACGCCATAAGAGCACTATAATGAACATGAATGATATTGTCAAAAATTTTGTACATATGTAAATAATTTTAGTCAAATTATATGTGAAATTGTAGTATTTTTTGTATAATATAGCATGAAATGTTTGAAAGAGATGATGATTTTCCGGAAAAAGGAGAATACAGCGAAAAGTTTATTTAACACTGAGTAAATAGCTATCTCTATAAATTGGCAAGATATCGACAAGCTGGCGATGGGTTTGGCGACTAATATTTGTCGCCAAATTCGCGACAATTCGTCAAACTAGGCGACCATTTTGTCACATTTGTCTCCGTCTGGTCTCTATATAACTAACTATAACTGGTTTTGTAACTGGATAAATATAATTGATCCTATATATAACTGTAACCGTATTCGTCTCTCATATCCTTTCCAGTAATTTCGAGAAGTGAAAGGTACTAGAAAAGTAATACATTTCGCCAACGTTGAAAAGCAGATTCGAGAAGTGGTCGAATCTTATATGGAAATATATTTTTAAAAACAATTTTTCAGGCGATTTAATTTAAGTATCTCTTTTCTATATACGAAACGCAACTGGAATAAAAATTCTCCAATTATTTTGCATAACAATCTATAATATATATATATAAAAAAAATATATATCCAATAACCAAACAAGCTTTCCAGCTTTTAGATCTTGCGAATTCCTAAAACTGGAAAATACTATTACTTGTTTATTGAATATATATCTGTTCTTACAAAAATAGCTTCATGACCATAATGGAACGCCATCAGACGGCTGATATCAACTATATTTATAAAATCCGGGAATACTTTCAGAATAAAGGATATTTTACGGGACAAATCCTAAAGCATAATATACTCTTAGACAAAAATAAAAGGACACACCATGACGCACCGAGAAGATATAAAGCAAATTGGACACAAATTGATATACATACAGGTTTCGACAGGAAATGCAAAATTTTACATTTTGGCTGCCAATAAATGAACGGTTGTCGCTACAGCGCATCTGATCTGCGCAACTGGCAGGATATTTAAGAGGAGAAATTACGATTCTAGGTTATAAATTCTTCACGGATTTCATTCTGTGTACTCTGGTAGACAGTAACTTTGCATCGCATACAGGTGCGTGAACGATATGCGCAGATGTCAGAATTTGAGAGAGGTCGTGTAGTTGGGCCGAAAGAAGCCGGTTGGCCTTATAGGCGAATAGCTCGACATTTGAGCAGGAGCGATGCCACTATTAGACGATGTTGGCAGGAATGGGAACCATGGCCGCACGGAAGCGGTAGGCCTAGAGAAACGACAGAACGTGAAGACCGAGCAATCGTCAGAGTGGCTCTCACAGCCCCAGATGCATCATTATCATCGATTGTACGTGCAACTAGTGCTTCAGTGAACGCAAGGACCATTCATAAACGGCTCACAGAAAGAGGGCTCAGGTCACGTCGCTCCTTGCGCCGACTAGCATTGACCGCTGCACAACGTCAAGCCCGTTTGCAGTGGTGTCGGGCTCATTCGCACTGGAATGTCACTGACTGGAGTAAAATAGTCTTCAGTCATGAGTCCCCATTTGAACTGAGCCCCGATGACCAACGAAGGCGAGTCTGGAGACGCCACGGACAGCGGTGTGATGTCAATCTGAATGTTTTCCGGCAGACAAGCGGAAAACCAGGAGTGATGGTCTGGGGTGCCATTTCATTTCATAGTAGGACCCCTTTAGTTGTCATGCGTCGCAACCTTACAGCACAGCGGTACGTCGACGGAGTTCTAAGGCCCGTTTTGTTGGCCTTCATGTCACGCCACCCTGGGCTTACATTTCAGCAAGGTAATGCCCGCAACAACACTACACATGTTTCTGCTGCTTGCCTTAGTGCTTGCCGAACATTACCTTGGCCAGCAAGGTCGCCGGATCTCTCTCCTATTGAGCACGTTTGGAGCATTATGGGAAGGGCCCTCCAACCAGCTCTGGATATTTTTTTGTTTAAGAGTTTATGTTGCTTTGAAATACACTACTGCCTCACACAGTCCGAGACGTCTGGTCACGTAATCATAATTAATTAGCCAACTGAAAAACAAAATTCGCCCAGTGCCAGTACCGCCTTTAAAGTTGAACTCTGAAAAAACATTTGAGAACTTAAACTCCGTACTTAGTAATATCTTTCTTTTCTTTTCGCCATCGACAAAACAGCTAGGTTAGGTGCTCTTCAGCCTATTTGATCCCGTCGGCAGAATTTTTTTAAGTGCTTTGTACTGTGTTCTCTGAGAATTGATTACATTCGTAGTAATATCTATTCATATTTGTCTGATGTAAAACGTATCTTATATGCAAAACATTTCTTATATCCATTTAGGAAATTACTTGCATAGCGGTTTTCATATGTATGTATGCAGATACCGGATATTTTGATTAATGGCAGCTTGAGTAAAGTTAATCCTATGAGGTTTTTATTAGTATTTTTTTTTGGTGGTGTTACTACTATTTCACTTCTGTTGACGAATATACCTATGAAAGCATTTTTCTTCTTTGTTCTCTCCTTCCTTAGTGCGTTGGGTTGTCAAAGGCAATGTGCCTAACAGAAGGAATGCCTTAGGAAGACTGACTGGTGTCTACGTTACTCATGGGAAAAACAACGAAATCCAACCATACAGCCACCCGTTGGCCTGGATTCGAAAGTGGGACAAATTACCAGTATTCAGTAGTCTTTAACATCTTGGCTACTAGCTGTCAACTCACCCCTTACGAAGCTCATATAAAAATTTTCGGCTTCTTTTATTTCTATTTAACGTTTTCCAAGGAGCTGAGACATGTATGTCCCGCACGTTCATTACTTTAAATGTGTCTCAATAAATTTCAGTGAATTATGGAGATTGAAAATTTAAGCCTGTTAAGTATTTTAAGTTTTACTAACGTTTATTTTATTTTAAAGCTTTAGTAGGTTCTCTTATTTTCAATTTCCGGCCAGAATAAGCGCGAATAGATTTTTGTCTATGCAAATGAGGTTGCAAACTGTAGAAGTATATAAGACATGGCTTTTAGCCAAAAGTAAGAAGAGGAGGAGAGAGATTTCTCGCTGCCTTTATCACGCGTGTGCTTTTTATGTCTGCCTTTAAGGCCAGAATTTACTCTTGCTGATATTTGAAGACGTATTGTAGCCTTTGCATTCGCTCACTACATACCTAGTATTAAAAGGCCAATCTTCGCGTTACTACTCTCTGTAAAGCATCTTAGTTCTTATTTAGTTAAGTTAGTTCGTTTCTTATTTTCTACGTTTTAGACCAAACGTGTTGGTTTTCGTATCCGTTTTACACCAAAAGTGCGAGAGCGTTTGTACGCTGTGAGAAATAAAGGGTAAAGTTAACCCCTTCTTATATGTGTTGTCTGTTCCATTAAGAGACGAACATAGCTTTGAGTAAGCTCCCTGTTCTTATTCAGGACTCCAGTTATGTTTGCAAAATCAACTAGAAGAAACAGTAGTCCTGGCAACCCTTTCAATATGGAGTAGGAAGTGTAAGACCGTGTTAATTTCTTATTCCACTCTTTTCTGTAAAAACACCTGCCTAAATGGCCTTAATACATAAAAACTTTTTTCTTATACCCCAAGGGGAAATGTTACAGATATCTTATGAATAACATAAGCTTGGTCTTATAGCTTATTTATTTCATTTCTTAAATAAAAAGGATAAACATGAGGTTTTTCTTATCATTTAAATGAGGTATTTTAGTAGTGCAGCAATCTTGAAACATTACACCTGTCTTTACGTAATGGGCCTTCGAACGCATTGCACGTAGGTACGCTGGCTTCCTGTGTATGTTGTTTAAACATCGAGTGTGTAAACAAGCAACCGCTGCGATTGAGGGTCAGTCAATAATATTGCCTTACCGTTAAAAGAAAAGATTTAATGTATACAAACTGCCTTTGAAAATTGTTTTCTTGAAATTCAATTCCCCGAGAGTCAACTTGTATTTAGAAAAGGCGTAATAAAACTAGTCAGATATTTTCTTTGAACTGTAAATAATGATATATATTTACATGCTCCACTTTCCTCCTTAGATCAGCAGTGAGGTGTTATAACATGAACGGTAAACTCGGGAATAAACATCTATTGCTCTTGATACAGTTTTTAGGTCTTCGTTGATTTAAGTCTTTTGTAATCAAAACGTGAAGTTATTCGTGCACCTTAAATGAAATTAAAAAACACATTAACTATTGCATTGCCTTTTTGAAAGTCATTCTAATTACTGTAGTTTTCTGAGACGTATTATTTAGAATAAATACCCTGGCGACCCTTAACAACTGCGTGAATGTGTTGTTGTATGAAAAGGACTTCCGTGTACATATATAAAACAAATAGAAACCTTGTTTTTCAAGAAACTAGAAAATGAAGGAAATAATCAAGCTTTTTTTTTTAATTTAAATTCGAAAGTATACCTTCTGTTTCGTTTTGCCCTAAAATTTAAAATAATAATAATAATATTTGTTTCCATTGTTTGGTACCATTTCTAAAGGTATATGTTTACAGAAGTCGTAAAGAATACTCTATAAGTGTATTCAAAGTTGACAATTTCGACGTGGAATAATGTTGATCTTTTCTGAAATGAAGTTGACTGTTTGTCAAAACTATGTGCAACGCCGTCTGTTGATGCGTCTAAAAGAAATTTCGTCTGTGAAGCTTGTCCCAAAGAGAAATGGTATTGTCAATTCGTATGCATTTCTGCTGATCCGTTCTTAGTTTCGCAGGTTTTGTGTAGCTAATGATTAAATATTTGCTATCTAAATTATTTTTTCTTACTCAACATTTTCAAAGATGTCTTTATGAAAAAATGTTTTCAGAAACTATATGAAAATTCTGTTGAGTAATATTATAACACCAACAGTTGGTTACCTTGTCCAAATAGACTTTGAAGTTTAAAGAATATTTAATGTTGCCTACTAAATCGGCTTTTCGCGACTTGTTTGCTGATGGTATGGTTGCCTGTTGCTTGAATTATTGCTTTGTCTGGATCAGTGTTTCCTAAACTCTTCTCATCGTGGAATACTTTTTAAGTTCTAAAATTTGTAAGGAACACTAGAAACAAATTTGGGTTCGGGGCTAAATATATGATAACACAGATATAGTATTAGATAAAAAAACTAAACATTTGTTAGAAGTTGTCTATCATACCTATAAAAGAAATGTTTTTCTTTTTTAATTTTACAGAAACTGATTAAAAAAACAAAACTTATTTAAAAAAATTAAAGCATTTTTACTTCTCAATAGCTTCGATGTATTTGAGTCTTCGAATTGCAAGTTGTTTAATGTCAAATTATTCGAAATCTGTATTTTTATATTAGATGTAGCATAAAAACGGTTTCTATGTTTGAATTTTGTTAAATTCTGCCTACTATAAATTCGTTTTCGTAAAAGGGAGCAAAATACGAGTAGCTGATTTTGATAAATTTGGATTTTCGCCGTTAAACTGCGTTCACTAGCGGCCGAGCGGTAAAAGATCCTTAATACTGGTAGTTCGACCGAGTTCGTTTTTAGGCGAGTGGGGTGGCTTCATCGACGTTTTCGTGATTTTCTTCATGTGAAGCGTGGATACGAGCCCGTTTCCCTTAAAAAGTTCTACTCGAAGGCATCCCTTCCTTTAGGCAGGTAGCCTTCGTATGCATTGCCGTAATCAAACAAACCTAGAAAATTAAATCGCAATTGTATCTGATGAAATACTTGCTCTTTTTTCTTTCGAAATTCCCATTTTTAACCAATGTTGCATATTTTAGATGTAAAATAGAGTCAAAGAAAAACTGGTATAAAAACGTACAACAAGGAAATGGGCTACTTTTATTTTAAATATTTATATAAAAATTATTAAATAATGATAGTAAAAAAAAGAGAGAAGAACAATTAGAGTAGATGAGCACAGTAGCAAAATTATCGGAAGTGTTATAATTTTAAATTTGGGTGGCTAATTTATAATAATAATTACCTTTATTTAATCCTAAAAACAGATAATGAAATATATTATTAATATGTCAGTTTGTTAAGGGATATTTGCATTTGCTTATAAAAATAATACTTTTTAAGTGTACATGTAATGATATACCTAAACATAAAAAAAAATTTTAAATCCAAAGAAAACTAACACTTTTAAAACATACTAAAGGGAGTTACACTGAAACAGTTCTTTATTTCTGAGGACAGAACATACGTTCTGCATGTATTTTGTTGGCAAAGTAAGCCATCTGGAACCGTGCTACATTATTAAATTTATTACCCATGCGGTTTAAACCACTTTGTTTTTGTTTTATGTTCTTTATGTTTGTTGTTTAAATCACTTTGTTTATGTTTAAATTTATTTTAAGAACTGTTTTAAATTATGTTAAATATATATAAGCGGGCATTGTTTCGTTGTTCTGTAACCTCAGTTTCAGAATTTTTCGCGGAACGCTTCAATGTTTGGGAAACACTGTTGTAGATCATAGAAAACTACTGCATTGAACCTTAACATATTTATTAATAATCTACACAAAGTTTTGTAATGATTAATAACACTGCGGATAATATCAACACAAATTAACCATCAAGTGTTCTTGATTGTTAAGATATAAATAATAATATAAATATATTGTTACGATTCATCATGTAAGCAATGATCTAGTCTCTGTGCTTTCAAAGATAAACAGAATTAATTATCTTCCTTGTGCAAAGGCAATGTTCTTGTTTGCAGTGAAGTTTCTGAGACAAAGAGCAAGTCAAAACTAGAGAAATCAGCAACCTTATTTTGGCGTAGATTTTTAATTAAAACTCTATCGATATTTGAGGGAAATAAGTCAAAGGTCCCTCTTCATCAAGAACCAAAAACATTTTTGCAAAGAAAGAGGAGCGACGACCGTATTTATATCAAAAAGAATGAGTAGAGCATAGCTAATACGAATAGCTCCATCTGTCGAAGAAAATAGTAATAAAACTTGAAAAATAAGATATTAAAAGCGTTAGGAATGATTGAACTGGAATAAATGCAAATAACTAAAAATAAATTTTGTGAATGTGAAAAGCTTCAAGAAAATTCAGTGCACCAACTGAAGAAACTTTATGAATAATTTTTTTCTTGAGCCAGAACTGTGATTAAATTTCCAACTATAATTAGTATCGAAGATTTGTTTCTGGAAGTTCTTTTAGCTGAGAATGTCAGACCATTCTGTGTACTTGCTCCGTCTGGTAAGATTTACAACCTGAATTAGTCACGCCCTTTTAATTTTTCTGTTGTGCTTAAAGTCCTGTGATTTGCTATGGTTGAACACAATAGCGGAAGAACCTGCGGAATCATTAGATGGGGATCCCCCTACTGAAATCAAGTGCCTTTAATCACATACATGTTGCAAATCGTTAAGATCCTCTGACATTAGGCATAAAATTGCAACTTTTGTAGTGTCAAGTAAAAGCATTACTGGATAAGTTATTAGTAGTTATTGTCAGAGCATGTCATCTGGCACATTTTAATAGCTGGATAATTAGATATTGGGCTTAAGACTGCAACGTGTGTGACAAATGCACATGAATTTTCTTTTCGTCATATGGAAGGCTACGGCCTTCCACATGCTAAACAAAATTTAATATTTATAAGTTTCGCTCACGATAAAACGGTTGTTTCTTTTTGTACAATTTATTAAAACTTTCTTCTAGCATTTCAAACTGTCAATTTTTTTAAGTCCTGTTTCTCTCCATTTGCTGTAATTAGTAGATAATCAGCTTTACGAATTTTAGGATTATGTATAATTTGTATTTGTTTGGAAATTTATTTGTTGCCATTAAATATTCGAAGTTTATAATGATCTTAGCTGAAGTTCGAAAGTATGGTAAGAACATTCGAACATTCCTATTAGATGAGCATTAGGAGGTCGATATGTCATCTGGAGGACTTGTAGTGGAAGGAGACTAAGCTTTTCAGAGCAATTTGCTTTACAGACGTACCATCCTTAGAGACTTCCAAAGTAAAGTTGGCGAACACATTTTAAAGCTGTTTGCTCTAGATGTGTTATCTTAAACAAAGGCTTCTAAGGAAATGTGGCAAAGCATTCGTCTTAGCATCTTGAGGGACTTCTAATATAAAATAGCTATGAATGATAAAAATGACGAACCTGATAAAAGGAGTATGTCTTATCAAATGTATTATCATGAGAGACTCATAAGGAAGAGAGGTTTTGCCATTACTCTTCTTTGTGCGCTCCCTTGTGAAAACCGATGATGATACCTGTGCTGGCTGGTGTTGATGCTACGAGTCACCAATCCGTGTTCAGTGGCTTTTAGACGTCAACCATTCGTGAACCAATAATTTGCATTTGGTGTAATTTTTCTGTCTTTGCGGCATCGGGCGAATATCGGCATCGGGCAAATATGCGGCAAGCCGAATGTCCTCTGCAGAGGTTTTGGTATAGGAAGAAGGGTAGGAGACCCTCAAACACGTCGCGGTACTGAGCTAAATCGTAGTGTCACCTGTACGATGCTCAAGGCTCTTATCCACAACAAGCTCAGTCTTGCTGTCCTTGCCACGATGAATTTCGTGGGCTTGGGCTGATGTTCTGTCAGACGAGTGAGATAAGTCACAACAATACACAGCAGAACACATTTGAACATATAAATATATAAAAATTAGTTTTTACATATAGGCAATTAATTATACCTAATAAAATACAGGGTGTTTATGAAGTCCCGGACACATTTTGATGTTTAATAACTCATAAAATAATGAAGATATAAACAAACTTATTGATTGATGGAATAACTTGTGTATTTTCCTTTTCAGGTATGAATATCTTTACTTTTGTAAATATAGTCTGCGCGTGTGGTTAATTTCGAATAATTTCATTTTCCAGTCTAAATATCTGTACTTTTCTAAATATCGTCTACTTATGGCATAATGAGAAATCTGAAAATCCCCATGAATACCGTGAGACACAAAGGTATTCCCCAAAGGTTAATTTGCGGTGTGGACTAATGCACGACCGAGTCATTGGGCCTTTCGTTTTTGCAGAAAAGACGGTCTCACCAGTCGTATAGTTAGACATGTCGGAAAACTTCGTATTTCCACAACTAGAAGAGCTTTAGCCACATGTCTTTTTGCAACTAGATGGTGCACCACCTCATTGGGGTACCATCGTTCGTAGTTCTTTGACTGACCATTTTACAAGAAGATGGATTGGGCGAGGAGGTCCAATTCCTTGGCCACCCAGATCACCTGATATAACGCCCACTGGACTTTTTCCTTTGGGGATTTGTAAAGGACAACGTCGAACATGGATGACCTAAAAGCCAGAATTACAACCGCAATAGCCTATGAGGATGCCGACATGCTTGCCGGTACCTGGCGTGAAATTGCATATCGACTTGATATTCTCCGTGCGACGAAGAGGGCACACGTGGAAGTTCAATGGCAAAGGTCATGAATTTTTTGAGTCTATCTAACCATTTATGTTATTAATTTTAATCTATCTTTATTATTTTATGAGTTATTAAACATCCAAATTATAAACACCCTGTATAATCCAAAATTTCGTATTAAAAACTTTCTATTTATTAGAACAACAAATTAGATTTTTTTAACAAACGTTCAACCGAAAGTGATACTTTATTTATTTCAAGATCGTTGCTATCGAGAATATGGAATTGGTTTGAGGTTGTGCTTGCCACATTAAATTTTTATTTAAAACAAATGCATTTTACTTATGATATATCTAATTAAAAATCTTAAATATATTTTATAGAATTGCATTATATATTTTTACACTTTTCAAATACAGAAGATATATAACGTACCCATGTTAGTCTACATGTATATTCATCTGGTATATAGTAAAATGTGTTGCTATTCTGTCTAAGCCATTTCTGTTAATAATCTCTGCTGGTACACTATATTAAACTTCAAAGGAGGGTTGTATTGAAACTACATCGTGCTACCCAGCTATTAAACATTTCTACTTTTGCGGAAGTCTGTAAACCCATAAGGTTACCGCTTTGTTCGCAAAAACATGAAAATCATTATGGTCCCATTTCGATGCTATGTATCAAGATAAATCATTCATAACAAACAGCCTTTGAAGCACGCGCTCGTGTACACACACATGAGCACGCACACACAAACTCATCTTGTTTGAACATTAACTACATAACCCTGCTGAATATTAACCTGCTTCAAAACGTATAGAAAAAAACTCCCGTCTCATCTCAAAGATCACGTCTATACCGCTACATTTCCCCTTTAATACCTCTTGCCACCCACCCCGCTTGTCTCGTTCTCAAAACCCCCTAGTCTTACAAGATCTGTACACAAGACGGAGCAAAACACGATCCGGCCTTAACTCCCTGTCATCGGATGTGTCCGTTCGTCCGGCCCCCTCTTCGGTTCGTGCGGTCACGATATCTGATATCGTCACGCGAACCGATTTCGATTCTTCCCGTCTTGGATATCTGTGTCGCGGTCAGTTGTTTCTTCCAACTTTCTGATCATTCCTTCTTTCTTGCAGTTGGTTCGAAGGTTGTTGTTAGAAATGGGCATTATTTATTTGTATTTGTAATACTCGATATTGCCGAGCTTTATTACAGTATGCATTTTTGTGGAGATGTTTGGAAAGTCGATAGAAACTGGTAAAGATCATAAAATCTTCTTGTATTTGATGAGGCACAAATTTGACATTTCTCACAATGTCAAGATCAGGTAATTTAACTGCTCTAATATGGTTGGTTAATCAAATGTATATTTGAATCCTTAAACCGTTAATATACGTTATAATGCTCGTGTAGGACGCATCGTAACTGGATACTTAGATGGGCACTAAAGGTTGATCACCAATGGCCAAAGGCCTATGGTACCTATAACATTGTTGGATCTGTTGTTTTTGTTGTGACTTATCTCACATGTCTGACAGTAACATTAGCCCAAGCCCTCGAAGTTCATCGTGGCAAGGACTGCAAGACTGCGCTTGTCACTGGCAAGAGCCTTGAGCATCATGCAAGTTACAGTACGACTTTGCTCAGTTCCGCCCCAGTTTTGATGGAGAACACCTCGGGATGACGAGTCCGAAGGTTTCCAACCCCTTCTCGCTTCCCACCAACATCTCGAGAGGACATTTGGATCGCCGTATATATAGAGTACCCCTATGCCGCACAGGCAGTATACATTTACAAGCATCCATACCGTCTAAGGGATCCGAACCAGAGCTCTTCGGTACAGCAGTCAGCGTCACCACTATCCCGATTGGGCGCACATTGTTGGATCTTTCTTAATTTGATCCACAGCAGGTGAATGAGCTGGATGCATGGAACTTCAGCAATTTTCATATTCTGTAATGTAAATGTCACTTTTTTAGAGCGATAACATTTGAGTCCTTTTGAATTAATTTAAATAAGCAATTAAGACATTAGAGTGTTATAAGCCTTAAATGGTTATTAACAAAGAATTATGGTAAAGCTGAAAGAGATTCATAATATTAAAGCGTGTAGAGACATTAGGATTTTTGATGCTTAGAGACATGAAAAATGAGCAGTGCCCTCGCCGGGACTTGAACCTGGGCCTCTCGAATACGCGCCGAGTGTGCTCGCCATTACACTACGAAGGCATGCTAAGAAGGCGGGAGAAATACCGTATACACTCCCCTTTTTAAAGGGCGACTGGGGATTAGGGGATCCATTCGCCAAATCCTGGTGGTGAAGAATCGTCATCCACCACCTTTTTTAGTTCGGCTGCCATTGTATAGATATTAGAATTTTTTATGCTTAGAGACGTGAAAAATGAGTAATGCCGTCGCTGGGACTCGAACCTCGGACCTCTCGAATACGCGCTGAGAATACACGGCTATTACACCGCGCAGGCATGCTAAGAAGGCGAGAGAAATACCTTATAAGGGTAAATATCATTTCTTATTATAAAACATTTTAGAATCATCTGCTTTTAGAAGACGCTTTTTAGACAAATTCCCAAGGGCCAAAAGGAAATTATCTCGCATTTACTTTACACATAAAAAACAAGAAAACTGCATGTAAATAGCCCGTTTAAGGCCTTTAACCAAACTCGCTAGAAATCTAATCTAATCTTCTCACAGTTCATCCGTTATATTCATTTAATTTTTCCTTGTATGTTTTTATCTTTTCTCTTAACAAATCGCGTTGCGTATCATTTTTAATTTTTTGCTTATTTTTTTTAATTTTGCTTCTTTTTTAATTTTTCTACACGCTTAATATGCATTTCGTATAGGCTACTGAAGGAATTTATTTAGCGTTGTCGAAATTCATTTATGTTGAAATCAACGTCAGTTATGTGTTGTTTGCCAGCATGCTTAAGTCTGCATTTACTCTTTGTTTTATATACTATGTAGTAAAAAGATACTATATTACATCATTATCTATACCGTAGAACTTCCAGTGCGAATTAGTGATGGTAGTTGTGGTACTCTTGAAGTAAATGTAATTCGTTTCAATGTAAAATCATCAGTAATCTATTTGATAGAACTCAAACGTTAAATATTAGATTGATTGGATAATTCTGCAGTATTTGGGAACAGTTTGATAATGGCAGTGATTAAAGAGCATAAAATAGAACAGATTAATTATGGTTCCAACCCCATGAGCTCTGCATTACTTAATATGTCTCACTTATGACTGTAAGTTTGACATTATAATCTAAATTTATGACATTTATTATGTAGTACCTTGCTATAAAAATTTGCTTCAGCTTTACATATGCGCTGTTTTAAGTTCCGTAAGTACTTTGTAATGTCAAATGTATCGCGAGTGTCTATTCAGTCATACATGTTGTTGACAAATCGCTTATTGTGATTATGTGATTCCAGGCCTTGTAAATAAAATGGTATGGACAAGTTAGTTTCAGTTTTAAATACAGCTTTAATTATAAAACAAAGCAGTTCCGTGCTGTGCGATATCAGCTGCAGTCTTGACGGCAGATCATGAGGGTAAATCTTCATGCTTACATTATCATGACAGCAAGCAGAAAATGTGGTCAGTGCTGCATTCAGGCTGCCTGCGCTTAGCTGATACATTTCTCGCAGTATGCAGTCATATGCACTGTTTGTCATATCGACTTCAGGTTCATGCTGTTCTAACCCTTGCAGAATATCAAGGCCCAGTTAATTTCACTTTATTTCAATTAATTTCAGGTTTTAGAATATTTTTTTAAACAAAACAGTTCTGCGACCATCATTTACCAGTAACCTTGATGGCGGCCGTACGAGATTCCGTGCGCATGAAGTGGCGGGACGCAGTAAGATAGCTGCTCCCCACCCTGTAGAAGGTGTACTGTCATTGTCGGATTCACGTTGCATATAGCTGGAAGGCTGCATGAATACTCAAAAGCTGAGCATTTTTCTTAGACAAAAATCAATCGCTGTTTGTTTCCGTACTATATAGTGACTGTGTGTAGTTTTGGCTGATTGCACGGCCTCGTCCAGCCGACATAGTTTTCCAAGTGTCTGCCTTGTGAACTATGGTAGGTTATATACTTTGGGGATCAGTAGGGTAGGATCTTACAACTTTGCAAAACTTCAAAACCAAGAAAGAGGCAGTATGGTCAGTGCCACATTCAGGCTGTCGTTGGTTTCATTTATAGCATTTATTGACGTACTCAGGTAAATAGGCTGGTGATTGGTTTTTGTGTTTTTTCCATATGTAACGTCAATACGGCAACTTTCCTTAAAAGTCCGTCTACGAGGCATCTTCGTCTTTAGGCAGATAGCCCATATGTGCTTTGCCGTATTCAAATAATCTAACATACCGTTCTGGCGATACATTGCTTAGAAGTTTGAGTGGGTTCTACTCGTAAGTCATTAGGACCTGACTAAGTATCGAAAATCAGAAATACGAGTAATAAGCCAGAGCTCTGTTTCTAAGCTGCCAAGAATCACGTATTGTTTTCTGTCTATTCTTAACTGTTATGAAATTGATAAATATGGCAAACGTCTCTTAAAAGTTTTACTTTTGCTCTCTTTTGCACATCCATTTTTGTAAGTTATTTATTTATTATTTATATTTGAATGCATTGCGCATAGTGCACTTTGGCATTGCGCAAATATTCATTTCAACATTCTAATTTCTGTTTTTAATTTCGGAAGGAAATGTATTTCGTATGACGAAGAAATTAGCTATTGTTTAAAACGTTTAGCAACATTCTGAGCGCGTATTACCCATTACCCAAAATATAGTGAAAAAAATAATTATCTTTGTCAACTCTCTTTATTAACTGAACGTACATGTTAAGTGTAATTACTGACATTAAAAAATTCGGTGTAATTCATAGTGATATCAGTAATCAACTAAATTAATCATTATTAATAAACAATAAAGAAATCTGAAAGCTTTCAGATTTTATATTACGTTAAAGGGGCGTGTTTTTCATTTACACACACACATACCTGTTTCGGAAGCATATGGGCTAAAAATATTTTAAAACAGCATTGCTTTAAAATTTCAAATAAGCAGTCTCTCGCGCTGGAGATAAAGATGCTTTGTTTCGTACAGTGTTGCCACTGCTTCCTTTGAAATTGTTGAGTTTTTTTAATCAAACATTCGTTAAAGTTTTACAAAATATGAAACAGATAATAAAACAAATTCCGAATTTGGACTTCTGTTTGCCCATATTCGGGTGGAATACTACGTTATTCAAAATTTGATGGTTCTAGATACCGTTACTTTTTCACAATGAGAGAAACATACATACATTCATGCAGGCTCTTCATTCTTTAATTTCTTTAAATATAACACAGGGCGATAATGGTTGGTGGCAACAATCTGAAGTGATTCAACGTTTTTAGTGATTCGATGCAAAATGCAAATCATCACTTTTTTGTATTTTTGCTTTGTATTAAACATCTAAAAGAGTTAGGTTGTTTCAGCGAATTTGATCTAAAAGAGTATTTGTTGTTTTCATTCCGTGGGTTTCACATCCTAATAGCATGGAAAGCATTCGAAATCGAAATATTCGTCGCATAGCTGTATCTTGAATAATTAAATCTTTAATAAATCTTGAAGAGTATTATATAAACAGTTTTAAAGTCTGGAATCGTCGAATCTCCTATCAGTTTATAACTGTGGCTACAATAGGAGCGTTACTCAGAATTGTATTAAAATCATCAAGACCACGTTAATATTCTTAACGAGTGTTTCGAACCAAATTTATTTTTAATCTGCTAATCTCAGTACATGAGTATTCCTGTTTCGCTGAGGTAAGAACTATGGATACTTGAAAAAGTTTTACCTGCAAACACATCCCCTTCTCAGGGGAGGGGAGAGTAAGAATCGTGAAGAAGTCTTCATTTTCTGGCCTGCTTTTAGTTTCAGGAAATATATATACCGTCTCTTTGTAACTTTCGATGAGCTCTCTGACTTGATAACTGGAAACAGCGTGGACTTTGTTTACTCCTGTATTGTCATCTTCGAGTTGCAATCTCTTCTCCATCCCCCCACACACAAAGGAACCCCACCCGTGCTCCTTTGCGTCTCGGTCCACTTCTTGCGGATTATCTCCCCTCTCTGCCTCGCCCTCCCCATCCCGATTGCTGGCGTGCGTGTGTGTGTGTGATCCTTTTCGGTTTCCATGGTTACCATTGTTGCCTTCAGAGGCTTTTCCAATTAAAAACTGCCCGGCCCCTTTCCGAACAAATAAATAAATAAAAAAGAATTAATCTTCCCCCCTTCGTCTTGGATATTGAAAACTTCGCTTGTGCAAAATGATAATAAGTGAAATGGGGAGAGCTGGAAAAAAAATCGTGGGAGTGCATGTGTTTGGAAGGGGGTTATTTTTGTTGTGTTTATTTTTTAACTTTGTTTAGAGAGCAGGGGAGGAGAAGAGCTTAGTGACAGATGCATCTGAAAATGACGTCATGTCTCGATTAGTGGCAACCACAACTCGACTCAACGATTGGGAGATTTATATTGCACTGTCCAGTTGGGAGAAAGTTGTAGTTTTTTTTTTTTTTTTTTCAAGGTATTTGTTTTGAACTCCAAGCATACTCGTATAGTGGAAACGAAGAGCTTTTGCGTGAATTAATTTCAATTGTTTTTCCTTTCTGGGTTACTGACGTTTTGGCTGCATATGTCCTAAACGCATAAACACATGAATCATTTGATGAATTTTTCCTTTTAGTGTTTAATTTTCATTTTTTACTGAAGTATTTCCATTTAAATCTTATGCTGTTCTTCTTTTATTCAAACTATTTGCTAAATCATTCTTCCTTGTGGTCATTTGCAATAAAACAATTCATTTCATTTCAAGCTAATGTCACATTTGCTGACAAAAATATGCATCTTTTCACACACACCCTTTCTATACAGGAAGACTGAAAAATCGATGGGGGCTGAATTAGATTGAGGACAATTTAATATTTTGAATTAAAAAAAATAAAAAAAAATTTTTTTTTGTTTTTTAGTGCATACTAAAAACATGCACTACAGAAATAACTATACATGCTGCAGCATCGATGATCTCATATAGTTCTTTTAAGTGTATGGGAAGAAAACTTTTTAACTTCATGTACTAACTAAACTAAAGATAACTGTTCATTTTGTGTCGAGGGGAACTTTTCTTATCGTGCTAAATTCTCAAAAAATTACTTTGTTTGCTTTGATATTTTTCGATTAGCTTCTTCAAAAACCCACACTGGGCCTTCAGATTTTAGGGTCCAAGCAATGATAATTTAGGGTACTTGATTTAAACACCCAGACTTATTTACTTTTAGTATTTCTTGCAACACCATAAGCTATCTGAGAAGCCGCTAGTTTTTCAGACAGCCCATGTGATACAAGTAACGAATGTGGCTTCTGCATCGCTAGACGTCATTCAAAATCGTATTTACCAGTAACCTCTTATAGAGTTTGTTGTCATAATTCGGTAGTTTTGATACTTCTTGTTGTTTGTTAAAGTTTCAGTTGTTGTTTTTTGATTCTGTTAAACGAACATCATCTTTCAAGTTAAAAAAAATCTTCTTTCAAATTGATTCCGTAGACCGAGGACTAGATCATCTTCCATTAAATAAAATTCCATTTCTTTGGTAACACTGTGTGTAAGAAAAATTATAAAAACATTTTTAGAATTTGTTACTGTATCAGAGATTCCGAAGCTATGGGCCAATATCCATTTATTCAAAAACCTTTTGTAACACGTTTTTCTTTCATAAAGTCAGTTAGCTAAGTAAAGACTAAGTCGACACTAAGTCGACACTAAGTAGTCATTTGCTACTTAGTGTCGGTATTTCAAGCTCCTGTCTTTTCACCAAGAGCCAGTTGGATAAGACTGCTAAGTACTGATTGGTTGTCACGGGTTCAGCTCTTAGAGGATGGGCTGGCTGCATAGGGTTTAAGTGAAACGTAAATGTGAACCATTTTCCCTTGGCTGATGCTCAGCAATCAGATGCTTTGCCATAATCGGTTAATTATTAACCTTTAAGATTATATTATTAACTTTAAAACGAGAACAATTGCTAAACGGACGTTTGTTTTGGCTCAGAAACAAGGACTGCTTAATAATGTGGCGGAATAGCTCTAAAGCACTTCTTAGCATAAGAAACGTCTTTTGCACTAGAACACAACTACGCAAAAGGACTTTGTTTTGGCTCAGAAACAAGGACTGCTTAATAATGTGGCAGAATAGCTCTAAAGCACTTCTTAGCATAAGAAACTTCTTTTGCACTAGAACACAACTGTGCAAAAGGACTTTGTTTTGGCTCAGAAACAAGGACTGCTTAATAATGTGGCGGAATAGCTCTAAAGCACTTCTTAGCATAAGAAACGTCTTTTGCACTAGAACACAACTACGCAAAAGGACTTTGTTTTGGCTCAGAAACAAGGACTGCTTAATAATGTGGCAGAATAGCTCTAAAGCACTTCTTAGCATAAGAAACTTCTTTTGCACTAGAACACAACTGTGCAAAAGGACTTTGTTTTGGCTCAGAAACAAGAACTGCTTAATAATGTGGCAGAATAGCTCTAAAGCACTTCTTAGCATAAGAAACTTCTTTTGCACTAGAACACAACTGTGCAAAAGGACTTTGTTTTGGCTCAGAAACAAAGACTGCTTAATAATGTGGCGGAATAGCTGTAAAGCACTTCTTAGCATAAAAATCTTCTTTTTCACTAGAACACAGCTACGCAAAATATCAGTATAATGTTTTTACTGTTGTGCTCAGTGATAATAATCATTATTGGTATAATCAGAAGTCTGGATGATTAGTGTTTGTATATTTAACAGTTATAATCGCTCTTATATAACCAATAATAAGTATCAGTTGGGGCATAATTAATCAATATATTTAACGTAGCAGTCACTAATTGAAAAATCTGTGGTTATGATCAGTAGTGTTGCAATCAGCAGTACCGTAATTAATGTTTTAATCAGTACTTTGGCTATCACTAGTGGTATAATAAGCACTTATACCCAGTTAATAGTAGCAAAACACAATCAGCAAAAGGGGAAATGGATAAGCATTTTAGATTCTATTTTTAAGAAAGAAATACATGGTTAAGTTTTTAAGTTTTGTAATTAGTCAATGGTTTCAGAGCTTTAGGTTTATTCTAAAAAAATATTCAGAATAATAGAAGTGAAATCCTGAAAATGCATTAAAGTACTTCTGTAGTTAGGATAATCTGGGAAAGTTAAAACGTTTACTCAGAAAAGTGATATTTTGTATTGTTTTTTAACTTAAATTTATGTACTAGATCAGGAATAATTTTTTTTTCTAAATATATCTTTTTCTCCATTTTTTATGTAGCATACAGGGAAACCCCTCCCTTACCCCTTTCTTCCAAAAAGGAAGTAAAAGTGAGCAGAGAAAGAACAAACCTATGCAGTCAGCCGATCTGCCTCTGACGGCCGTTTTAATTATGAGATTTCATTTTAATGTAATGCAAACTGTGAGAACAATCAAACGCTTAGCATAATATTTATAAAATTGCAAACTTATCATTGCCTAACCAGATGACGTGTGTCATATTTTTCAAAATTTCAATTTGTTTTGGTATGGAAATGCTTATAAAAAATTTAATGGATACATTTTATGAATAAAAATATTCAGCTTTATGCTATGCTTTTTATATCATTGCAACGGGCTATAACGTTTTTGTTGTATATTCTAATTAAGTATTTGCACCAACTGTGATTTTCCTTTTATAACATCGCTTGATATATAAACGAGAGCTGCCATTTTTGTTATCCAAAAATCATATGTCTTATTGCTCTTTTTAAAATAATATGACTTCTTTAAGTATTATATTCTTTAAGTTTTACTATGTGTGTAAATTGTCTATGAACTTTACTGAGACTTACAAACGAGTTAATGAAATGAAATTACAACAGAGTCCTAAAAAGGTTTTAAATAACTTTTTTAATTAAAAGCTTGAGCTCAGTAATTTGTGCATACAAATTAAACTCCGTCATTTATGGGTATTAGATGAGAGAAGGTTTATTTTGCAAATAAAAGTAATTCGTAGCAGGATACTGAAATACAAAATGGCCTATCTAAGCGGTGGCCCAAATTCTAATTGCGCGATGTAAACTCGGCTACCAAAATGGCTAATGCTGGGCGAGAGATAAGTACAACTGTGCGCGTCGCTTTCAAGAATATGCTTAACTCATTTGTATCCTGTTGAGAGCTAACGAAAAGGTCAAGTGATGGGATGGGAAAATATATATATACGCATAAAGAGAAAAAGAAACGGAAAAAGAAAAGAAAATAGATCACTTAGATGAATGTTTTATAGATTTTGAAATTTCTGCTCTCAGCCTTAATTGGAGCTGTTTTACGTCAGCTAATCTGTTAGGCACTTCTCCTAAGCTGAAGGACTTAGGTGCGATTCCGTAATCAACACATACGCCTGTGATGTAGTACCTGTACAGCGTCTCTTACGTCGGTCTGAAAGTGGATGTAAAGAAAAGAGGGACCTGAAAAACCTGGATTCCCTCTATCGAGGTACTGTTAGTCAAGAGCCGAATAAAAGTCATACTGTTACCAGCAGTACCCATAGTCTGCGACTAAAGACAGAAGTACCACCTAGTCTAGCTGTGTTTATTCTTAAGGCAGTTTGATGGGGGTTTTACAGAGCAATGACATTTTTCCAGAAGTTTGGTAAAATTAATTATGGCTGAACAATTATTGCAGATTAAGGAAAAGTTATGCATTTGTTTGACGGAATTATTTCAAGCAAAATGTCTGATGAAACATTAAAATAATAGTTTAAAGTGTTTCATGCGGAAATTCAACTACATAATTGCAACGTGTTTCAGTTTTCGTTTGTGCTGCGAAATGGACAAACAAAGATATATATCATAAGAAAACCGAAATAGGATTTTAGAGTTTTGTGTGTTCGAGATTGTAACTAAATCAATACCTGATATTAAAGTAAATAAACTTAATGTAAGTTTACCCTTAGTAATAAAAGTTTCTCTGTATTTAGAATTTTCAGCTGGGGCGGATTATAGACATGTGATAACGCAATGTATTTTTGCTTGTTAGTAGCCTAATATATATGTTTTTGTATGTCCAGCGGCTTATTTTAGATAAAAGATGTGTACTATTTTTTATGTAGAAAATATTGTCTGTTTTTCGTTAGATTTTGAAATCTCTTAACACCACTTTTACAATGTTATTGTTTTCTATAAATTTTATTTAATAATATATAAACATATATATTACTTTTTTACGATTTCTGTAAATTTCATTTTATGTTAGTTTTTGTTTTTTCGTATGGTTTCTAGAAATTTGTTTAATTTTTTTTCCACATAGAAGCTTTTCATTAAATTGATTTCTATGCGTTTCGGATTATTTTAAAAACGTTTAATTACTGAGTTTGTAAGGTTTTAGTTAAACTAACAAAGTTTTATTTTAATTTAAATCTTTCTATCTCTTCTCATGTTTCAACTTCCCGTCAGAAGAAGCGCGCGTTTTCAGCTTGTGCTAATTTTGAAGTGTAGCCAATGACTATTTAAACCAGAGGTAGAAACCTCTTAGTGTGAAGAGAGCTTTTAGTCTCAGATCACGGTCATTCTGTTCGACGTTACTAAATTATACATAGTGCTTACTACGTGATTGCTTATTGAAATAAATCCAAGTGCGCTAGTATTAGTAATTCTTGCTACGCACCATTTAGTTAGAGGCCAACTCAGCGAAGAGCTCTGTGAGCAAAGATCAATTAAATTTCTATTTAGCTTTTAGTTTAAATTTATCTGATTGTTCATTTAGACCCAAGTAGTCTTTACTTTCTGTATCCCTCCCAAGTTGGGAAATGGTTGTAAATAATATTGATTTAATAAAAGAGGATTTTAAATCCCTTCCAAGTGCAGTTATTCTACCACGTATACCATAGTATCTACAAACAGAACATAGCTGCATTCAGCTCCCTGTTCCAGATCAGGACTTAAGGACTTTAAGGAGTTACTTTAAGATGTTTGCCAAGAACATGCACAGAACACTCAGTCCTGACAAGTTTAATTAAGTTGTAAACTTATAATAAAAATTTCAGAAATTTAATGCAAAGTATTTCAAAACAATTCTAGTATTAAATATTCCCTGAACGGCTGATGATAAATCTGTGGTTTCAGTTTAAGAAAAGCATCTAAAAAACATGATGTAGACTTCAAATTTTTAACTGCGTGAAATTTTTTAGTAAAGTAGGTAAATTTAGACCAATAAAAAATTACCAACAAAAAAAATTTAGTGTATGTAGCCCACTCCGAAAAAAAGCGCTTCATATATCTAAAACTGAGTTTAAGATGCAACTTTTTTTTAGAATTGCATATTCAGATGTTTTGAAAGATAGCTGCGCATGTTAAATTTTCAAAAAGTCATTTTTAAAAGTTTCTTTTTTTTTTTATTCAGAAACATTTAACATGAGAGCATGGGTTTCGATTTCCTGTTTATAGAAACGCTAAAATTCGATTTGTTTTATTTAAAAAATTCACATTTTCGCGACCCCTCGAATCGATATTTTGGGCTTTCGTTTTCATCAACATTTTGCCATTCTTGTCATCAAAGTTATTAAGTTTTAATTTTGGTACTTTATTTTTTTGGGGGGGGAGGAGAGTCTTTTTTTTTTTTTTTGTTTGTTTTGCAAAATTCTTCCTTTTGTATCTTTACTATAGCTCAGTAATGAATCTGATTAAAATTTCATTTTCGGATGGTTTGTGTGAAACCATTTGTACATTTTTACTGAAAGAAATTTAATATTTGTATATAGTTTTACTGAACGAAATTTAATTTTTGAATATTTTTACTGAAATAATTTTCTTGTATATTTTTATAGAAAGAAATTCAGTTTAATTGTGTACAATTTTACTGAAAGAATTTTAATTTTCGTATATTTTTGCTGAAAGAAATTTAAATTTTGCATGTTTTTATTGAAAGAAATTGAATTTTTTCTCTATTTTTATTTAAAATGTGGTATGACCTTAATCGTTTTAGTCTAAAAAAACCTACCTCTTGCAACTTCTAGCCTACTACCAGCAGTTCAAAAGTTATTGAATTGTGTGATGTCTTGTGAATCTTATTTTAAGCGATAATTTAAAATTTGGCTGCCAGCTTTACCGTCTTAATGTCTTAATTCCTGGCTTTTAAACTATGTGCAATACTGCACTTAATTTATACACATTTATTATGCAATAAAATGTCAAGAAATAGCATTTAAAAAACATCGTGGTTTGTTATATTTAGCATTACCATTTCTCCAACATAAACTATTGACAGATATTTTTAATATAAAAATGACCGTGCATAAGTAATTCTAGCACAAAAGGAAGGGGAAACAATGCGAATGGAAAGGAAAATAAACATTACTTTATCTGTAGAAACGGCTTAACTATGTAAGCTTAAATCTTTATTTTTTATGCATTCATTCTTTCTGAAATTTCGGAAGAACTCTCATTAAAACGAAAAATTGTTCTGTGTCCGATAGAAATGCGTAAAGAAACGATTATATCGCTTAACTATGTAATTTTTTATGTAATGATATCACTTAACTATGTAATTTTAATGTAATTATATCACTTAACTATGTAATTTTTAAAATATTGAAAATATTATCAAGAGTCCATTTCCATGGCATACCATTATAACGAAGGATTGGACAAGGGCTGATAAAAGAAAAGGTCTGCTGGTGAAAACTGAATCATTTTTTGGCTTCAGTTTTTGGGTATGATGTCCGTTTCATCTCTTTCTTAAATTTATGGTTATTACCTCCTGAAATTTCTTCTCTCACATCTTGGAAGTGTCCCTAGGAAGAAATCCATATTATAAAGGAACTTGACTAACATCCGCGTTGCACAAAGATAAGGCCACGAAAAGTCTATGCAACTAGCCAGCACGCTTGCCTAGCGAAAACTAATCCTGGGAAATTACTTGTATTCAACGATCTTAATTTCCATTCACCGACTGGCATTTTTATTGTACGTACTATCATTTTTCGTTGATGGAACAGAAATTTTGGAGACTCTTGTAAATGATGAATTGGTGATCCATTTTAATGACTGGGCACTTACAACTTTAAGCATTCTTCGGGGATGGCGGACGCCAATGGATCATTTAGCTTTCTTATCGCGAGAATGTTTACCAGGGTGCTTAGTAGGAGCGATCGAATCACACTCTCAATTTGTGGGTCTGTGCCCCATTCCAGTTTTGCTGGAGAACCATCAGGGGACGGACCCAAGGATCTCCTATTTCTTCCGTCCTTACCATTAACCTCTCAAGAATAATTTCGCCTCGACATTATTTTTATCACAAAGGCATTATATACATTTACAAATATCAATACCTTCTCTGGAATTCGAACTCGGGCCCAAGGGTATGGCAGCAGACTTCCTTACCACTAAGCCAACAGACTCGTACATTATGTGTAATACCTTTATAATTATAGCGTAAATCATGCACCAGGTATTTACTTGAATTTCTAATTAAATTAGCTTTCATTAACCAATTATTTTAATTTGAATTACGCATGAGGCGACTCATCTGCTCATGTGGTGTTTGCAGCGTTGTACCTTTTAGTAAGTAGAAAGTAAAATGTAAAATTTGTGTCTGTTAATGCCATTTCTGTATGTGTTTTATTATTTTAACACCACAAAGGTCTTCCGAGTGCGTGCTTAGCGACTGCGTGATAAAAGCCCATTTCAAACGTGTTGTCTTTCTCATTGTTCTCGAAATGCTTGAGAATGAAATTTCATCACCAACTCCAGCAAATAGCAATTTCACCGAAAAATGGGGCAAATTAAATGTTTTGATGGTTTTCGAAGAAAATCAGACGTTTCTGGGGATTTTTTTTTTCTGAATTTACTGGAGGCAGTCCTCTACACAACGTTGCCAAAAGATTGTATTTCTTTCTGTAACTGAAGAATCGCATGTTTACTAATCTGCTTCGATAAAAAAGAGATGATTCCGAAAAATACTATTTTCTTTGAATCTATTCAATCAGCAATTTTTTATAAAAACTGTCTTAATATTTTAAAGCAAAAAGTATGATTTACCTGCGTTTCGCAATCTCGATTAAGAAAGTCTGGGTGACTTAGGCTGAGCACTCTTTCAGGAATAGATAGAGGGGACCTGGTTTAGCGCAAACGGGACAAGAGTTAATTATGAGAAAGAAGGTTGATATAAAATAGATATAAAATATTTTATGACATTAAACATATTGAATTTATACATATTCTTCAGTAGCAGGATTTATATAAAAATATAGAAAAACCTAAAGGTGAATTGTAATCAAACATGCTAGTCTTATATAAATATTTCTTGAGTAAGGTTGTCATACTTAGTGTTTTGATCTTTCTATACTTTATCATAAACTTCTTAATTTATCAGAATGTAGCGTAACTTTTATTATTTATAACATAGATTTCTTCTTTAGCCGCAGGCTATTCATACAGAAAATATTCTTTCAAGGTATGTGGTATTTCTGAAAAGACTATTGAAAATGTCTTGAAAATTAAGACGACTTATTCCAGAAAAAGTCTGTACTCTGCAGTTATATACAGGAATGTTCCCTTCATTCCAAAGGCATACAATTGCTTCAAAGTTTTTATAATTTTTTAATACTGCAGATGTCAATACTAATCGAAAACCCCGACTCTATACTTATCTTAACATATATGATACAGTTGCAGGTTACGAACGATAATTTATATCACGAATGTTAATTTAATTTAATTTATGATTACGTGATAAAAGCGTATCTATAGCTTTTATTAAAAACGAGAAAAGCTGTAATTTTTATCTAAATGACGGTACAGCCGAAAAATTTCGAAAAACGGTACTGTTGCGTTCGAAACGGTACATGTAGTCAGCGTATGCATTGGTAAAAAATACGTTAACTCGGGAATTCTAATTAAAATTTTCCTATATAAATGTAGTCTCTTAACTCTGCATTTTAATTTGGTTAATGCCTCTTTTCTATTTCTTAAAATAATTTCATATTTAAAAAAAAACTGAAATGTTTCAGATTTTAAATTACGTCCAAAGGGTTTTTTTTAACATTTTGTGTGTTACCTTTATTTATTAAATATCATGTTCTTAAACCATATAATTCATTTAAAGAACAATATCGCAAAATAATTTTAAGCTGAGCCTATCTTTAGAATTTCCTATACACAGTCTCACGCGCTGGAGATAAATTTTTTTTTTCTGTACCACATAGCCATTGCTCGCTTTGAAATTCTTGAGTTTGTTAATCAAAAATTCGTTAAAGTTTTACAAAATATGAAATTGATAATAAAACAAATTCCAAATTTCACATTTGGGCTTCCAGATGCCCATATTCGCAGCAGTATTACGTCATTCAAAATTCGATGGCTCTAGGTACCGTCGTTTTATCACAATGCGAGAAACATACATACATTCATGCACATTCTTCATTACTTCATTTCTTTAAATATAATACAGGGCTGCCATATTTGGTGGCAACAGTTTGAAAAGTGAACCGACATTTAATGATTCCGACGCAAAATCGCAGAACGAAAAGAATAGTCCTTCAGGGACAAAGCCCCTTTGGACTTGTACTAACCTGCTTGTAAATTTTATTATCATTTTCTGATTTATCTTCATCGGCATCTTCAATAAATTGAATCATAATTTCTAAATTTAATGTTTTTGTTTTATATTTTCCAGGCACTTTATCCTAAAGCTAATCGCTTAATATTCATAACAAGCTAAAGCATGTATATCTGTAGTTTGTGTTTAGCCCAAAGGGCGTTAGCGCAGAAATTTCGTTTCGGCATTTTGCGTCGAAAACTTTAAAAGTCTGAATCACTTTTCAAATTGTTGCCACCAAATATTATCGCCCTGTATTATATTTAAAGAAATTAAATAGTGAAAAATCTCCATAGAGGTATGTATGTTACTCGCATTGTGATAAAACAACGCTACCTAGAGTCATAAAATTTTGAATCCACCCGAATATGGGCATCTGGAAGTCCAAATTTAGAATTTGCTTTGTTATCTATTTCATATTTTGCAAAGCATTTATGAGTTTTTAATTAAGAAACTCAACGATTTCAAAGTGAAAATGGCAACACTCTACGGGAAAAAATTATCTCCAGCGCGCGAGACTATGTATCGGAAATTCTTAAGATATGCTCTTTTTAAATTACTTTGCGATAATGCTGTTGAATTGAATTTTATGGTTTAAGTGCGAAGAAAATGCTATTTAATAAATAAAGATAACACATAAAACGTTAAAAAAAAGTCCCTTTGGGCGTAATATAAAATCTGAAAGCTTTCGGATTTTATTTTTTGATTACTTATTTATTTATTTCTTATTAACGTATTTTTAAAACATTAATATAAAACTGCGTATATGCATTACTTATATATAAAACTACAAGTTCGCTGAACTTTAACGCTCAAGCGACCAATTGCAATAGCATTAAAAACAGAAATAAACTGCCTTGGCGCCACATATACATTAGTTTGTTAAAACTTTATCAGATGCTTAAAAATAATAATTTCAACATTTCAAGAATGTAATAAGTTATTTGAGAATAGGTACTTCATCAGCACCGAATAAAGCTTATGTCATAAATTACACCACGAGAGAAAGGATAAAAATTAATCATTCAGAAATGATTAATTTTTGTTTTCCTTAATTTTTTTGTTATAATAAGAACTATAAATTCAACTCTTTGATTTGTTTAACATTCAAAGTATTTTATTTTATATGTATGTTCTCAGATACAATAGTCGTTTTCTGAGGTGGTCGCCACAAGAAGATTCACTATAGTTCATTTAAAACTGCCTTGAAGGTGAAGATCAGAATGGATGTACCAGAATTTATCATTTAATGTGCACATAAATAATGTTTTAAACTTTATTAATAGCTACTAGACTTGGATTACCATATTTCAGAAAAAACAATCCAGGCTATTTTTTTTATTTTAAAAAGCTTTACTAACTTTTGAAACCCTGCTTCCTGCATGGCAAACCGTCTTCGGTATAAAAATGCAAAAGAAAATTAAAATGGAAGAAGCTCCTGCTTACATTCGAGAATAGATTTCATTGTGAATGATATGAAATTGTGTTAAGGAATTTACTAATCACAGTTCTGAAAAATTACTGGTTTTTATTCCAAAATGTCTGCATTCTGGTAAAAATGTTTCATAGAATTTCTCACTTCTGTAAATAATTTCTTCTACGAATTTGTACAACCGCTCATTTCAAACTCCTTGACCTTTTCAACCCAGGATGCAGCTGTTGACGTAATTATGAAACCAGAGCTGTCCTGGTCGATTCCGGATACCTGGTAAACCTTATATCAGTTGCCCCATGCAGCCCTTTCACCAGAGGTGAATCATCTTCCCTCCCTCATCCTTTTCAAAATACGAAAAATATATACTTGTTTGTTTAAATTTTTATTACTTTTAATTGTGTTTCATAAATTAAACTGAAAAAGGTATGGAAAATATTGATAAATACTAGAAACTTGTCTAAAGGTAGTTTTTTAAATTCATAAACCAAAACTAAATACTTAACACATATGTAAAAGGCTGACCGTATTCCTCCATTGAAACTATGGAATTCTTCCCCTCCCTCCGCCCCCAGAACCTTTATACTGTTGTCATATTTTTCATGTTACAGTAAACAAGATTATCCATTTTGCATCTTCCAACGAGGTATGAAATAACTGGAATACACTATGCATCAACACTTTTTGATGTTTTAGCAGGCATGCTGTGTTGGTTTTTTTTAAGAAAAATACGAAATTATGACTGTAGCATCCATTTCTTCTATTCGTTATGTTATTTGTGTTCAACAAATAGAGGTATCCTTACGGCTTTGGTAGGGGAGTCAGCTGCCGTGCTTTTGCCAGAGCTCGAGTCTCGAAGATACGGGTTATCATAAATGTATAGCACTTAAAATATTGTCGTAAAGGTTGGTAATAGGAAAAAAGTGGTAGGAGATCCTCATGTCCATACCCTCAGGAGGTTTTGCATTTTGACTTGCGCATATGTACTTACCGTGTAATCTTTTAATCATTAGCTAGTGCCTTGGACATTTTTGAAACATGCCTGAACTGTCATTCTGATCTTCGACCAGGGTTTGGAAGTAAGGAGATTCTTACTGTTGATGAGGTACGTTTATTGTATGGTCAAACGCTTTACCCTGGCAGCGGATAAAACAGAATTCTCCATTACAAGTGGGAACCCTTGAATAAGAGGGTCATATGTCTGATTGCCTTCGAAACCCAATGATATTTGTTTACAATCTATGTCAAAATAAGGTTGCTGTTAGCCTAATTTTAAATTCGTATTGTCAGCTATAAGGTGCTCAAAGCCCCAAGCCCCCACTATAAAATAAGGCGCCCCACTATAAAATTCGTGGACTTATTCTGGCTTATCTTCAGATCAAGAAGATAAGTACGAACAACAATAAAGGACAGAAACATTCTTATCTGTCTATCGTAGCAATATTAGATGCATGAAATTGTTAAAAATTCAGAATTTGCATCAGCACTGCTTGAGCTAAAAGTATATAGCTGTTCACAGTAGCGTAACTCGTAGGTTGCAAGTATGCAGAGATTGCTCATTTTTATTATAAAATATGTCTCGAAAGAATGAACGATTTCCGAAAAAAGAAAAATGAGAAAACGTTGTTTTGGGAAAAAAAGGAGTTGGATATGACTGGTATTTGGACTCGCGTATTCAGTTGTTGTGGCCCTATTGCTTTCAAAATCGACAAATCATGTTGATAATAGTGGAAAGGTAAACATACACATCTAGATCAATCGGATACGTTTTCCATTCTGTTCGAAAAGTAATACAATAAAATAAATAAACTGAATAGAATCTTGTTTTTGAGACGTTTTTCCTGGAATTTTTTTTTATTCTACTGAAATACCAGATTTGCATTTGATGGTTGTGGAAAGCAGAGCTAACAAAAAAAATCGAGAACGTTCTCTTGCAGACGATAGAATAACAGTGCAACTCGAAAAGAGAAATTTTTATTTCTATTTTGTGGCTGGGAAATGTGATAAGTCAACAATCTGACATGTTTCTGAGGGAGGAGAAAGGGGGGAATTCCAAAATGAAAAGAATGCACAGCATTATGTGTGGGAGTAGAAGAAGAAGGGTTTAACAATGCAAATAATCGAAAGCATTACACTGCTTTTGCGTGACCGCAGTTTTGTCATTGTTGAATAAATATCAGTTTATGTTAGTAAAGCTAACGCTTGTGTGGTACGTTTTTTGAGTACTAAAAAATCCGTGGGACTTACAAAAGGCTCCATTTCTCTCTTAAATTTATTTTAACTTTTCTTTTTTGCTTTCTTTTAACGTATGATGAATCTTTATTTACGTAAGAACGTATCAGTCTTGTACAGTCATCTTTTCGTTACATTTGTTTTTACGCTGTTTCAATTTTTGCTGGATGTTTTGCTTCTTTTTCAAGTGTCAGTCTCTGCACTTTTATTTGTCTTAGCAGTTGCTTGATTTGAAATGCCTTAGGCATCAGACGGAAATTTTCTGTTTTTTCCCTTCTCCTTTCCCCTTTATTCTTCTTTAATTTTCGAAGATTTCACCGCGTTCATTTAATTAAAATAACGGATAGACACAAATTATGAAAACCGCATCCAGCGTGTGCGTTTTAGGAAATTGCGGATATAGAAAAAGCTTTGAGACGAGAGATATAACCAGAATATGGTTTTTTCTTGACTGCTCTTTCTATCAAACAAGAGAGAGAGAGAAGTGGCAATAAAGGACGAAAGAAACTGTTCAGAATGGATGTAAGTTGCCCAATGCTCCGAATTTTTAAATCATATTAATTCAGAAAAGTGACATTTCATTAAAAATTTGAATAGTTTTCGCACTGGAAATTTTGCATAGTTTGTTCTCTTCTCAAATTCAAAAATCGAGTAATTTCTTCGAAGTTAATCTGAGAGAAATATAAAAATTTTACAACTTTGAAAGAGTTCCATTACGAAAGCTTTAGAATCGTATATATAGAAACTATGCTTTTTATTTTAGAAGATGTAATTTCATTTAAGAGTGGTGATATAAAATCTTTAAAAAATCATGTACTTCCTTTTTAAGTATGATTCTAGTGTTCTCCTAATTAATCGACATGGTGGGTAATGGAACCATTCTCCAACCAATGGATCGCGGTTCGAATCCTCGTTAAGATGGATTCGTGTCTCTTCGGTAAGTGTTATAAACTCATGTGGCACGTCTATTCTGCCTCTTGAGAATTAATTTTAGGATGAGCTGGGTTGTTTGGATTATGAAAAAAAGGTCTGGGAAAAAAGGTAAGGGATTGGGTAAAGGTCTGCGTAAGGGAATGGATGCCTTCGAGAAGGACACATCAAGCGTAACTTGTTTGTGTTCACGTTACTCATAATATGAGGTAAATACGATATAGCACACGAGGGCTGCCTTATGGAGTGTGTTTCTCCGTAGAGGGTTTTTTAACGAAAGCAAACGTATTCACGTTACAGATTGATAAAATCATGAAATTCCCATGCAGTCTGTCGAGTCGAACTACTAGTATTCAGCTATCTTACTACTTTGCCGGAGATGAGATACATTCTTTCAGAAGGTTAGGTTAGGTTATTTGAAAGTGACAAAACATACGAGGGTTATCACCCTGAGGGGAAGGATGCCTACGGAGAGGACTCTGTAAGGGCTCCACGAAGACTGATACCCTCCATACACATGAGGAAAACGTCGAAATCCAACTATGCAGTCAATCTTTCTTCTAGGCTCGAACCCGAGTGGAACTAGTAGTTATTACCGGTTTTAACCACTAGGTTACTGGAGAGATCTTCATTCTGCAAAGTTATCATACAGTTACAAACATCCATGCCTTCTTAGGAATTCGACCTCGTGTCGAAGGTCGCGGCAGCCGGCTTCCCTACCAACATACTGGCTTCCCGTTATGTAATGTAAGTAAGAGTCATTTTCTCTTTAAAATTCCTTCACAGAGGCATCTCTCCCATTAAGCAAGTATTACAGTTTACCTTACTTAGTGAACCAAACTACTTTTATTTAACTGATCAATGAAAGTTGAATCAGCACAGAAAAAGGTTTTAAAATAATTTGATAGACCAATACGACCTTATGGCTAAACATTGATTTGGCTACGTGGGTCAGAGTATGGCGTTTAAATTAAACCTGAGCAAATCGAAACAGTTCAAAATGCATTATAATTTATATAAACATGATTTTTATTTCGTTCTTCAGATTTTCATCAAAGATTTTGTTTGAAATCGTAGAGATTTTTATTTGACATCGTGTATTACTTAAGATTTTGAAAAAAAACTCTGTCCATTTAAGACAGTGGCATTTTCATTCCCTGACAGCTATAAATTTAAGAGAAATGCCCCTTAATCGGATTTCTTAATTCACAAGCAGTAGAATTAGAAAAATCTGTTTTCATGTTTCATGAACTGAAAATGAATGCAAACACGTTTAATTTATATATGAAACATAGAAAATTTCACTTTTTTTTATTATGATCAATTAATTCTGCTTTTGCGTTTCAAAATAATGGTACTGGCTGTAGCTGAAAAGGATATTCCAGGAGATGGTTCTACCCCAGCCGTAAGAGTAGCTTTGGGCAGCTTTGGGCTTGGGCTACTAATTGCTATTAATTTCATTTTGGCATTTTGCGTTGGTCCACTATAAATGTCGATTCACTTTTCAAATTGTTATATATATATATGTAAGAATGGGTATTTTGACACAAAATCAGACCTTTTTCTGAAATGACATGCCTTTTTTTTTTTTTTTTTTTTTAGCATATTTCGATTCTACCACTCAAATTAAAAACAAGATGCCAAATTTCAAATCGCTCCTATAGGTAAATTTACGTATATCTTATAAAATTTTGAAGAAAAAACTTAGTGTGCCTAGAAATACGTCTACTTTAAGACGATGTTAAAAATTTTATAATTTATAATAAAAAACTTTGTTTCGAAAAAATGTAAAAAGTATTTTAAAATACAAATTTTAAAAATAAATCATAAAAATGTCTTAATTATATTTAGATTGAACCTAAATTTCGAATTCTGGAAGAAGAAATCAAGTAAGTTTAATAAAACAGGAGATATTAATAAATATATATCAAATTCAACTATCATTGAGGGGCGGAAATTTTGAGAACTGATTTTTTAAAAAACTACACGTGCGATTTTTACAAAACCTGGCACTTTGGCATAATTTGAGCCGTGGAATCGAAATGTGGAAAAAAATTGGCATGCCATTTCAGAAAACGTCCGATTTTGTGTCAAATAACCTATGTTAGAATGATTGATATATATAAAAATCTGATATATATCCTCAGTCGCGTTTTCGAGACATGAAAAACGCAAGTTGAATTTCGTTAGCCGCCGCAGTGGAACGGGATATATAGAAGTTCGTTTTTTTTTTGGGGGGGGGGGAACATTAAAAGTCTGAATCACTTTTCAAACTGTTGCCACTAAGCATTGCAGCCCTGTATTATAGTTAAATTAAATAGTGAAGAATCTGCATAAATGTATATATATTTCTCCAAATGTGATAAAACAACGGTACCTAAAGCAATCGAACATTGAATAACGTACGTGTCCACCTGAATATGCGCATCTGGAAGCCCAAATTTGGGATTTGGAATTTGTTTTGTTATCGATTTCATATTTTGTAAAACTTTAACGAATTTTTGATTAACAAACTCAAAGATTTCAAAGAGAGCAATGGAAACGTGGTACAGGAAAACCATTTTTATCTCCAGGGCGTGAAACTGTGTATCGGAAATTCTAAAGGTATGCTCAATTTAAAATTATTTTGCGATATTGCTGTTGAATTGAATTTTATGATTTAAATGCGAAGAACGTGATATTTAATAAATAAAGGTATCACACAAAATGTTCAAAAAACGCCTCTTTGGACGCAATTAAAAATCTGAAATCTTTCAGATTTTTTTTTAGCTGGAAAAAAATCAAATCTGTACCGAAAGTTTTATCCCCCTTCCGTGTCATAAATCGTCGCAAATTTTAGGCAAAATGAAAAGTTTTATTCAAAAACGAATATTTAATTCTTTCTTTTTAATCCCAAGAGGAAATTTTGTACAACTTTTAAATTTTCAAAAGTTTTTATAGAAAATTAAAGTAAGGAAAGTTATTGTAATGAATAGAAGGAAACTGTCTTATTTAGAATTCTTTAGAATTAAAACCCAATCTGCTATAAACTGAATATGATATTTTAAGTAAAAAATTGTATTAATCGATTCTATACACGTTATATAAGATTTTGTACTTGAGACCTTTAGAAACGCTTTACATATTCTTATAGTTCTGTTTCCGAAGTTTTTACAGAATATCTACATATGCCTCTCAATAGAATCTCCATAAATAGCTGTACCGAAGCTATATATAAAATTCTATAGAATTCTATAGAAGGTCTCTGACTTAGTTTTTAGAAAAGTTGACCGTAAGTCTGAAGGAATCTAAAAGAATTTAACATTCGAGTTTTTTACAGAATTCTGTAAGATAGTTTTGCTGAGTTTTACGTATTCAAATAACCTAATTTAACCTAACGTAACCATGCCTAATGTCTTTAGATTTAAGCAATTTTTAGCAAATGATATGTTTTTATAAATAAATAAAAAGAAAACTTTGATTACATAACTGAGGTTTCGTATGTTGATATCATATGTGATTCAACTTCATTCTACTTGTAATATTAGTCTATATTTTAGGGCAAGAGGGATAATATCCGGTTCGGCAATTTATGAAAAATGATGCATCTCGATCAAATCGCTTCCCTGTTATTTACGCACCTGTTTTTTTTTCACGTGGTGTGTAGGTGTTGGAGCCTCGCCTGTCTAGTTTAATTGTTATAATATTTATTTATAACACAATTTCCTATTTTACTTATGCCATGTTTTCAGTTATAGCATTTTACGGTTTCAGAAGTTAAAATTAACTTTTAGACAAAAAAAAAAAAAAAAAAAAAAA
>KK119807.1:548287-565830 GCA_000611955.2 Stegodyphus mimosarum
CGAGAAGATATAAAGCAAATTGGACACAAATTGATATGCATACAGGTTTCGACGGAAAATGCAAAACTTTACATTTTGCCTGCGAATGAATGAATGGTTGTCGCTACAGCGCATCTGATCTGCGCAACTGGCAAGATATTTAAGAGGAGAAATTATGATTCCAGGTCATAAATTCTTCACGAATTTCATTCCGTGTACTCTGGTAGACAGTAACTATGCCTCGCATACAAGTGCACGAACGATATGCGCAGATATCAGAATTTGAGAGAGGTCGTGTAGTTGGGCTCAAAGAAGCCGGTTGTTCTTATCACCGAATAGCTTGACATTTGAGCAGGAGCGATGCCATAGTAGACGATGTTGGCAGGAATGGGTGAACTATAGCCGCACACAGCGTCAAGAAGGAAGCTGTAGGCCTATAGAAACGACAGAACGTGAAGACCGAGCAATCGTCAGAGCGGCACTCACAGCCCCAGATGCATCATTATCATCGATTGTACGTGCAACTAGTGCTTCAGTGACCGCAAGAACCATTCATAGACGGCTCACAGAAAGGGGGCTGAGGTCACGTAGCCCCTTGCGCCGACTACCATGACCTCTGTACAACGTCAGGCCCATTTGCAGTGGTGTTGGGCTCCTTCGCACTGGAATGTCACTGACTGGAGTAGAATAGACTTCAGTGATGAGTCCCGCTTTGAACTGAACCCCGATGACCAGCGAAGGCGAACGCCCCGGACAGCAGTGTGATACCAGTCTGACTGTCTTCCGGCAGACAGGCCGAAAACCAGGTGTGATGGTCCGGGGTGCCATTTCATTTCATAGTAGGAGCCCTTTGGTTGTCATCCATCGCAACCTTACAGCACAGCAGTACGTCGACGACGTTCTAAGGCCTGTTGTGTTGCCCTTCATGTCACGCCACCCTGGGCTTACATTTCAGCAAGATAATGCCCGCCCCCCACACTGCACATGTTTCTACTGCTTGCCTTAATGCTTGCCGAGCATTACCTTGGCCAGCGAGGTCGCTGGATCTCTCTCCGCATGAGCCCGTTTGGAGCATTATGGGCAGGGCCCTCCAACCAGCTCTGGTTGTTGACGATCTAACGCCAGTTTGACAGAATTTGGCACGATATCTCTCAGGAGGACATCCGCAACCTCTATTAATCGATGCCAAGCCGAATAACTGCTTGCATATGGGCCAGAGGTGGACAAACGCGTTACTGACTTTTTCACTTTGTGAAGCTCTATCACTTCAATAGATCGTCCAATTTTTCTCAAACTGTAATCATTTGTTTTTTCTGTACATGTGCATCACTTCTACCGATTTTCGTCCCATTCGGATCTCTTTCTTGTCTTTTTTTTTTTTTATGTTGGCTCTTAAACTGTGCTTTACGTGAGCACGTAAAACATCTTGTACGCGTTTGCTGCGAACCATCTGCCAATATGCTACGGAAATTTGAAGAGAGTCTAAAACTAAGTGGCAAATCAAATTGGCTAATAGAAAAATATTGAGATAAATTTTCAAAATAAATTATCTTTAGAATTTTTTAACTATAATGAAATTGAAGATCTTATGAAAAATCGAATGGCAACACTTCTGAGAACTAAAAGCTTGGCAAATGGATAGGATGGTACTTGGATGGTATATGCCTCCTGGAATGGTAACATTTAACGGAGGAGAATAAATACCCTGATAACGTAACGTAGTCGTGGCTCAAATGAAGAGTGTGAATTATAGAATTGCCTTATAATAAATAAATCTTTATAATGGAATGTTTTAGCAAATTATTAATATAAATAAATGACTAACATTGTTTCGAAGTGTCGGACATTTTGGAATTTAATGCATTCTTCGGAAATGGCCAATATCCATTGGTTATTTAGCCCTTTCATCACCGAAACAGGGGACGACCGATTTCGCACTTGCGGAAGCGGGAAAATTGTGTCCCAGTTCTGATGAGGAATATGCAGCCTCTTTCGGTACCACTTAGCCTCTCGCCATTACGTTAAGTGACCCCATGCCACACAGAAACTATACATTTACAAACGTCTAAGCCTTCTCCGAGATTCAAGTAGAACCCACAGGAACCTGCAGCGCTAACAGCTGTACCGATCAACCGATCAGGGCGTCCACTGTAACCACTTATATTTTGTAACCAGAACGAGTTTTTAATTTATTAGTTTTAAAATACTAATTTCAGTTCATGAAAACAATTGTATATGATTTTATATAGTAAATTCTTTAACTAATTAATTCTTCAGTACGGATTGTGTAGCTGGCGAACCGATTATAAAGTTTCTTTTTAGTGTCAACTGTGAAAATAATGTTAAAAAAAAGTTTTCCCGTATTTCAAAGTAGACTCAAAACAGAAATGTGATTCTTAGTCAAAGGAAAAGGCTCCAGCCGTTTCAACTTGACTAACAAATTTTTCTACAAAATATATTTGTGTTGCTTCTTCTCAAGCCCAGTTTAATAACTTCTTGTCACAAAAGGTAAATGGTTTTAAGTCGCTTCTTGTCAAGCGAAGCTGCTGTAATTGCTTTGTATCATAATTAACAACTTATTGTGTGACTTTGATTGACAAGTTAACTAACCGCTTATAACATTTCTTAAAAGAAGACAACTACTTTCACTCGTTTGCTGTCAATTGCTGACGGACAGATTAAAATGGAATGGATTGCGTAATATTTTTCCCAGCGTCTTTGGAACATTATATCATTCAGTCATTGATTTTTGCAGCAGAAATGCAAAAGGCAGTGAATGTTCTGTGAGCACGTTTTGTGTTCTTTTTTCCTAATTTCGAGAACTATTAAAAAAACACCTATAAATTGCCTGACAAGTAAGAAACAGATCTCAAATAGCTTTTATTTTTTTTTAACTACTTCCAAGGAAATATGTATGAGGTGGGTATTGTGTTCAGTTCTCGGATGATTTTGCATCTTGCTAAAGGGGAAAATATTTGTTGCAAAGCTCGTGCACGAGCGATCCGGTGAAATAAATGCACAGCTGAATAATTTATTATTATTGCTGCTTTATTAAATAAGAGCGCAAGCCTAGCATAGCAAACGTTTTTCTTACCATTTGGTTTTGCTATTTGGAACAGCTTTTTTTATATGTAACACTGTATGTTCTGCATTTTAAATTTTTGGGACACTAAATGTTAAAACACTAGCCTATCATGAATGCTTACTTAAAATTTGTACAAGTATTATTATAAAACGTTAAGTGCCCCCATTCCACATAGAAAATCATATGCTTGTCAAGGACACGTTGAAAGCATTGTTCTTTAAAAGCTAACGCAAATAATGATAAAAGAGGAAATATTTTATATGGTATACGGGCAATGATTGATTAAGTTGTGGAAAAAATAAAACGAGATATATAAATAATATTTATAATATATTACTTTAATACCTGAACACTTAATAAAATGCAGAGGATCATACCAAATGCCATACCTTTTGTTTTGTTTATTACAAATTTATTTATCATCGAAATGTTGCAGGATTCATGCATATTTAATTGTCTGAGTATATATAAAAGTGAGTTTCGCGCAGAATGCTTTCAATGTATTCTGCAATTTGTTTCACAGTCTCTTGCAAACGAACGTTACGTCTATCAAAAAGCCTCCGGTAGCATTTTTTAAACTGTATTATCTAAACATATTATGCAGTGAATTTTTCAGTAACCTTACGGAATGTTTTAATGCAGGGGTCGCCAAACTTTTTTGATCATCGCCCCCTATATAATTTTTCGAAATCTCCATAGACCCCCACAAAGGTAATTTTCAGGTAATTAAAATAAAACTATATATTAGTCTAAATATTTAATAAATCAGAAACAGTAAGTAAAGTAGCTACAGATTTTTTACTTCTTAATGAGATGAGTGTGCCTGGTGTTTCTTGGCAAGGTTCGCTATATTGGGTTCGAAATTAGTCAATTTTAACCGTAAATCCCCTCGAAGCTCCACATTTAATTTATTTCTGTTTTTAGTTAAAATTGAATTAACGTGACTGAAACCGGCTTCAACCATATACGAACTTGGAAACGCCAGCATAAATGGCTGAACCATTTCGTAAAGTTTCACATATTTTTGCTTTATATTTATATTAGTCCAAAATTTATGTATTGTCAAATTTTTAATAAGCGTTTTTGCTTCAAGATCGGACAATAGTTCAGCAAGCTCATCTTGTATGTTGATGTCGACGTTATCAGTTTGCGCCGAAAATGGTGCAATAATCCAATCAGGGATGTCGATGTTTTCCAAATCAACAAAGCGCAGTTCAAAATCGTCGCTTAATTTTTGAAGATGATTTGTATATATTTCCAAGTCTTCTTCTTTTATTTTTAATTGTTGCAGATTTGAAAAATACTTATAATCCTTACGTAGCAATGAAGATCTAAATAAATTTAATTTTACTTGGAAGCCTAACAGTATTGTCCGAGCTTAGATAATTGTTACATCTTTTCCTTGCAGTTTTGTTTGAACATCATTAAATTTTCCAAATAAGTCTGCTAAATAAAAAATATAGTTCTTATTGTTTTGGAGTTCATTGCTTAGAACAGGATTTATTTCGTTGTTGATTGTTTTCTGATTTATTATTTTATTTTCTATAAAGAATATAATATTAAGTCAATTATAAAAATATTTTAAATTTTTACGTACGCAGTTAGATATGTGTGATTTGCGTATTAAGAACTGTTTTTCCTTCGAGTCCCAATAGACCCCCATTCGACCCCTTGAGTCAGATAGACCCATACTGTTGTTAAATAGACCCCTAGGGGTCTATATAGACCACTTTGGCGACCCCTGTTTTAATGTACTAATGTTAGAAAATATCCTCAGAAAGTTCACTAAACTCAGTGGCGCAACAGCCCTAGTGCCCCACGGCCTGCAGTGCCCTTTTTCTGCTTTCTTGACCTATTGGGCCCCGGAGTGCATCAGCATATGTCCTGGACAAGTGGTCAGCTTGTTGTAGGACCCCCGTTGTTTGGGCCCGAAGCGAACTTGGTACTCATTTTATTGACCCACTTAAGGCTGAGTCAACCTTACCCAGCCCGGGGATCGAGCCTCGGACCTGTGGCGCAGCTGCGCGACGCGCTAGCCACTTCGCCACCGGGCTATCCAGAAAATTCACTAATGTTAGAAAATCAACATTCTGTTGCAAAAGCTGCGAATTTGTGGCATGAAAGCCCCGTTTCAGATGTCACATGCTCTAGAAATAATATTTTTAAATTTAAATGAAAGATCTTATGCTTTCTGGAGTGTCAACATACTTCTAGTAGAAAATTTTTTCGAATCAGCTGTCTATACGTCTTTCGAAATTGCTCGACAGAACTGAACAACTTAAGAGCTGACTGACTGGTTGGGTATAGCCGAGAATACCGCGAAAAGTGCGGCGTGTCCGGCTCGGATGAAAAAGTTGCCAAAACGGCGCATCACATGAAACTATCCTAGCCTAATAAACAGGTCTGAACTGGGGGGGGGTAAACGAAACATCGCAGGTGTGAGAAATAACAAGGCACTGTAAAGGAAATAATCAAAACAAGAGAATATATTGTAATATGATCGTAATGAAATAGGTAAGTACTGCGAAAATTCGAAGTAAAACAGTGTAGTTGTAAAAAGCTGAGAAATAAATGCCAGTGAATTACATGTGCAAATCAGTGAGAGCTAATAATCAGGTGGGAAAGTTAAAGTCACAGGCAAGGTGCTCCGCCAAGGGGCGAATATTCCTATCCTCATCCAAAATCTCGTACTTGAACGCATTAAAAGAGTTCATATGCTCACAATTCATAGCCTTAGCAAAACATCCTCTATTGAGCTTTCTTAGGTGATCTTCTATCCTATTCTCTGTGAAGCATAGCATTGCTCACATAGAAGTGTGCATTTGTAATCAGCCGAAGCAACTTTTTCTGGGTGACCTGTAGAATATTCAAGTCCTTGTGGGTGGCTCGCCCAGCCCGAAGACGGATAAGTGACGATGGGTCTTATTGTCGTGATGTACGTAAGTCTTGCGCGGATCAAGATATGAGTATTTCTCCAGCAGCGGGAACAGACTGTTTATTACTCCAAAAGTTTTCCTTTTAATGTTCATAATGTGGTCAGTCCAACTAAGCTTTTCATTAAATACGGTTCTGAGGTATTTAGCCTTACTGACCTGGGGAATTCCCTCATTAAAGAGATACAACTTATTTCTAAGAGGAGTCTGTGAGCGTCTTCTGCGAATAATTAGTAGCTGGGACTTGCTCGCATTTATTGAGATATTCCAGTTGGTACACCATTGCTCGATACAGGGCATAATATCCTGGAGCTTCTTTACTGCGTCGTTCGTATTTGCGGACTTTACATCCAGAGTTATATCGTCCGCGTAGCATCCTAAGAAATGATTTGAGTTGATGTGCCTCCAGGAAACTCCGTAACTCAAGAACCTTGAGCTGAGCGACATCTGTAGGCTTCCTTGGAAATTTTTACTTGCTCCAAATAGAACATTTTGCTTTTTCACCATAAAATTCAAATAAACTTCTGCCAAACATATTGTGTGGTTTTGCAGAGGGTGATTTTTCTTGCACTAACCATGAAGCAAACTGAAGCCTTCGTTCTTTATTCTCTGCCGTTAGTTTGCGGACAGCTGTTATTTTGTTAGACGACAAGTTAAAATCAAAGTGTAGAATCCTTTAGATTGGTCTGCCAGATATTTTTAATTCAGCATTGCTAAGACTTCATTTCAAAGCCATGGGAGCTACTTTCAGGTTTACGGACACTGGCTCGGCGTCGTCGACTCTCCTCTAACACAGATCTAGTGATTTCTGGTTGCTAACAGAATTTTTTAACTACCTGTCTCCAAGGTGTGCATCTCAGCAAGGAGCAAAATGTCTTTGTGTCACCACCAAACTCTTCGTTTCTGCAAAAGACATTATTACAACTTTCACCTTCTATTTGACACACCGTTATTTGCAATCTAGAAAACTGGTTTTCGCGTCTAGTTAGAGTTTGATGCTGACTACAGATGTGCAGTTCCTTCGACAGTTGTTTCAAGGAACTGATTCACTTTACTGAGCGAGCGAACTCTGATTCGTCCAAAAAAAAAGAACGTTAAATAGTTCACCCAGTGAGACTTGTTGAACGCCTGCCAGGAAAGTTTAATTCCTATTTCAGGGGAGAAATGCATGTTACTCATGCTGATTAAACTCATGCTAGAAATAAGTTTAATTTTTATCATTTTCCAACATTTCGAACTTTTTATTGTTTATTTTATTGTTAGTTCTGTGTAGAAAGAAGATTTTAGGGAATCTCAAAACCACTACTGATATAAAATAGTTCAGAGAGTTAGAGATTTCATTGACTCGATTCTTCCGATTCCACTGCTCGTTCGATTATTTCAGCTTTTCGCTCCGTCCACTATAACCGTTTCCGAGACGATCATTCGTTCAGGTCTATACGCTCTTCACTGTTCTCGATTCACTCCCAGTTCCTTATCCCTTTTTCATCAAGGTTAGTGATCGGTGAGTCTTAAAATAGAATCGAATCTTTTCAGTGAGCGGATATTCTGATTCCGTAAAAGAGTTGGTTTTGACCATCTGTAATACTGACTTCTCCCGACACCGTTTGGATTTTCCATGAACAAAAGCATCCGAATGCGCATTTCTAACATTCTAATAGAATATTAAAAATTTATGCGATGATTTAATGGAATGGCATTTCGTGCGCCATTCTGAACTTGAATTTTAAAGTCTAGTATGTACAGTGCGCAAAAAGAGAAAAAAAGGGGGGCAAGGTTCTCTATAACTCCCGTTCTACTGGGGCGATTGACGAAATTCAACTTGCGTTTTTCATGTCTCGAAAGCGCGACGTAGGTTATTTATTAGATTTATATATAGCATTGTTCTAATATAGGTATTTTGAGACAAAATTGGACCTTTTTCTGAAAAGATATACCATTTTGTTTCCATATTTCGATTCTACGGCTCAGATTATGCCAAAGTACCAAGTTTTGAAAAAAGCGTGCGAGTGGTTTTTAAAAATTTAGCTCTCAAAATTTTAGCTTCTGAAAGTTAATTGAATATGATACATATTTAATAATATCTCTTTTTTATTAAACTTATTTGATTCTTCCTTTCACATTGCGAAATTTAGTTCATTCCAAATATAAAGTCCGCCCATATTTTATTTTTTTTAATTTGTAATTTTAAATAATTTTTATGATTTTTTCGAAAAACATTTTGAATTATAACCTCTAAAATTTTTACTATCATCTTAAAAAAGATGTATTTCTAAACATACCTGTAAAAAAATTGAGTTTCTTATTCAAAATTTCCCAAGATATACGTGAATTTACATTTTGACGCGTTTTGAATTTTGGTAAATTCGTTGTAAGCGCTAATAACGCCGAATGCGTTTACGCACTTTGTTAAAATTATTTGAAAGTATGAACGATGACCATTTTTCCGCTCGTGTACAATGAAAAAAAAAAAGGGAAAGGAAAATAGGTTCCTATAAATTAAGTTGTTCGAAAGTGAATTATTCTTGGAGCAAACTGAAAAAAATGCGCGAAGGTAAATTTTCAAATTTCTCGATGAATTTCTCACCAAAAATTACAAAATTTAATGTCTAGGCATAATTTGAGTCGTAGAATCGAAATATGGAAAACAATTAGCATGTTATTTCAGACAAAGCCCTTTTTTTGTCAAATACCTATGTTAGAATAATGCTTTATATAAATCTAATATATATCATAAGTCGGCCTACGAGACATCTAAAGCGCAAGTTAAATTTCGTCAATCGGCCCAGTAGAACGGGAGATATAGAACTGTCCTCCCCCCCCCGTAGTGTACCACGTTTGCTTGTTTGTCATACTCACACGATATTTAAAATATAAGAGTTGCACGTTATTTTTATATGGCTAAATACTTATTAATATGATTTTAAAAAAAGTGCCTTAGAATACTTTGATTTTAAATCTTCTCCCTTCCCGCAGTTAAACGTCCGCAATATGCAACGTAATGGAAATTAATTTCTTTTTTCAAAAAAGTATTAGAAGCAAAATTTACTTTCTTAAATTCCTTTTCTTTATGTTTTTAAAACTGTTTACGTTTTATTATCTAAGCATACGATGCAGTGAATTTTTCAGTGACCTTAGGAATTTTTTTAATGTACTAATATTAGTAAATACCTACTTCTAAAAGATTTACTTATGTCAGAAACACAACATTCTGTTGCAAAAATTGTGAATTTGTGGCATGAAAGCCAAGTTTCAAATATCAGATATTCTAGGAATAATACTTTGAAATTTAAATGAAAGATCTTGTTCTTTTCGGAGCGGCAACATGCTGCTAGTATAAAATTTCGTTGGATCAGTTGTCTGTATCTATATCTTGTACACTACATCCATTGCTAAAGTAGCTTAGGTGACTGAACGTAACTGCCGTACACTGCGAGCAACGTATTAGAGACATATTTATTAACATTTCTGTTAAATAAAACATGACATTTAGTACGCGTCTCCAAACTTACTGTACAATTTTTCACGGAACAGACATTGAATTTATTCGGTATTTATGGGTAGCGTTGAATTTTCTTCCGCATATCCGAGCAGTTTTATCATTTTTAAGCACAAGTTATTAAAGATAACTGCATGAAACTAATCTGGAGGAATGTATTTTCCCATTATAAATTTAGGCTGATATCAGCGCTGTGATGAAACTTTATGCGTGCAATATAATAACCTCACTGTGTTCGTTTCATATTATTAAATAGTTGCGCGAATAATTCAGATTCTTATTAAGTCCATTAATACACAGTGACACGTCGATTACGACGAAAGAGCATATTATATTATTATGTATTCCATAATTTCATTATTAAACGTCCTCTATCATTCACATAACCTATCCCCACCCTTATATGTGCAGGAGGGTAAAAAAAGAAGAAAAAAAAAGCTTCATAAAAACTTAATCTGACCCGTAAAAAAAATGTATTCTTAGATTATCGCGCAAATTATTGTCGAGTGTTCTTTATACTTCCTTAATCTCGGCGTTCGCGAGATTACAGAACGGGGTAAGAGGGGGAGGGGGAGTTGGGGACGAAAATTGTGGCCCCACCCTTTTCTGCCATAGCATGTATAGTCCTTTTAAAGATTCCTTTGTCACTTTGTCGCAGGACCTGTTATTAGTTGAAATTAGTGCCACCCCCGCCCGACAAGCGACATTTTTCTAGAAACCATGTGCGTGCATTCGAAGTTGCGATTCACCCAGACGAGAACGACAAGGGAAAAAGAAAAAAAAAAGAAGAGTTGGGGGTCGGGAGCTGGAATTATGCAAAAACGTTGCCTTCCTTGAACCTATTTTGTGACGTTCTGATCCGTTAATTAGAAGACATTTTTATTTATAGGTCGGATTCCATCAGCATATTTTTAGGTCTGATTCCAAATCGTAGGCTTTCATCGCATTTGTTTCGTTATGTGAGTGTTATCTTCTAAATAATGTGAACGAAACATTTCTTACGAAAGATGTTTTTAAAGTATGTATTGTAATTCTCCTGTATATCTTCTGCTTCTGTTTCTGATTTTTTTTTTCGCATTTTATAAAATTGTTACATGTGTTAAAATGTGAGGGGAATTGTTTCATGAATCATATCCACTGCGTGTGAATGAAAGGAACTAATGTTTGTGCCTTGTATTTATAAACATAACTAAAAGACTTTCTTAATATTAGAAATATAAATTATATAATCTTTTATCTAAAGTTGTCTTTTCGATAGATTTTCATTTTTCGTATTTTGCCTCCATATGCTGATAGAGCTGTATAGAAATTCCGGTGGAACTTTATAAGCATTTGTATTTATAGGCTCTTTAGAAATGCTTGTGTATAAAAGTTTAAAGAAATTTTCTGAAGTTCTCAGAGAACTGAATTTTGTAGAAATACTGCTTTTCTGAATTATATAGAAATGCTTTTCTGAATGGTATTCGATAGAAATCTATAAAGTTTTCAAACTTTAATAAAAGCAAATTCATAGTTTCTCATTTTACTGTATGGGATACAGAAGAGCAAAAATAAACACTTTTTATTTATAAATGCTGAATAATTTTTAATGGACAGTACTGCCGTATGTCCCTCTAGCTTTGCTTCTACATTTATGTAACATTTTGTGCAATGTTTTCTACATTATTACGTATGTAATACAAAAATTAAATCGTGTAAAAGCGCAAAATAAATTTAAACGATTAAATTTATGCTGTTAATAATATAATTCCTGAAATTATCGTACATTTACACCTGATAAAAGAAATGCTTTCTTTATTTTAATTAAACTTAATTATAATTTGTAATATATTTACTTTTTTAATCTTTTTTCTTAAATCAAAACGTTATTGAAATTTTTAATTCATCTGTTCCCAAATTTTATTATCCGTTCTTCTTAGTGTCATGTATCACTTCAAAAGTTAGACGAAAACATTCTGTTCGATAATGAAAATTTAATTCATTCTTTTTAATACCAAAAGGAAATTTTGTTGATTTTAAATTGCTTTTAAATATTCAAAAGTTTCTGTAGGAATTTTTTGAGAACAATAAAGGAAGGATACTTATTTGGAATTCTTTAGAATTATGGCCCAATATTTTTCAAACTGGATCTTATATTTTCTGTAAACTTCTGTTTAGTTGATTCAATATGTACGTGGGCTCTTTAGAAATCGTATAAATTTATATAGAATCTCTATAAATTCTATCGCAAATTTCTATAGCAAGCTGGCATAGCATGCTCTCGCAAGCGAGTGTTGCGATTTGTATGCAATCAAAATATATGTATGAAATATGGTAAAACCAAACTATTTAGTGTGAAAAAGAAAGTAATAAATTTATTTCATTTCTTTTACGAAGTTGTCAGACGTTTCTTTCCGTTTGAAACCTATTTCACTACTTTTAAAATGCTAAGTTTCCAAATAGAAAAACGCATGACTTTTCAAGTGGTGTAAATGTGGACTTGTGGCATTTGGATTATATAATTATGGCTTTCGAACGTTCTTTTCATGTGGTTCTGACTGATATGAAGTTTGGTCACCCTTGCTGTATAGAATATCTACACATATTTCTAAAGAATCTCTAAACGTAAATCTGTAGCAGCTCGATTTAAAATTTAATAGAACTCTGCATAAGATCTGTGACCTGATTTATACAAAATTGGGTCATAATTCTGATGGATTCTAAAGATGTTTAATTTGGATTTGCTGACATAATTCTAGGAGATATTGTCGTAGGGAATTGCTTAACGCGTTTATAAATTTATCATCTGTAGCTTGCCTGTAATAAATTTCGTTTCAAAAAGATTATTCCAGTGATCTGCTTTCAAAAATTAGAACGATATCTCTGCATTGTCTTTCGCGCAAATCGCAACTGCAAACTCATATTCTAAACCAAGAAGAAGATTCGTGTAATGATTTACTCTGTCTTGACGCCGTTTGGCAGTTTTTGGCTGAATTCCACATCATATGACAGCGCATTGATGTTCATAGATTTCTATGAGATACTTTCTTTGGAATTGCTAAGCGCGTTCATAATTATATCATCTACCTTTCTTTTCATACATTTCATTTCAGAAAGTTAAATCCAATGGCCTGCTTCCAGCAAATATTCAATTAGGACGATATGTGTGCATTGCTTTTCGCCCAGATCTTAACTGCCAAGCTCATATTCAGAAACAAGAAGAACGTGCGGATTTACTCTTTCTTGAAGCCGTTTGTCAATTTTTGATTGAATTCCACATCATATCACGGCACACTGAATAGAAAGAGGGCAAAAAAGTATGTTATTAATTTCCTCGCGTTGCCTTTGCCCCAGAATTTTGCTGTCGAAGTTTTTTGCATCACGCGATAATTGTACCAGAGTTACGATATTATGTTCACCCTTTCCTCGCGAAATGAAGAAGAGTTAAAAGGGGGATGGCAAAAATTCATCATGCGATCACACCACGCGGACGGAAAAAAATATATTTTCCCTGTCACAGTGTCGTTGGTGTTACCATGCATGGGCGTTAACGAGCTTAGATAAGGAATTCTTTTTTTCCTGTTTTTTCATGATTTATTCCCCCTGCCCCCCAAAAGGTGATCTTTTTGCAAGACTCACCTGCTGTGATTTGAGGACTAAGTTTCGAAAATTAGCCCTGATTAGGTTTTTTTAAGAGCTACGTTTGACATTCCCGTCTCTGAGCATTCTAGCGAGTTGTATGAATATTTAAACATCCGCTAGCAAATGATTTTTGATGTGGGAGTAGAGATCGGTTAAAAACTGCACCAGTCGGTGGTGGACAGAGCGTGGAAGGGAAGGGGGAGATTCTATATATTTTTTCCTCCGTGAGTGATTGGGCTTTGGAAGTGCAAATTGTCGCAGGTGATGTTTAGTACATGAAGGATTGATTTGTGGCGGTGGTGGTGATTGGGAATTTTATTTCTTTGGCTTTTCCTTTAATTGACTGATGTGAAGCTGAAGAATCGAAGCTATATTTTTCCGAGCAAAATCCCAATTTTTTTTTCAACATTAGATAAATCACACTCTATTTTTTAAAATTCTTTACTTATAAATTGGCTTTTTTATAATAAGAGTTCTGACATCTTTTATGGAAATATCGTATGGAGTTTTTTAAAGAAAAAATCTATTCTTCAAAATCTAATCTACGCCCAATTCTGTATAAAGTATCAGAGAGTTTTTATAAAATTTTAGATGTAGCTTCTGTAGACTTATGTATAGAGATTCGATAGAGATATATGTATATGTTACGGTGAAACACCGAAATCTGGAGAATGTCGACTTTCACCGGTGAATGTCAAAATTCACATAGTGACTTGGTGTATGTCCGAAATATTTTCCAAATACACTTATTTCTGACTTACACCAGTGAATGTCGACATTCACCATGTACTAATGGTCAATGTTGAATATATGAGAATATTATATTTTCTTCTCCGTAATTCAATCGCGAAAAAACGCACAAGAACTTAAAACACACAAAACATTCAAAATGAGAAAGGAAAATAATAGAAGTTAAAAAACTTACTTAATTATACAGTACGTAGTAAATGAGAAAATAAAATAATAGTAATAAAAAACTTACTAAATTATGTGATTCAAATCTGATTAATTGAACAACTTAAACTATTATGAGACTTTGAATTGCACAACAGGCCCTTGCTTTTACAACTGCATTTATAGGAAACAGCCAGTCGCCTCTCTTTTCGACCTACATCAGAGCATATCTGTGATTGTCGACATACACCGGTGAGAGTCCGAATGTACAAGAATGCAATGTTATATTCGATTTTTCACCGACGTATTTGGTGAATGTTGACATTCTCCGGTGAAAGTCGACATTCTCCAATTTCGGTCTTTCACAGTAACATATATATTGTATAGCGATTTGGAATATATTATATCTAAATTTGTGGTGAGTTTCTAAATGTCCCTCTTAGATAATGAGCGCAGAATCAGCTACCGGAATTCTATTGAAAATATCACGTCCACTTTCAAGAAAATTGAATCACACTTGTAAAGAATTCTGAGCAAGCTTCGTTGCTTTAATTTTTCATAAAAGACTGTGTAAGAGTTTGTAGTATTCAAAAGCGTTGTAAAACAAATAAAATTCTCTCTCGCAATTAAAAAAGGGAATTAAATTTTTATTTTTGAAAAGAATTTTTTAACCTTCTCTAAATTTTGAAATCATTTATAACGAGGAGGGGTTGGAAAATAAAATCTTTTAGAACATGTGATTTTTCCCCCAGAGTAATAAATAAATAAATAAATAAATAAAATATTGTATTTATTTTTAAAAATTTGCAAATAAAAGTGCTTTTAGTTTTGAATAATAGTTAAGTTAAATCAAAATTAAAATAAAATTTCTCTTACCAGGAACTTAAAAGCACTAATTGGAGTAATTAATGCAAAAGCCCCTGATTAGAAAAACTGAGGAATTAAAATTTCGTAATTAACAGTATAAATGTAATCCTTTTTATGTTCAAGTTCATTTTACGCTTTTGTAAAATTTAATGTTTGTTAAATCAGCAATTGTATGGAAAAAATGCACAAAATGTAACGTAAATTTAGAAATTAAAACATTAAGCTAACTTTAAGCTAGAAAAAAAAAGACAAAAATTTCTGTTGGAAAATAATTCAACACTTGAGAATAAAAAGCCTCTATTTTTACTTTTGTGTATGTCATATAATACACCAGAAACTGAAAATTTTCTTTGATTACAGTTTGAAACCATTCTGTTAAAGGCTTTGTAAAATATCCATACGATTTCGAAAAGCAACTGTTCTATGAAAGCTTTATAAATTTGCTATAGAAATTTTTAAGTACCTGTCAATTAAAAAAAATTATAAAATTTCTATAGAATTTAATAGAGAAATACTTCTACACAGGATTGCCTATAAAGTTTTTTTTTTAATTTCTATGGAGCTACCAGCCCCTGTAAAAAGTTTTCGGGAAGGATTCTTATTTCTTTTTGTGATACATTTCCCTGTCATACAAAAGAGAGACAACACGAATTTTAGTATATTACGAAATTGTGAACCAGTAGACTAATAGCTAGCTTTATAAATAAACTGAATTCTTTTCAGGACATGTCCCATTTCCTACCTACCTTTACTGCAGAAGCATTCCATTAACATATACTTGCATTTGCATTGAATTAAGAGACTGTTCGTATTATCTATTCAAATACCGAATCACAAAAGACTCTACCTAATTCCCCTATCACAAATACTTCAAGATTACCCTTTGTCATAAAAAGGAAAGCGCAAAAATAACAACACCAAAATAATGAAAGTGGTAACAAGCGTTATGAAGAATACTGCATCCGACTACAAATTCTGATACATTCAACAATTTTCTTTCCTATAATCAAGTTCTGTACACACGAAATACATTAAGTTATTAGCTTCCATCTTACAAGTTACTTCTATAGTCTAAATTTCAATCAGGTAATCATTGTGGTGGCTTGAGACAGGTAACGCATGGTTAAAAATGCAAAGGCCACACATATGCAACTTATTAGTTCTAATAGATCTCTCCAAAGCATTAATGCTATTGCTATTGAAGTATTATACCGTGCAAGATGCGTTACATTCAGAGAAAATTACTGTCAAAGAGCAGTATCTGTTGACTTCACAGTAAAGCACTGGTACCCTTGTCAGTGTTCATTTTTCAATTAGTTTTTAAACTCCATATAAGTTATACAATTATTGGCATATTTTGTTAATCGGTTTGTTACTGCCAATTATAAGATGGATTGTGGAACGTTAGTGAGAGCATTGGAGATTACTGTTTTCATTTCATCCAAGCTGCATAGTTTTCTTTGCGTATCTCGTCTTTGACCTTCCCGCCGACCCTGGAGAAGAAGCCTTAGGAAATCAGATTTTGATTTGAATGGGCTATTAGTGTATTTTAAGAATCCTCGTCTGATTTACGATCACACAGTCATTACAGTCCATTGCAAAACACTGGGGTGCAATATTAAGCGACTTCGCATAAGATTACGGTCCCTTTTTGAAGGTTGACTAATGTTTGCCAAGACCAAAACCTTCCCAGCCAGTGTCTTTCATGGAAAACATCACGACCGTAACTAAGTTCTTGTTGAAAGTTCTTGTTGAGTTGTTCTTGTTCTTGTTGCGTTGAAACTATTAGATCCTTGTGAATCAAAAAACTTAGCGAGTCCAAAATAAGATAGTTATCTTCTTTGTCTGTCTCTTTGAACTTTTCCAGTTGGTTTATGGTGAATCTAAACCAAACTATAAAGAACACTTAGATAGTTTGGTTTCACATTATTCGATTTTCAGTGTCGGTTGTACACATTGACTGTCGTAAGTTAAGAAAGCAAATTCTTATATGTAATTTTGTCCCAACTGAGTTCAATTATCTGGAACTTCTGGTATCCAAACTGCGCGTTCTTCTCTCAAAACAATTAATATTAAACTTTCTGTTAATTTATTTTAACTATTACGTTGATTACACAATACAGAAAGCTAAAATAGAATTCTGAAACAACTGTTAAATTAATATAGGTGAATATAGCATACTACACTCATTTGCTTCCATTAAAAATAATTTATTGAAAGGCAGAAACGTTCGTGCACATTCAATTCATATAATTCGATAGCATGTCATCACATTTCAGTAACATGTTATATACAGATCATTTGGCAATATGAATATGAAGGTTTTCAATAATATGTCATTATATAGTAAACAAATAAATCATAAACATTAATTGCTTAATAATCTTTGTTCACTCCGCAGTGCACGATTTAGCAACAAGGAGGTTTTTTCTTTTAAAACAAAATAGACTGAACAGTGGTGGTGGCATTGCGTATGATTTTTTTGAATGCAAGGGATTTTTTGCCACATAATATGTAGAGTTACTCTAGTCAGTTACTCTCTGTTAGTTTTTTTTTTTTTTTTAGAGGCTACTTCAGTCTTGAGGATAATAAAGTGTCTTTTTTTTCTTTCTTCTTTCCTTTATTGTAAAGTGTTATATTTTTTTGCGTTTCCAAGCCGTAGAGA
>KK119807.1:575690-601018 GCA_000611955.2 Stegodyphus mimosarum
ATATATATATATACGTATATATAAACGTACAGCCACTCTGTTACTCGGCTGAGTGAACTCAGTTTTTTTATTCTTATATTTAGGAAGTTCTGCATTTTTTGCCTTTAAAAGTGATTGAATTATGTTGTTCTTATATTCCGGCCAAGGTTTTTATGTCTTTATTTAATTGAATTACGGTGTTAAGGTTTTCATGTCGTTAGTTAATCTAGTTGTAGAATTATCATCAAATTAAATGTTTAAGTGACGTTAAGCCCAACGAGGTCGCCATTTCTTTACGTTTGAAACTCTTATGGAATAGTGAATCAAGTCAACTGGTGCACTAACTTCAGTCTCTTTTGGTCCGATGGGACCAAAAGTTAACTTTTAATTTTATGCACCGAAAATTTTGTTTTCGTGCCCGCTGGCCGAATTGTTTGTTTTTAAGTAGAAACTCTAATTTTAATTGTGAAAATGGAATTTCTGTGTTTTATAATTTTTAATGAAGATGTTTTGAGTTTTTATGTAACTAACTTGCCGCCAAGTGAGAACTGAACTGATTGAATGAGAATATATCTGTAATGAAATTAGAGGAATTAAGTTTAAATGAAAGGCAGCAAAAAATGTGTACAATTTAATAGGCCATACAAGGAAGTCCTGGTATTCACGTCAGATTTTTTTTTTTTACCTTATATTTTAAACTCTCACGGAGATAAAAGATGAAGACCTAGAATTTTTAGTGATGGCAATTTTTTTAATGGTCGTACGCTTTATTTAATAGCCATTAGCCTTGCGCCGCTACAAGGGCCGGAAATGATGGCTATTTCGTTATTGGAAGCACCAAACAGGTGGTCACTGTTGCTTGCTGTGGCAGATTGATCACAAATTGAGTGCGTTATCGTAAAATTAACTATTATATGTTTTTAAAAGAGTGGTGCAATAATCTTATTCATGAATATTATCGAAATTATTGAAAATTTGATACAGATGGATGTTTCAATAAGAATTACCTGTAGGAAATTTATTCTGATTTTACGCTTGACAATACATTTAGGCATGCATTCTATTCCGTTGCAAGGAATTATTTTTATCATATAATGGCAAAGTACATTGTCAACATTTTAGCATATAATGCCTTCGTAGAGGTCTTTTTAAGGGTCACTCGCTCTTATCCACGTTACATATGTGAAAAACCTCGAAAACATCTATCTCGCCAGCCCATTTTTGCCGGGATAAGTACCTGGAACAAATTACTAATGTTCAATGCTTTCATCCTCTCAGCCGTTGATGAAGTGCAAGGAATTGAAACAAAGATTTCAATTCTCATCCTTCTTGGCTATGGTCCATATTGTTGCGATTGTACATAGATTGATAATTTTAGTGAAAACATATTTGTGAAATTGTTGTATATTTCTGTGTAATGCAACATGAAAATCTAGAGGAGGGATGCTCTGCCGAAAAAACGGTCATCGTGCTAATTTGGCGAGATATCGCCAAGCTGGCAACGATTTTGACGACTAATTTTTGTCGCCATGACGCGAATATTGGCGACCATTTGGCGACATTTTGGTCTGGTCTCTGTACTACCGTAATAGGCATTGTAATTGAATAACTGTAACCCTATCCAAGCCCTCATATGCCTTCCAGTAATTTTGAGAAACAGAGAGTACTGGAAATAGCTCGGCGGCCGTGTGAAAACTGTATAAAGCCGGAGAGAGCATCTGTTGTTGTGAGCTGTTAGTTCCGAGCGACTTCGGAGTATTGAAAACTTTGCGTTTTAGATGCTCTTTGCATTGCGTTGTGTTTAACGTTCTTAGAAGTGTGAAGTGTAACTACTGATTGGTACTCTGTGCTGCTGTGAACGCCTGTGCGAGTATTTCCGTGCAGTGTTCCAGAACTCTGTGTTTTTTTTTTTTTTTTTTTTTTTTTTTAAAAAGTTTTTTTTTTTAAAATTTCTTTTGATAAAATAAATTTTATCAGCCCATCATTGGACCTGTGTGCATTCAATCTATTACGAACCCGTACGCACGCAACAACATAATAAATTTAATATCGGAAGGAACCAACGTAGAGTTTCAACATCAAAACTCATATGTAATATCAGATTAAAAGAATATTTTATTTAATAATACTGTTAATATTCTAAGGAATCTAATTAATATTTTAAGTATATCGTTCTTAAAAAATATACCAGCACCAAAGCAAATAATGTATTGAAACTCAAAAAATGTCTTTTTAACATTCCATTAAAAATTGCGTGGACGTCAAAAATTCTGTGGCTTTCTCAGACGGTATTTAGAGCTTCCAATTCCTTCGAAATAGAAAATAAGGAATATTTAGTAAAACTATTACGATAATTTTCCTATTTTGAAATCGAATAAATTTTGTAACCGTCCATCATTTATGAATTCGAGAGCAGTACTTCAATAATTTGAAAAGTTTGTTCGACCGCAGTATGCAGTCATTGCTTCTCACTGACAGTGATATGGGTTCCATAATTCGATTATCTTACCGGTATTTATGCATCCAGATTCGCTTTGCGATATCCCTTAAATCCAGCGGCGCTGCGTTTGTTGATTTTCAGTTAAAAATGTTTAATTATTATATGCGATATTCAGTTAAAACCTATTATTGCACGATATTGATCCACTAATTAAAATATTTAATAAATGCACACCGTCCGTAATGTTGTGTTCCGGAAAGGGTATGTTTATGGACTTCTAATAAATAGTCTAATAATAACAAGAACTTGTATTTAAATTTTAAAGTGGTATATGTAATATGATTTTACGTAACAGATGTTGATGACATATAATATCACTGAAGATACCCAAGGAAAATCCTTGTATTACTTAACAGCATTATCAGGTGCGATTCAAATTTTTAAATTTTCATAAGCGTGTATTTAGCTCACAAATGGTGTTCATAGCTCCGGTAGGAAGATTGCTATTGATTTTTAACTTACTTCCGGAAAAGCTATCGAATTTTGTATACACGATTGTTTGTGGATGACATAGTTTATGTTTGTGTGGTGAAACGATTTTTCCAAAATTCATTTTACGTTTTTGCAAGGTTAATGTTGAAACGTTTTTCGTACATATCTTTATATAAAGAACAAACTAAAATTCTCAAAATTTCTCTCTTTGCATCATCTGATAGCGCTGAAAAAAATCTTTTAAATCAAGTTAGTAAGAGATTTTTATGTAATTTGTGATTACGGCAAAATCACCGGATGTTTTTGATTCTTTGACATAAGCAGTTTTTGAAAAGTAAAAGATTGATGAGCCATTGTTTTTCCAATTAAATAATTTGATTGATAATATACTACTGAGACTAAAAAGATGAAAATAATAAAATAAATAAGACTTCGTAAAATGAACTTTTATTCAAAACTCGTAAAATAATTAATTAACTAGAAGTAGACAAGTAAGTTGTCTCGTACAGAGTGGGCGAGAATTAACACCATATTGAAAATTGTCAATTAATTTTTAAATAATGAACGAATTTTCATGAAACAAAAAACTCTCTGCTCCTTAGAATTGTAGAATTTCTTACATGGTATCTCATTTATATCACTGTAGATATCAGTGGTGCACCATGGCGAACATGTAACCTTGCGTGAGCGGACTCAGCTGGCATTCCGTTACGATTCCGGTGCGGATTGTGTATCGGGTCAAGCGACTTTCGCAAGATGCCTGTCTTTGTTATCTCTGAGGACGTGGAGTGAACATTTTCTGAACCATTTGCACATTTTCCTCCGTCCTGGACGCTAAAGAGGGACCACATCTGCTAGTATCTGATACAGAACCTGTGTCCATTAGCTTCGAGTGGCAATTCCTTATGGTCTTTGTATCTACCGAGGCACGGGTTCTTTTCATGTATTGCCACCATCTATGTGTTTGTACTACGGATTGCCATACTTCGTACCTGGATGTCAGCTGAACCTGCTTATGCAAGGTTAAACGTTGCGCCATTGTCTGCCACTGATACCTGAAATGACATAAATGAGATATCACGTAATAAATTGCATTATTGTAAGGTACAAAATGTGTTTTGTTTCATGAAAATTCGTTCAATATTGAAAAGTTATAAACAATTTTCATTGAGTTAATTCTCTATCACAATGTATCAAAAGGTTAAATAGTTCTCTTTACAAATTTCATCTACAGTTTCATATCACGAATAATAAAAAAACGCCTAATTGACAAAATCCAATAACCGAATCGCGTTGTCAAAAACAATATAAGCCATTTACTTTATAAATTTATGAAGGACACCCCACGCTTGTATTATTCATGATATAAAACTGTACGTGAATTTTGTAAAGAGAATTAAGTTGTTAAACTATATGATGGAAGTATTTTTCTACTTTTATTTCATTAATTATGTGTTTCATAAAAGTCTTTTTCTTAAATTCCTAGCATCGATTCTCTACTGCTTTTGTTTTCAACAATTTCATTGATACCTATGCGTAAATGTCTGTTAAATCCACTGTGCAATAACAAACTTTTAAGAGTAAGTACAAAAATGTCGCAGGTTGAAGGAAGCAACATTTGTACCCTTGAATATACAATTATTGCAAAAAATACTTGATTTCCTTCGTAGAACTTATCTTTTGGAACTTCTTAAATCTCTGACTACGGTTTCCTGGATGCCATCAATAGTGTTAAAATAATGGCCTTTGAGGCTAGACCTCAGTTTAGGAAAAATAAATTAGTCTTCGGATGCCAAATCTGATGAAAAATGGTGATTTGCTGAAAGATGTAAAGCTTTTCTTTCGTAGAAACGGATTGACGAGAATGGTGTTGTGTGATAGTGCATCAAAAACCGGATTTTTGATTGATTTTTTTCAAGTCCAATGCGTATATTTTCCTTAAAAATCTAATAACCATTACTTACTTATAAAGTATGGAGTTCACCTTCTATCGCTCAGGAACAAATTCCTTGTGAACTATTAAAGCAATAGTTCACAAGGAATTTGTTCCTGGTCAAAAAAGGGCTTTGACTGGAGTGAGGGCATGGTCTTTATTCTAGATTTCTGAAATGGAAGTTACTGTGACCGTGGTGAATCCTCGGCCAAAGCTCAAAAATTCAATCTCCAAGCAGATGACAGCCGTTTTGCCGTACAGTTATAACCAAAGCTCCAAAATTTAATTTCCGATCATAGTTCGTTAGAAAATTTTGCTGTGTTTTTCGCTTTTGTGTTTTTCCGCTTACAAAATTTTATCGCTTAAGATTCCAATCCCTGACAGCAGATATTCACTAGATCAAAGCAGCCACTAGCTGCTTACGAAATTTCTGTCTGTAGACAGACGATATTGTAGGAAAAGCGAGTTGAGATGTCATAGTAATAAATATTCTTAGTTAGCGTTTAACAGGTTAGAATCTTGTTCGTTTAGGGAGCATGAAATGTAGACTCTACTGAAGACGAGATAACGAATTCTCGTCTGTTCTTGAGAAACAGATGACTGCCGACGAAGGTTATAGCAACATTTTTATTTTACTTAACTGAGCAAAACATTTGGTGCTCAGAAACTAACAACCGCTTGTGGCTAAGTAACTTAAACACAAAATAGTATATATAGTCAGAATGAATTAAATTTCAACTACACGACTGGCTCCTACTTCAATCTAAATCAGATTTATCGACGGCACACAGCAAAGCCGAGTCTAAAATCTCAAATAATCTAAAAAAAAAGTAAGTGGCTAGAGCAAATATTCAACTACAAAGCTACTTGCAACTCGCGGCATGAGCTCATTCTCGGCGTAAAGCTGCTCTACTCGTAACTAACTCTTCGACTTCGAACTCTTCAGTTCTGCTACTTAAATACAATTTCCGAACTCTTTGAGATTTTCCATATAGTATGCCATTTAAATTTGTATTCTGGCAGGAAATTGAAATCAGAAGGGAAAGGAAAGTTTCTTAAAAATAATTGATTAGTACAAAATGACAAAATGACGTCTTTACAACGTTTGCAAGAAAACATTAAAAAAAAATTATAGATGCACTATATGTTGATTATCTAAGATACATTTTTAACAAAGTAAGTCTAATGCAGAGATGTGTTGTCAACAAACTTGCTTCTACATACCGGTATGACAAAACAAATGATGTCACTTTGTTTTAATCCCATGACGCTTGTTAAGTATCATTACGATTGAATTTATTGTGATGATAGTATCTTATATGTCATTATTGCCATTTCCACAGAAACCAGAAGGATAAGTCTAACTTCGAGTTCGGCTTACTTTGACAATATTATTATGTTTCTTTCTTGATACCCATTGTACCCATTGTCTGCTGAAAATATGATTGAGAGGACGCTGAGAAATAAACATAATGCAAGGCATCGTAATCATGGAATAATTAGGCATTATTGATGCATCATCATCAAAGCATCACTTCAATTTATGTTTGCCGGCAAAAGCATTTGGTACTTTTCTGCATATGTTCCTTTTACCCCTCCAATTCCGACGAGTCCTCCCTCCCCCCGTCCTGGAGGGATCAAGATGCGCAGATATAGAAGAGGGAGGACGAGAGAGAGAAAATGGAAAGCGCGCCTTTTGTTGCCATTTTTATGTTGTTTGAGTTCGGGTGACTCACACGCTGTTGACCGGACGCCGACAGCTTGCCCGTGCTCTTTGCTGGAAAGGGGGGGGGGGTTGAAGGGAAGAGTAAACAGACGCCCCGGGGTGAGGGACATCGTATGGTCGGTGCTGGGATGCGGATCGATATTTCGATGCGATATCCTGATTGAGCATCGTAATTATCGATTCCAATTCGGCGCAACTCTTAATGCGAATTTGAAAGAGTAAATTGATCTGAATGCAATGGCATACATAGCCCGTGGAAATTCCTAATATTCTTCCCAAGGCGTACGAATAGAATTTTGTTGAAAGATGTGTAGTTTCCCTTTCTGTAACGTTGATTGGTAAATTTAATAGTGCGGTTGTATTGAACAGAAAAATTTCTGCCATCTAACAACACTCACGGATTCATTACTTATTTAGAGATTGATAAATTGTATGAGTGCTATTTTGCAGTTTTTTCCTTATTTATGTTATACCAGCACTGAATTTAACATTTTGATAGTCGGGTAATATTTATTAACAACACACTGATGGTATTATTTAATTACCTCAAACATCGCTTATTTTAGGGGTGTTATAATGAACCCCTACACCCGAAAAAGAAAAGTTTTTACGCTCTCGCTGAGCTCAAAGTCTACCAGTCTACTCATACGCTCACTCCGTGCTAAAACTTTTTTTTTTTTTTTCGTTCTATTATTAAATATCGTTTTCTTCGATCTTGCGCCTCATACAGCTCAATAAAAAAATCGCAAGATTTTTAAGCTGTATATCTTTAGAATATGCTGATATGTTTAGATATATTATGTCTATAGACTATATTATATCTTTAAGAACTAACCGCTAACAAACATCCCATTGCTAATTATTATACTTAATTCTTGCTGTTTGCTTTGAACATTCAATCATTTATTTGTACCACTACCACTCAACTGTGTATTAAATTGCATTCAGTTATGACGATTCCTTCTTGGTGTTGCAATTTTCACAAACGTGAGTGTATATTCGCTATATTATGTCTTTAAGAACTAACCGCTAACAAACATCCCATTGCTAATTATTATACACTCACGTTTGTGAAAATTGCAACACCAAGAAGGAATCGTCATAATTGAATGCAATTTAATACACAGTTGAGTGGTAGTGGTACAAATAAATGATTAAATGTTCAAAGCAAACAGCAAGAATTAAGTGTAATAATTAGCAATGGGATGTTTGTTAGCGGTTAGTTCTTAAAGACATAATATAGCGAATATATTACGTTTTTTCTAAATTAATATATTATTAGGAGGTATAATACTTAATAATAGAATGATGCTCAACTGTTATCTCTGTTTATTTATACCAGAGATAGTAAACTGGTGCCTACCGCTCAGTAGTTTAAACTTTAATGGTCGGCGGTAGAGACTTTTGTCCATCCGATGATGAAAAGTCCGTTCTCCCACGTGCAGCTGTCTCCTCTTTCCATATATTTTTAAGGCTTTACCACTTTTCTTAGTTGTGATTCTGTAGCCCTATAGCACGATTATCACATTTTAACAAAACCTGAGGCTAGAAAAATTTTTCCGAGAAACAAATTTCTCCTTTTCCTACCATTGAAGGGTTCCTAACCAAAAGAGTTGCACTGGAACCGATGTCCCGAGTAGCTACGCAGGATATAAATTTTCTGACTTTTATAAATATAAGCGAAATATAAATAAATGGATATATATTTTTTTACAAAGCCTCCACTCAGAAAATTACTTTGCATTTGAAAGCTAAATTAAATTGCTGCAAAACCGGTGGGCGGTGAGGAAATTTTACTACCTACAAAGTGGGCGGTAGATATGAAAAGTTGACTACCCCTGATGATTTATACCTATAGCAAAGAATTTCTTTGCCTATAACTACTCAAGTATAATTTAAGAAAAATATCCTTATATGATATTTCGATGCCATATTATGCCAGGAAATATCTTTGTTTTGTTTTTAAAAGTTTCTATTTTGCTCATTAATGATGTTTGTCAGTGTAGTTAAAAGTTTGCCGTCAATTTTGATATTATTTCCTGACTTAAATTTTGAACGACTTAAATTTTGAACTCACATTAATTATGGATGAGAATAAAATACGATGAAGTGATTTTTTTCAATATTAAATTCGGGTATTGTAATTTAATGTTTGAATGATTTTTCGCACATATCTTCGTTTAACGAACAAACCAAAAAATCATAATTTTATTGTTTACATTATAACAAGGAGAGGAAGAAAAATCTTTTAAATGAATTGTGTAATACAATTTCTGATTTTTTTGGCGAATTTTCAAAAATCGCTCTGGTTTTTCTACCATTATCATGTGACAGACTTGTTGGAATAAAAAAAATAAATATTCATACCTGAAAAATTATTTCTTAATTGAATTCATAATTCAAACTAAAAAGAATAAAATTAAAATAAATAAATTTATTAAATAAACGAAATATTGTAAAATAATCTTTTATTTAAATCTCATAAAATCATTAATGAACTAAAAGGAGAAAAATAATTGTTTATAAATTTAATTTAAACAAGAAATTAAAAAATTCTCTTTACAAAATTCAAGTACTGTTTTACGTTACAAATAATGAAAGCGTAGTGAGTCTAAATAACGAAATCCAATAATGGAATTTATAAATTTATCAAGGGCCCCCATGATGTTATTCTGATATAAAACTGTAGGTGAATTTTGTAAATACAGCTATTTAGTCTCTTGTTCGCATTAAACTATATGATAAAGTTATTTTTTTCATTTTTAATTAATTTTGAGTTTTAAATAAAAGCTTATAAGCTATTTCTCCCACCTTCTTCGCATGCCTTCGTGGTGTAGTGGTCAGCACGTTCGGAGGGCATTCGAGAGGTCTGTGGTTCGAGGTCCGGCGAAGGTAATGCAGATTTCTTCAGTTTTCTGACATCAAAAAATTATAATGACTCTACAATGGCGTCCGAACTTAGTAAAAAATGTGGTGGATGAAGTTTCTCCACCACCAGGATTTGGCGATTCGATACCCTAATCCCATGTTGTCCTTTAAAAGGGGGAGTTTATAAGGTATTTCTCCCGCCTTCTCAGCATGCTTTCGTGGTCAAGCGGTCAACACTCTCGGTGCGTACTCTAGAGGCCCTTGATTCGAGTCCCGGCAAGGTCATTGCTCATTTTTTACATCTTCTGATTAAAAAAAATCCTAATGTATCTAAGGTGGCACCCGAACTAAAAGGTGGTTGATCACTGCCAGGATATGGCGGTTAGGTCTCCTAATTCCCAGCTGCCCTTTAAAAGGGGAAATGTATAAGGTATTTCTCCCACGTTCTTCGCATTAATGTGCTGGTTACTGGTCAGCACGCTGGGAGGGAATTCTAGAGGTCCTTGGTTCGAGTCTTGATGAGGGCTGTGTTCAAGTTTCATCTCTCCTGCTTCAAAATAACCTAATGTATCTGCACCTTCCTTGAATAGTTTTATAACCTGATTAGTTTTACTGAACTCAGATTTATGAATCATAAATACAACTTTTTTTAGCCCAAAGAAGTAGTTCGCCTGGGCTATTAGTCTCGAAACGGCATTTTTCATCGGTTCACTATAAACGGCGTATCACTTTTTAAATTGTTGCCACCAAATATTATTTCCCTGTATTATATTTAAAGAAATTAAATAATGAAGAATCTGCTTGAACGTATGTGTGTTTCTTTACAATGAATTTTGAATAGCTTAATCCTCCGCCCAAACATGGGTACCTGGAAACCCGAATTTTGAATTTCGAATATGTTTTATTATCTATTTCATATTTCGTAAAACTTGATTGAATTTTTGATTAACAAACTCAACGATTTCAAGGCGAGCAATAGCCCTCCCCCCCCCAAAAAAAAGCATTTTTATCTCCAGCGCGTGAGACTGTCTATCAAAAATTCTGAAGATATGCTGTTTTTAAATATTTTGTGATTCTGCTATTGATCGAATTTTATGTTGCTTAAATGCGAAGAAATGATATTTAATAGATAAAGGTAACACACAAAGCGTCAAAAAATCACTCCTTTGGGCATAATATAAAATCTGAAAGCTTTCAGGTATTTAAATATTTTTTTTTCATTTTCTGGTATTGTTTTTTGTTTTGAACAGTGTTAAAAAAATTTCTTACAAAAATGAAAGTCGAATTTGAAAATCATATTGAAAGTCCTTCTTTCCACATATTCATCTTTTATGTGAGTATCAAATTATGTCTGTAGCGATGTGATTCGCAGAAGTTAGTTAACAGGGTTATTACCCTATCACCCTTTGCTTCACATATTTTCCATGCTTTGGAAGTAAAGCGTGAATGTGCTAATTGAGCCGTTCACTTTATTACAGAGACATCTCTATGACAAGCTGGCATTTCTGGTCAGCCTGCATCTTTATTCGTATTCATGTCTTTGCTCGGCCGTAATCAACGTTCCACATGCTCTTCGGAAAGGCCATGCATTCGGTATCCGACGCCGTATCCATGGCAACCAAAATGGCCGCCACCCTTTCTTACTTACCGAAGCCACTTATTTAATTTGGGGCTTCCGCCCGTGCTTTTGAAGGGCAGATGGGTGGAATTGCGGCCGGGGGTGGATGGGAAGCCGGGGACAAAAGGGTTAAGCACAGATTTCATCATGCCGTCGTCGGAGGGATTAGTTATCGCCTCAGGGATTGCTGTTGGTCCGGAAAAAATTTCGCGTGGCTATATTTAAGCGCTGCTACACAGGAGCAAGTTGTAATTTGGACATTTTGCAGATACTTTTCAACACATGTATATTAATATAACAAATGCGTCCGCGTTTATCTATAGAGTTTCGATTATCCGAAAAGAGTGGGTTGAGAATGTGTTCGGATAATGTATACATACCATTTTGAAGTATAGTGATCTCCGGATTTACCGGCACCATACCAAGGACGACATGCACGGTTAATTCGAGAGTAGTTAAAAAGCACTGGAAAGAGGAAAATCTCATATTTATAATTAAAAGAAATGTACTGTGAATTATTTTCCTGGATTTTCAAGAAGTTCAATTGGGAGAAAAGCTTATTCGGTTACTTAAAATTAAATTCATGTTCTAGCCCAAAGGGCGATTAATTTCGTTTTGGCATTTTGTGGCGTTTCACTTTTCAAATTGTTGCCACCAAATATTAAAGCCCTGTATTGTATTTAAAGAAATTAAATAATGCAGAATCTGCATAAATGCATTTATGTTTCTCGCAGTATGGTATAACAACGGTACCTAGAGCCATCCAATTTTGAATAACGTACATCTCCACCCGAATATGGGCATTTGGAATTTGTTTCATTATCTGTTTCATATTTTGTAAAGCATTCATGAGTTTTTGATTAAGAAACTCAACGATTTCAAAGCGAGCGATGGCAACACTGTACGAAAAAAAAATTATCTCCAGCGCGCAAGACTGTGTACCGGAAATTCTAAAGATATGCTCTTTTTAAATTATTTTGCGATATTGCTGTTGAATTGAATTTTATGGTTTAAGTGCGGAGAACATGATGTTTAATAAATAAAGTTAAGACACAAAACGTTAAAAAAAAAACGCCCGTTTGGGAGTAATATAAAATATGAAGACTTTCAGATTTCCCTCCCCCCTAATAAAGTCGTTCCGTAATAAACAACATTAAAAAAAGTCGTAACTAGAGATTCTTCGTTATTTAATAATAGAGAATATATGACGATTATATTTGGTGGCAGCATCCTTTTATTTCAAAAGTGATCGCGGACATGGAAGTGAGATTTTAGACTAATATCACCTCTGGGGCTAATAATAATAATAATAATGAAATTTTGTTGCCTTTTATTAAATGATGAAACTTACTAAAATTGTTCTTTTATATAGCAATATGAAAATGTTGTTACAGCTTCATCAAAATTTATTGGCAACAGCCTAATTTTCGCAGTTTAGTAGTTGCCGTTGTTTAGTAGTTGCCGTAGTTCGCTAGTTGTTGTAGTTTACCTTTTTTTACCCCCATCAGAATGAATGTTGAAAATACCATCCAAGTACAAAAATGAATTGCAAATAAAAGAAATATAAAAGTTTTTTCTAACACAGAAACATTTGATACAAAATTTTGTGGTTTAAGTAAAAGAGGAGAAAGTCCTGTAGCAGAGCCTCTGCTACAGAATGATCTATATTGCTTATCTAATAGCCATATAGATAATCCTATAGATCAGGTTTCGAGCCGATTAAGTAGGGTCATACCAAGGACAACGTCAACGGTTAATTGAAAATCACAGCTCACAGCTAGTCAGAGCGTAGTTGAGAATACACTGGAAAAAGAAATATCCAATAAATACAATTAGCAAAAAAAAAAATACTATTAAGAATTTATCTGCATTTTCAAGCGATTTAATCTAGAGTATAAATTGATTTAGCTGCGTAAATTAAACTGTATTCCAAACGATAAATTAACAGGAGAATGAAAGTCATTAGAAATGAAAAAAATAATTTATAAATAGCACTAAAGAGCAATATCATCGAGATATTTTGAGTCTTAGTGTATTAAAGTCTTAGAGTTCAAATTCCTGTAAAAAAGTTGCTTAGAACTTTTTTGCTTTGTGAAGTAGGTCAGCTACTATATATCATTTACTGTCACTGTTGTTATTTCTTACGTTTTTCGTTTCTCTTAATATTTTCCGTAGACAATTTTGTTTTAGCTTATGGTTAGTGATGATAGTTTTCCCATCGTTTCGCAATTATTAAACTAAAAAACTTAAGAAACTCAGTTATCTGTAGAGATTTCACTTCATGAAATTAGAGATAACTATAGAAGATTCCTTCAGCGTGATGACAATCAGACAAAACAGAGTTCGTATCTTTCTGTTGTTCACCAACACAGCAGAATTTCTCTCATCCGAATAAATTAAAACTTGGCCAAGAGATGCTGAAGATTTCGAAAAGCATCTAGAAATAAGGTATAGATGTGGTGAGAAAAATTTTTCGAAATTTTCTCACCGCCATTCTTTCAATACTCAATAATTTAATTAATGAATTTTTAAGAGTTCTTGCAATCAATATTTTTCTATTTAATATATGTTCTACCCTGTTCCCTCAACACTTACTTTTTCAGTTTAATTATATGTTCTACTCTAGTCCGCCAACAAGTCATCTAAACGCAAAAGAAATACGTGTTGAAGGCAAGTTAACAATTATCTACAGTTTAAGGCGACAAAGTAAGGGGATTACTTAAGATAATTGTCTGTTATGAATACTGCGCCCTCTTGTTCGTTTTGTTGAAATTTTTAATCTAATATACAAATTTGGAAATTAATTTCTTTTAGTTAAAAATAATAATAACCCAGTCTATGAGAATAAATAGCTTACAGTCAACTCTCGGTTTACCAGAATTAATTTCTATTGAGCTTAAAAAAATCGAGGTTAAATAGTTTATAGCCATTTCTCAATTTACGAAAATCAGTTTCTCTTCATGTAAAAAAAATCTCCAAAATTAATTTCACTTCAGCTTTTAAAAAACGCTTAGAATAAATAATTTATAGTCAACTCACGATTTACCCAAATCAATTTCTGTTTAGTTAACAAAGTCTCCAAAATAAATTTCTCTTCAGGCAAAAAATCTCCAAAATTAATTTCTCTTCAGCCAAAAAAACCTCAAAATTAATTTCTATTCAGCTTTAAAATAATCGAGAACAAAGTTTGGAGTCAACTCTCGATTTATAAAAATCAGTTGCTTTTCAGGTAATAAAAAACCTCCGAAATTAATTTCAATTCACCTTTTAAAAAAACTTCCAGAATAAATAATTTACTGTCAACTCACGGTTTACCCAAATCAATTTGTGTTCATCTGAAAAAATTTCCAAAATTAATTTCTATTCAGCTAAATCAGTCTCAAGATTGAATTCTGTTTAGCTTTAAAAAAATCTCCAAAATTAATATCTATAATAATCCAATTTATAAGTAATTTACAATCAACGTGGGCGCATTAACCGGGATATGGATCAACTACTAAACAACGGCAAATGCAAAACTGCGACAACTAGGCTGTTGCCAATAAATTTTATTGAAATTGTAACAACATTTTGTTTCAAACGCGGTTCATATTGCTATAAAAAAGAGCAATTTTAATAAGTTTCATCATTTAACAAAAGGCAACAAAATTTCATTATTGTTATTATTATTAGCGCCGGAGGTGATGTTATTATAAAATCTTACTTTTATGTCCGCATCACTTTTGAAATAAAAGGATGTTGCCACTAAATATAATCGCAATATATTCTCTATTATTAAATAATGAAGAATCTTTACGTATATATACAGGGTTATTCAAAAAGAAAGAGCAGATTTCAAACATTTATTTCTTCCAAACTACAAAAGATAGAAACATTTTTCTAACGTTAATGGATAGAGAAAAGTTTACAATTATGGTATGCATTCAATATGAGCACCGTGTGTGAAAGATGAAAAATTGATTCATCGGAAAAAATTAATCATTCAGCAAAATTGTCTTCTTCCATATCATCTAACATGCTACTGCAAAATTCGTGGTCGTCAGGATGCAATGCTTGCAATAACTGCAGTTTGTATGGCTTCATGTTGTGCAGGCGATGTTTTAGAACTCGCCATACCGTTGGTTGAGGAATTTTAAGTTCTTTGCTTGCTCGCGATGTGGCTTTCTTTAGGCTCCAACCGACAAATAATACCAGAACAAACAACAGCGCCAATGCGGCCATGATTGGAACTTTTACCCGTACTAATAAATAAATTGTAGACTTTTCTCTATCCATTAACGTTAGAATCATGTTTCAATCTTTGGTAGTTTGGAAGAAATACATGTTTGCAATCTGCTCTGTCTTTTTGAATAACTCTGTATATGATGTACGTTCGTCGAACTGTGGAACAACATAGAGCCGGTATATTTTGAATACACATACTCTTTCACCCAAGCATAAGCACCTCGGAACTCGCATGCATAATATTTAAGATTAGAAAGGAAAAAAACTCGTATTTAATGACAATTAAAAACTTTCATTTTTCTATTTCTATAAGTTATTATTTATTTTTAAGTTTCCAAGTTTCGTAATTCAGTGCTAATTTTCAAGGCTGTATATTAAAAAATATGCAGATCCTTGCCTCGTAGCTCCGGATATCTTATCAAATTTAATTGTAAATCGCTAATCGTAAAGATTACATTACGCGCCTTATCTTGAAGAGTTGCGCAGTCTCGTTGGTAAAGCTTTTCTCATAAATGTTTTGATCTGGATTTTCTTCCATAGTAATAGATTCCACTGCCAAGTTAAAGTAGTTCGGACGTTTACAGGAAAGAAGTAATTTTAAAAATCTTGAAATTTTTCCAGTTTACAATACGCTCATTTGATATTAAACTTTACGTTTTTATAGTAAAGTAACGCCTTAAGTTTGTATCGTAAATCGTTACGTCTTACGTTTTTATCTAATCGATTTTATTAGCGAAGTCTGGCTACTAAACTTCTAAGCCAGGGTTCAAAGTGTCGCTAATAGAGTAGAAACGTTTGTGATTGTAACATCTGAGGCCCACAAATAGCCAGAAGGCCGCTGCATACTGGTTCTTTGACCTGAATTCAAAATCCTGGCGAGCATGGTGGCGGCACGGCCAGTTTTCCTTAGAATGTCTCCGACGATGGTATCCCTTTCCCTTACCAGATGGGCTGGACTAGTGGTTAAAGACTACCGAAAGCTCGTAATTTGTCCCGAATAATTGAAAGCTAGTCGAATGGTCAGGCTGGATATTGGGTTTCCTAGAAAAATATTTATGTAACATGAGCACGACTCAGTTTTTTGTAGAAGTTCTCCGCAATATAGAGCCTCCATTTTCTATTTGCCATATTCAACTAACCCTAACCTTTTGTCAGTCAGCCCTGCTTTTTCGCAGTTCAAATAGTCCAGTCCAATTTGTAATATCTTCCGGCAATGTGGCACCTGAAATCCTCTGATTCAAAATTCCTTTTGAGAGGTGAGCATCTGATGCGTTCTCAACGGAAAGTGAAACGGAAGTAAGTGTATTTTTATGACTTGTTTTTGGAATCTGCAAGATTGATTCTTTGCTGTATTGGTAGGAAATTAAAGTTTGTGGATCTTAATTCTCCATAAGACCTTCTGCTGCCCGGACTTAGGATTAGTATCAAAACATCATTAGCGTTGCCGGTTGCCGTATCGTTGGGATCGAGTTCGAATCCCGGACACTTCTAAGTGTATCATGTCTGTGCGGGAAAGAGGCACTTAAAATGCACGAAGAGCCGAAAGTCCTTTCGAGAGGTTTGATGATAGGGATAGGAATCTTTTAGACACGTCCCATAGAGAAATCCTCTCTATAAGTTCACACGTAATTGGGCAAAGTCTACACTTACCTGTAAGGTGCCCAAATCCCCATACCTACAACAGACGCAGTCTTGCGCTCATGGACTTAATCTGATGTTGCTGTCAGACAAGTGAAATAAGTCACAAGAACAACTTTAATCTTCAGTAACTATCGATGACAAAATGTAATAGTTTCGCGGTTAAGTTATAAACATCTTGATGTAAATTCTTTTTTACTTAACGAGAATAATTCTGTATTAATTCTGCTTTAGGTAATGGGAATAATTCTGTCTTTCTCGTAATATCATTTTCATGGTATACATTCCAAGATAATTGTATCATGTGATATTTAAAGAGATGAAAGAAAATAGATATCATGTACCCCACCGTGTCATACTTTTTAGTGTTTGCAGAAAACCTTTTATGTTCATCAACAGTGCTCGAGAAAATTAATCGATTCCCTTACACAAAACCCTCTGGGCATCGGCTCAAAAACAGCTCTTCAAAAAATCGGAATAAAAACTAGGGGGCTTCCGAATCCCCATGCGGACCAAGAGGGGGGATACGCCCCGTGCACACTACATTTTCCTTGACCACCGTGCGTCACACCTCCATTGTTGGTGCTACGGTCGTCATGGTTACGAGGTTCAGTATACTGTGAATAAAAGTACGTTTCTAACTAAAACTTGGAGAGAATCTCCACCTCCCCTGCTCTGCACTCCTTTTTATTGTGACTGCCGTGGAGGTTATTTATTAATTTGCCTCCCATAAATGCGAGGCTCTTCTTTATTTTTTACTTGTGTGTTGTATGCTTCCTCTTCTTTTTTTTTCTTTTCTTTTTTGGTGTACTGGTATGTGTGAGCATGTATGTATACTTAGCTGCCGATTATGCTAACGTTTCTTCCATCATGACTTGATCTATTATGCAGTGGTGTTGGTCGGGCTATGGTTTTTGCGTATGAGTTTTGGAAATTACCGTTTTGGAAACGGGCTGTGTGTTTGGATGGATCGCTGCAATCATCGACGTGTGACCATGGTTTTTTTTAATAGTCCCAGGGGGTGGTAACTGCATTGTACGTATTAATGCTAGATCGTCCGTATCGCGAGAAATAATCGTAATAAAGGTATGCACTTGAAAGAAAAGCATTTAAAAGAAATGGTTAAAAAAGAATATGGTTCTTTGCTGTATTGGTAGGAAATCAAAGTTTGTGGATCTTTTCCTTATAGGACAAACATGGCGAAAGATTTTCTACTGAAAGGTGGTATCTCTTACGAAAAGTTTCCATCTAGGCTGATAGTATTTTCTGTGGGAATGCTTCTCTATAAAATTTTCTAGAAATTTCGTAAAGTATTCACAGAAAGAATTCTACAAAAATGCTGTGCAGGTGAAAGTATTTTTTAAAAAGTCTGCAATGGTTCTTTGTTGTATTGGTATTTTGTTAAAGTTTGTGGATCTTTGTGATCCTTTTTAGAACAACACGTGGCAAAAGGTTTTGTACTGAAAAATATCTCATACGAAACATGTCTATACAGGCTGATCGAGTTCTATAGAAATTCCTATAGAATTGTATAGATTTTCTTTATGAAAATGCTTCCCCATAAAATTCTGTAGAAATTTTGTAAAGTATTCGCAAAAAAGAATTCTGTATAAATGCTGTGTAGTTGAAAGAAAAGTATTTAAAAAAATCTTCAGTATGGGTCTTTGCTGTATTAGTATTTTGGTAACGTTAGTGGATCTTGTCCTATATAGGAAAACACATGGCGAAAATTTTGTACTAAAAAATATTCTCTTACGAAAAATTTTTGTACAGGTTGATAGAGCTCTGTAGAAACTCCTGTAGATTTTATAGATAATCCTCTATAGAAATGCTTCACTATAATTCTGTATAAATTTTGTAAAATATTCACAGAAAAAAAAATTCTATAGAAATGATGTTTTGCAAAATCATGTAGGAATTTTACAAAGCCTTTACAGAATAACATTCTATAGAAATCCGCAAATTTTTCAAATCGTAATAAAAGGAAATTTCGATTTTTTGATGCACTATATGGTATATATAAGAGCACAATAAGCGCTTTCTATTCATAGGTATCATTTTTAATCATAATATCTTTTAATGGAAATTTTTGCGTTTTTCCCTCTCGCTTAACGTTTTTTTAGATTCTTAAGTCATGTAACACTTTGTGCAATTTTGTGTACATTATTGCTCGTATAATACGCAAATAATATCTTTTAAGCGAGTAAAATCAATTAAAATCATAAACTTGGTTAAAATATTAAATATATGCTGCTAATTACAAAATTTTGATTTGCTTCGAAGTTTTTATTTTTCCCTCCATAACATCGATTATTTCAAAATTTAGGTTTCAAAGTTCTATTAAAAAATGAAAATTTACTTCATATTTAGAAGTGTCAGTAGAATCTTTATGGAAATTAAAGCAAGGAGACTGGTCGAGAATTCTTTAGAATTCTGGCCCAGTTTTCCGTATCTGGGGTTTTCAGCAGAATTCTATTATTTATTTTGTCCACAATATTAAGATTCTATCTGTGGGACCTTTAGATACTATGCAGTTTTTTATAGAATCTTTGCGCAAGTATATGTAGAATATCATATCTTTATAGAGTATGTACTCATAATTCTATAAAAGCTGTATATAAAATTTCATAGAATTCTATAGAAGATCTCTGTCTTAGTTTATTGAAAACCGCACCATAATTCTAAAAGACTTTTTTTATTTAGGGATATGCATCAGCATTGCTTATTGGTCATCGTTAAATTGTGTTATTTTTAAATTTCAAAACAGTGTTGTTATTTTCAGAACATTATCAACCAAAAATGTCATGATACCATGGCATATTTTTGTGATGGGATATTTTTGAACGTATATATACGATTAGGCTGCATGGTGGTCTAAAACTTTTCAAACGCGTTGTGTATTTAACCGAAAAATTACGGATATAAATTTGTGCTTCAGTTTTAGAAAACCAGTGATTGCAGATCAAATTCTTAGTTTGTTGGCGATTCGTTTCTTGAATTCATGATAAAAACTGCACGTGTAAACATATCTGATTCTGAGGCGATTACATTTCTTAGACATTCTGGAACTTAAAACATTTCTACTTTTACATAACCGGAGGCATTTGGATACTAAAACTCGGTATCCGTTTAGAATATTCAAACATAAAAAATAGTCTTATCTACATTTTGTGGGTTCTTGGAGCACTTTTCCAAAACGGTCAATGTTTGTCAAAGCTGCAAAACGTTGGGCGTCCCGTTGGGAAACAAGCAAAGACCAGAACGCGGACAATGCGGCAGCAGAATGTAAACAGCGGAAAAAATTTCCACTTTAAACAAACATGTCTCCCTCCTCTGCGCGTTTATTCTGTGAGTAAATTCGACATCATTACCTAATGTTTTATTCTATTAAATTTAAACTGAGTAAAAAATAACCGGCTATGCAAACTGGGCAAAGTTTACGCAGGGTTAGGCGTGTGATACATAGAAAGGAAAGAGAGCTGATAGATTGTCAAAATTTAATAACAAGAAAGAAAGTCACCGCATTATGTGGACAGATAAGGAATCATGAATACGTTATAAGCTCTTCCAACGATGAAGTTTAATACGAAGGTATATGAATAATGCTTGTAGATCGTCTCGATATCGATATGACGAAAGACTTTGAGTGCTCTGTCTTGTCAACCCGAGTAGAATTATAGGATTTATACAAGTAAAGGTAGAATTTAGGGTTTTTGTGGTGGAACTAGATGCGATATCGCGTTGTTAATAGGCAAAAGAAATATAAATTTCAATGCGTAGTAACGTTAAAGATTAAATTACGTATTTGGAAACATAAAAATTAATTTTGTAAATAATGCTTGATTCTTTAAACACGTTTTCGTCACGAAGTTAGGTAACTGGAATGTGATATCATTCTTTTTATATATTGTTGCGTTATACGGGCTCGTGGATTTGAGAGTATCCGATGAAAACACGATGCAGAACAATAAAAAGCACAATTTATTTACAAGAATCACTATTTACAGCACAGTTCCAAAATTACCTTTAAAAGCGTCGAAAATCTACAACAAATACGCTGAAACAATCAGCAACACAGCTTCAAGCTGTAACTGTAAAGGTAGTAGCACGGCAACACTAAACTTATAATAAACACCGTGGAACAATCACCAATACACTGTCAAGCTATACTGTAAAGGTAGCTTCACGGCAAAGCACTATCCCAATCGCTTTCCGTTCACAAAACTCTCGCGTAGCTTAGCACTCACAGTAAGCAGGTATTCTCACAATGGCGGCTCTCAGAAACGCAGAGGTTTATATAGCTTTTCCTTAGGTTCCATAGGTTTCGAGAAATATCTCGACAGGAAGTTATTCTAGAAGCTTCCATGACCATGGGATATCGCCTATTTGGTCGCCAAATGGGCGATAAAGTCGCCAATCTGGCAACCCTCCCGTACACTATTTTATGGCAACCCTAGTGCTATGCCGGAAAGCTTACATACAGGCGCAACCGCCGAATTTTTCGCAACAATATTATTACTTCTTAACATACACAGGTTGCATACGGAATGCCATGCACTTTGTTTTATTCATTATTTATTTATTTATCACTGAAATATTACAAAATGAATGCACAGTTCACAATCTGAATATAGAAAGGTAATTGAGCGCTAAATGTGTTTAATGTGTCCGCTATTTTTTTTCTCGCAACCTAAAGCAAATGAACCTTTGCATTCGTCACAACCCTTCGGTATACATCTTTCGAAATTGCGCGCACAACTGCACGATAAGAGCCTTGAGTTGCGCTACATTTATTGGCTACCTTTCTGTCAAAAAAAATCCCATAAAAAGAAATCACATGTGGATTAATATCTGGATTATGGGGAGGACTCTCTTTCCCACACTCGTAATATTCAGGAGAATGAGGTGACATTACAAGTAAATTAAATATCTCCCACAGGAAATCAAGGACATTTTCAGCTTGTGGACGGGCTTTGTCTTGCATGCACCATTGAGTGTATAGAGAGAGACCTATTATTATTTTCAGGTTCGCAGTATCTATATTACAAATTTAAAATTTGTGTTTCGGTGTAAGTGGCTAAGATCTATCATCCCTCTTTCCGTACCACCAACCTCTCAAGACTCACCGTGTATTTTGAGTGCCTCCATTTCGCATAGACACTTGCAACTATATACCTTCAGATTCGAGCCTGTGCCCATTTGTACGGAGTCAACATCACTGTTAAATCATTCACATTTTTTCCTGCATCTTCTGTCGTAGAATTATTCTAATTTAGAAAACCGATCCCTCAAGACAAGTTGAAAATGACATCAAATGTTTCAGATTTTGAAATTAAATATCCCCATCAATTTTTGTCGTAGGGGAGAGAAACTTCTTATAATTTTATTTTTTGATAACAATTTTAAAAGTTTCCCAAATATCAGTATGGGAACCAGGAGAAATAGCATTAAAAGTTATATTTAATTATTTGTCGCATTAAAAGTTATATAAAAGTTAAAAAATTAAATCGCATTCAAAGTTAGATTTAATTATTTGTCCGAAATTATTAGCCCAAAGGAGCGCCAGCTCATAAGGGCTATTAATTTCGTTTTGGCATTTTGCGTCGATTCACTGTAAATGTCTGCATCATTTTTCAAACTGTTGCCACCAAATATTATCGCCCTGTATTATATTTAAAGAAATTAAATAATGAACGATCTGCATAAATATATTATGTTTCTCGCATTGTGATAAAACAACGGGACCTGGAGCCATCAAATTTTGAATAACGCAATCTTCCTCCGCATATGGGCATTTGGAAGCCCAAATTTTTAATTTGTAATTTGTTTTATTATCGATTTCATATTTTGTAACACTTTAACGAATTTATGATTAAGAAACTCAATGATTTCATAGCAAGCAATGACAACACTGTTCGGGAGGGGAGAGAAATTTATCTCCAGCGCGCGAGACTGTGCATCGAAAATTCTTAAGATGTGCTCATTCAAAAATTATTTTGCGATACTGATGTTGAATTGGATTTAATGATTCAAGTGCGAAGAACGTGATATTTAATAAATAAAGGTAACACAGAAAACTTTAAAAAAAAACACCCCTTTAGGCGTAATGTAAAATCTAAAAGCTTTCAGATTAAACTTTTTTTTATCTAAGCAATTTTGTAAGTGGCAGCATATGACTACGATCACCAATTGCGGAAATAAAGACCATGTAGGGATTTTTAAGCCGGGTAGGGTGTGATTTTATGTATGTATTCTATTATATAGGTTTGGTATTGCTGACCATAATAAAAAAGGGAAGTGCTCAACTAGATGTTATAGCAGCCCCATATACAAAATATCAACATTCTACGATTAATCATTTTTGAGGTATGCGAGATAAAGACGTCACGAAAAAAAGTGTCTTTGATTCCATTTTAAATCTTTTACAATCCATTTTGGAAAAAATGTGTCCATTATTCTGTTCATACATTCAGACGTTAGAGAAAAAAAATGTCCATATAGGTTCGGGAATGGTCAAAACGGACATTTCCATTGAAATGTGATACCCGAAATTTTTCGGACTTACAATACTTTCTTTACTTCGTGCAAGGAAGTAATAAGCTATTAATTGACTTCTTTAATGATAATATACTCAAGAATTACTAAAAAACAAATAAAAAAATCTGAAAAGATTCAGATTTTAGATTACGTCCAAAGGGATCTTGCTTAATAATATAATAACTTGCCGAAAGAAACAAACATTAAACTAAACCCAATACGAACACAAAAACCAACCCAATATAATTCCAATAGTCAACCCAATACAATTCCATTAATCCATCCAGTACAGACCCAATAACCAACACAGTACAAAAATTCTAATAGCCAACCCAATGCAACTTAAATTACCAACAAAGAAACATAAGCACTAAATTGAAAAGTGAATCGGACATTTTTATGAAACGACGCAAAACGCTCAAACGAAAGTAATAGTCCTTCGGGACTACATCCCTTTGGACTAAAAACCTGCTAACCTTGTAGCTACAGATTACTGTCTTAACACGTCAAAGAAGGGTTTACCATTAAATATTTTTAAAAATTAAAATCATAAAGATTTAATTAGCTTCTTTTCTTAAATAAGAGTAATATCTGCCGTTGCCAGCGCATAAAAATAAATTTTGCGGTTGAATAACATTCAGATCTGAACTAAAAATGAATTGCCATCTGAAAATCCAAGATGTTTAACTGCAATATTATTCTAAAACGAGCTGAATGAGATAAGCTAAGAAATCTTTTTCCGTCTTATCGCTTTGAAAAGTGACATTAAAAAGATTGGCGCTGTTCATTTTAGTAAACATCCAAATAAATAATCAGTCGAGGTCAAGCAGATTGGCGATCGCTGTTGATGCCCATGGAAATAGCGAGAAAAAACCCTTTCTCGAAACTATCGCAGGTGCTGAGTATCCTGCAACAGGAACACTGGCCACACTATCAGATGATAAACACTGTAAAAACTAGAAAATCTGAAACTCTGAACTGGAAAGTTTTATCGGAAAATAAGTCAACACGTGCTAACGAACTCACAATAATGACGGATTTGAACTCTCGAACTTGGATTCTATATTTACTTCATAGTTTCAGTGCGATAGAGAGATCTTAAAAAATTCCATGGACTTATAATACATATACTGAATCAGAAAAGTACCGAATTTTTTATAAAATATAACGAACTCACAATAATGACGGATTTGAACTCTCGAACTTGGATTCTATATTTACTTCATAGTTTCAGTGCGATAGAGAGATCTTAAAAAATTCCATGGACTTATAATACATATACTGAATCAGAAAAGTATCGAATTTTTTATAAAATATAACGAACTCACAATAATGACGGATTTGAATTCTCGAACTTGGATTCTATATTTACTTCATAGTTTCAGTGCGATAGAGAGATCTTAAAAAAAGATTTCATGGACTTATAATACATATACTGAATCAGAAAAGTACCGAATTTTAATAAAATACCGATAAAAATTTGATAATGAAGTCACACGACAAATGTCTTCAAATAATCATTGCCTTCTTTATCAAAATTCCATACTCTAAGCTTAGTGTTTATAATTCTAATAGAGTTATTTATATGGTGATATATTTAGGTATATATTCATTTTAAGTACGCATTCGAATCTGGCTCTTATTTAGCCTTTATATTTGACAATCAAATGTTTCGATAAAAAATTTGAGCTATACATTGTAATTAGTACAGCGTTTTATTGTTATTATTGTCTTATTATTTTACTAATTTTTTAAATATTTCTTTCGATTGTAATTAGTCCAATTTTTCCCTTGTTTATAAATGTTTTATTTCGGCATTACATGTAGGCTTTTCCTTGTGTAATTTGTTTCTATTATTCTTCGGACAACAAAA